>CM034349.1:101279713-101879713 GCA_019925275.1 Mytilus edulis
CGGCGATTAACTATTAAGTGTAAGTAATGGTTAAAATTTGTAAAGGGAAGGCGGCGATTAACTATTAAGTGTAAGTAATGGTTAAAATTGGTAAAGGGAAGGCGTCGATTAACTATTAAGTGTAATTAATGATTAAAATTGGTAAAGGGAAGGCGGCGATTACTATTATTGATCAAGTGTAAGTAATGCTTGAAATTGTTATTGGGAAGGAGATGATGATTTATTAAGTGTGAGTAATGATTGAATTTCGAATTGGGAAGGCGGCGATGAAATTTTATTTAATCACGTTTAAGTAATGATTGAATTTATAATCAGCAAGGTAGCGATGAACTATTATGAAAGTAATACGGAAGCCCATAGGGGAACATCTTAAAAAAATCGTTATCTCGATATAATTAAATCTTTATCTGTGATATAACGATATAAATAAATCGTTATGCTATATCGATATAATTATATCGAGATAGCGAAACAAATATAAATATCGAGATAACGATATAAATATTTGATATAACGATATAATATTATTTTTCTGTATGTCCCCTATGGGCTTCTGTAAAGTAAGGATTGAATGGTACTACTTTTAATTTTAGTTTAAGTTTAAGACTAAATATATATTTATATATAATTGAAAGTACTCTATAAAAAGTCATAGCGAATATGATAAAGGTAACACATTGTACAGCAAATGGATTTTTTTTTTTTTTTTTATATTTTATTATTATTTTAGTCTTACCAGGACGAACTGAAAGAGAAATATGGAATTTCGAAATTGAGTAAAAATTTGTCAGGAATGTTTGATGGCCTCTCATCCGCTGCTGGGAAGACTAAGACAGGCTTATTTAGTGGTGGCATCTTTGGAACACCAACTGCTGGAGGGTTTGGAGCACCATTTGGTGGGGGATTTGTACCACCAATTGGGGGGCTTTTGGAAAACCAATTGGTACTGGTCCATTTGGAACAGCTGGTGGGGGATTTGTACCACCAATTGGGGGGCTTTTTGGAAAACCAATTGGTACTGGTCCATTTGGAACAGCTGGTGGGCTATTCAAAAGTCCAGTAACTATTCCTAAAAAGGGGAAAACAAACAAGACGAGAATCTTAAAAACAACAAAACTTGGAAAGAAGGCACTCACAGGGAAAACATCAAAAACAGCAGCTAAAGGATCAAAGAAAGAGAAAGATAAACGGAAAAGAGAGGATAACGTATGTGAAGTATTTGTTTTCTTGATCTTTACATACATTTGTAAAACGAGAGAAAAAATATGATTAGAACCATTTATCAAGTTCTTTGACGAATGACCTTGAAGTTGATGTCTGTCAATTTTTTGTTTGTTGTTTTGTCAAAAATAGGCACATGGGGTTTCTCTACCTTTGAATTGTTTCAAGTTTTGTTATGTTTGGGCATTTTATAGGTGACTATCCAAATTCTGTATAGGTTTTACTCTTTGTTGAAGGTAGTACGGTGATCTATAGTCGCTCTAATCCATGTGCTTGTCATTTGGACTCTTGTGAATAGTTATCTTATTGGCAACCGTATCTCCTTATTTTATTTATAAATCATACAATAAAATATTATTGTTTAACCAAAACTATAAGTCGGTTATTTTTTTCTACAGATCTAAGTCACTATATAAGGATTGTTTTCACCGAAATATCAGACAGAAAAATTATGAAACAAAACCTTATAATAATTAAGAGATTTGGTAATATTAGCAATGAGACAAGGATTTACTGTAGACTCCAAATTACGTGCATTTTTAAAGAACTGAATTTAGAGTCTGAAACGGTTTTATTTCATATCAGCTAGCTGCTTAGGTACTTGAGGATGGTGTCAGTTGTTATGAGCATTCTTTCAGATTGTAATGGTCATTGCTGTTTTACTTGTTTTGCATTTTTATCCATTGTTCCGTTATTAAAGAGTTTATAATGTTTTCCTGTACTTGTTTTAATTGATATTTCCTCGAGGTACCTTTTGTTATTCCTCAGATCGAGATACAAAAGGGGAGGTTGGAGATCTTAGAATATAACATTACTCAGCACATGGTCATGTGTCTTCTCCACGTCAGCAACCCCGCCAATGGTTGTCTCTTGTCAAATCTCAGTGATTTACCATTATAGGGAATTTAGTGTTGATTACAGAGTTTTGATATTCTATTATTTGAATTAGTTCACATCTCTTTTTTTTTTAAATATTTTAAGTGATTTTGTTCTAAATCTACATACTGTACATACACCTAAATACCGTTTTTTTTTTCTTTCTTGGTATGTTTTAAAATCGTTGAGTTACGGAGACCCGACATCTTCTTAATTCATATTAGTGAGATAAAACTTATTTTTGGCAATTCGGTAAATATCAGATATCATCAAACCCGTTATTATTTTGAAATAAAGTCAGTTGCTCTAGTGTATAAAAATACTTAAAAGAAACAACAGTAAATGTAGGCTCTTGGTTTTTTTTCTGTCTGTTTACGTGCAATGCACATTTTTATTCATTGGTCTACATACACATTTAAAGATCTAATTATTCTATTAGATATATTTATGTCTTTATCTGCAGCAAAAGGACATTCCAAGAGAAAAAAGAAATGATCGCAAATTTAAAACGACAAAACCACTCAATCGTCTTCAGTGGTCACCATGGAAACAGGCAATGAGTAATGTCAAGCTGTCTACAAAAGATGAATGGGCAAAATGGCTGAATTGCTACGTCACTAAACAGATATTTGCACGTGACTTTGAAGATGCTGCTGTCTACGAGTTTGCAGTACAACCTCCCAACAAGAAAAAGAAATATCCTGTCACGTTTTCTGTTGTCAATGGATTGCCATCATCTGGTAAATGGTGTAAACAGTTGGTAGGTCGAAAGCACATTCGAGAGAAACTTAAGCAAGCCATTGCACAGAATGCAAAAGTGTTTGTTAGACGTGGTAAATTTAAAAAGAGAAATAAGAAATTTATGGAAAAAGTTCGAAAACATCTGGCAAATAGCAATTATTCTTTTGGGTGTTCCAAGAAGAATGCTCGAGTTTTCAAGATTAAAGACTTTATCATAAGTTAAATTTTAACACAAAAACATCGTGAACAAGAAGAATTACTGAACATACATTTGTTTACTTTATACTTACACTATGTTTGTGATAGGCAGCTGTTATGACAGCACAGTGTCATTGTAAGATACACTGTGTAATATATTTATTTGATCTTTTAAACAAATTGAATGTAATTATTTTAACGTCAATGACGGTATCAATATGTTTTATAGTTATATCTTGTTTGATAAACACAGAACAATACATGGTTTCCATATATATAGCATAACATGTACAGTATTAATTTGTAGCATGTTGTGTTAAAAATTATCCTTTCAACAACACTATTCATTTAAAGAGAATATTTTTACTTCAGTTTTGTTTCATTTCTGTAATAAAAACATATTTTATTGTGTTCTAACCCGTCACGTGAACCGAAATTGAAGATATTCAGTCAAATAAATAGGTGACGTTTACAGGATATATATCAACAGAAGAAGCATTTAAAATATACAGAACCGTCGACATCCGACGTTAAAAAAAAGTCATCTTTTAAAAATGAGCAAATAAAATATGTTACAAGCATCCTTTTCTTTAAAAATGGACTTACTAAGTATTTGAAAAAATAGAACAAAACATCTGTTATACGATTTTTAAGGATGTGAATATAAGTAAATAACTGAGGATACGAAATACACAGAATGTAAACTTTTGTCTAAATCATAAAAAACGTAGGGTCAAATTTCACAACTAGACATATACATAGTTGGTTTTCTCGTTTGAATTGTTTTACATTGTCATTTATAGCCTGACTATGCGGTATGGGATTTGCTCATTGTTGAAGGCCGTACGGTGACCTGTAGTTGCTAATTTCTGTGTCATTTTGATCTCTTGTGGGGAGTTGTCTCATTGGCAATAAAACCACATCTTCCCCTTTTATATATACAAAGGTCTCATGTGTCACAATAGACAGAGACATAGTTGTGAAAAGAATCATTAAAAACACGATTCAGAGAAAGAGTGTCTGGAATATAGACAGAGACATAGTTGTGAAAAGAGTCATTAAAACACGATTCAGAGGAAGGGCACCTGGAATATGATGTCAAAAGTCAAAAACACTTGATTCGAAGAACGACTACATACAAAATCGAAGTTTCCAGAATTCAGAAGGCAGCTTCTTCTCATATGTGATAAAGATTTACGATACTATGAAAGCCATGCGTAAGAAAGTATCTATGCAGAATCTTGTTCATCTGATATCCCCACTTCTGCAGTATATATGAGTTTTACATTTGTTATTTAGTTTTACCAATAAAAAAACTAGCGCATGTGTACTGTATTCCTGTCACGTAAAGTTATCATTTTAGCGGTATTTTTAACATTGTTATATAAGTGGGAGGTTTGGCTAGGCATTAAGCCAAGTTCAACCGACCATTTTTCTTCAAATATCCATTACCAAGTCAGGAATATGGTGTGCGTTGTATGAACAGAGAAAATCATATCGTTGTCTGTCGCATTGTTCCCTTTTTCAATATGTATATATACTAGAGTGACGTCATTGCAATGATGCATACGTAGGAGGACTATCGTTTTGTAAACACTTAGACATGTATCAGTTTTGCATGAAATCATTTCATAAAACAAGTCAAAAACGCATCGTTGTAAAGATGTTTAATTTATATATATAATGGCATATGCCGCCAGCCTTTCATACACTCCTGTTTATAAGTTTAGAGTATAGAAATCTTAGGCACTTGTGATCAGTTTAATCATTTCCACCATGTTATGTAAGCAATTGAAATACTGTCACATTATTTTGTACAACAATAAATTGACACAAAACATTTGGATAGAAAGGATTTATCCATATAATCAAATTACATAGTTTAAGAGGTATTGATAATATTAAGCTAATGTAGGATAACGGATATACACATGATATTCAAAATACGACATTTGGAAAAAAATGAAACAGAGGAGCTACTGACTAACTCTCTTCGATATTTATGACATCAATAGATTCCGGTAATAATCAAAACTAGGATTTTTGTGGGTAAAATCCTTGTTCATGAAATATTTACACTTACCTACCTCCTTAACTATTTGCAATTTCCCTCTACTTCCCCATACGTTCGTCGAGTTTTTTAATATAAATACGGTAACACCTCCAGTTATCTCCCTTGCGTAACTCTTCAGTTTCTCGAGACCAATATAAAGTAATTCCTCGAGTGGGGAGGTGGGCGGGTGAGGCAGGTAAGTGTAAATATTTTATGAACAAGGATTTTACCCACAAAAATCCTAGTTCACTTCAATATTTCCACTTACCTGCCTCCTTAACTATTTGCAAAAGAATTTGCAGCCCTACTAAAGGAGGTGGGAAAGGAATTAAATAAGGAATTAAAAAATTATATTCACCTATTTCTGTCTTCCTCTCTTGAAAGAATCCAAAATTGCTGACTTGGCAAAAATGGACTGGTGGTCTGGAACATCCTTCAAATAGAATGAAGTGAAAGTAGTTTCAGATGTCCAGTGAGCTGCTTTTAAAATTTCTTCAGCTGATACACCACAAAATAAAGCCCATGAAGTAGAGAGTCTTCTTGTATCATGTGCTCTTACTGTTTTTAAAGTGTCTTTATCTGCATTTTCATATGCATATCGCACTGTATTAACAATCCATCTTGCAATAGAATCCTTTGAAGCTTCTTTATGATGATTTTTTTTATAAGTAACAAACAGTCTGTTTGATTTCCTTATAGATTTTGTTCTATTTATGTAAATCCTTAATGCACGGCAAGGGCATAGTTTCAAATCCTCAGAATCAGTTGCATAAGAATTAAATGAAGGAATGAATAATGGCTCCCAAGGCCTATTCAAAGTCTGTGTTTTTGCAAGAAACTGCATATTTGGTAATAGTTTAATTCCATTTTTTTCAAATCTGAAATGTCCATCATCTAATGATAAGCTATGAATTTCACTAACTCTACTGGCTGATGCAATAGCTACTAGAAAAGCTGTTTTGAATGTTAAAAACTTTAATTCAATTGAATCTAAAGGTTCAAAAGGATGTTTTGTTAGCATCAATAAAACTAAAGGTAAATTCCAATTTGGGGTCAATTGACGAATTGGTGGATTCATATTAAATAACCCTTTAATCAATGATGATAACTCAGAACTGTTTGAAATTTCTAATCCATTATTATGAATCAATGCTATGGCTGACTTGTAACCTGTAATAGTCTGTGGTTTGCATTTTCTTACAGTAGAAAGATATAACAAAAATTCTGCTACTTCCGGTATAGTTGAAGAAGTGGAAATGATATTTTGTTCTTTACACCAACTGTCATATATTCTGAGTCTTGCATCATACACTGTTTGAGTAGATGTTTTTCTGGCATTTGCCATAATTTCTGCAGTTTTTTCAGAAAACCCTTTTGACTTATGACGCAATTTGATAGTTTCCATGCCACAAGATTTAATGTTTCTGGACTCTGATGAAATATTTGTATTCGATTGTGAATTTGTGAAAGCAGATCTGGCAGAAGTGGTAGTTTTATTGGAATATCTATCAGTAGATCCAACATCTGAGGATACCAAGATTGTCTTGGCCACATTGGTGCTATTAGAAGAACAACTGTCTTTTCTTCTCGAATCTTTTGTAATATCCGAGGAACAAGGATTGGAGGAGGAAATGCATATGCATACATGCCGCTCCAATTTACAGTTAGAGCATCTACTTGAAATGCTGCTATGTCTGGAACCGGAGAGCAATAAACTGCTAACTTTTTGTTCTGAGCTGTTGCAAACAGATCTATACTTGGAGTTCCCAGTCTCTGAAATATCATATTTACTATCATATTGTTCAGTGTCCACTCTGTCATCTTGAAAAGATTTTTCCACCTCGAAAGAGCATCTGCTAGTAGATTTATCTTTCCCGGAATGTGAACTGCATGGATAGTTACTTTGTTCTGAATACACCATTGGTAAAGGTCCCAAGTTAGTTAACACAGTTCTGGCGAATGGGTTCCGCCCTGCTTGTTGATATAACTTATCACTGTTGTATTGTCCGACCTTATCAAAATATTCATGTCTTTCACGATCTGTACAGCTTCTTGAAGAGCTAACTGTACAGCCTTCAATTCCAACCAATTTATATATGTTTTAGTTGATAAGACTTTGGCCATATTCCTGATGTCTGCCAAGTTCCCAGATGAGCTCCCCATCCTAGTTCTGAGGCATCTGTGATCAATGTCAACTGAATTGTCGGCTCCTGTAAAGGCATTCCTTTGAAAATATTTGTCCGATTTGTCCACCATCTTAAATGTATTGTCAAGCTCATTCGTACAGGAATGAACTGATTCAATGGTTGGATGTTTGGCCTCCATAGTGCTAACAAATAAAGTTGGATTGGCCTCATATGTAATCTTCCCATGGGTATTAGGTAAATGCATGAAGCCATCAGACCTAGTAATTTTAAAATTACTACTGCTTGAATCTGTTGACTGTTTAGTAATGCATGTATTATTTCCAAAATACTTTGAAATCTTGTCTCTGTTGGTGTTACTATCCCTTTCTATAGATTGAAAAGGGCTCCCAAGTATTCTATATGTTGGGTTGGTATTAAGTTTGACTTTTTCTGATTAACTATAAGTCCCAAATCTTGAACTAGACTGAGTACAAAATGCAATTGCTTTACAAGAGCTGCTCTGTCTGAATTGCTGATCAGCCAATCGTCTAGATACATGAATATCTGAATCATTAACTTTCGTAGGTATGCTGCTAATACAGCCATAATCTTTGTGAACACTCTTGGGGCAGATTTGAGCCCGAATGGCATTGCTCGAAATTGGTAGCTGTGACCTAGAAATCGGAATCTCAGGAATTGTTTGTAATCTGTGTGAATTGGGATATGAAAATACGTATCTGCTAAATCCAAAGTTACTGCATAGTCTCCCTTTTTTAAAGCTTTCATAATTGAACGGAGTGTTTCCATCTTGAAATGATGAGGCACTACTATTTGGTTTAGAGGTTTCAGATTGAGAATTGGTCGCAAACCTCCTTGTCGTTTTGGAACTACGAAAACTGTGCTGTAATAACCCAAGTTTTCTTGCCCAACAGGAACATGTTCTATAACATTTTTTTCTAATAAAACACTTATTTCTGTTAAAATAACCGACTCATGAATACCATATCTTGGAACACTTGTCTCTTTTATGTTTAAACATGGATGACTCATAAACTCCAGTTTTAGTCCTTCCAGTAAAGTTTCTAAAACCCATTGATCTCCTGTGATCTTTGTCCACTTCCTGTGAAACATTAGCAAACGTGCCCCTACCTGGGGACTTATATTTACAGTTTGTACAAGGTTCTTTGAACTTATTTCCTTGGAGCTGGAAAACCTTTTGGGCTCCCAGCTGCTTTCCGAAAAAAATTTCCTTTCCTTGAAAAATTTCTCGGACGAAAATTATCTTTGTTGGAGTAAGTGTTAGTTCTGGCAACTTTAGCTCCACTTTCAGAATTTTCAGAATAGTCACCCTTCCTCTTTCTGTTAAAGTCATTTACCGGAGTTCGATCATCTCTAGACTTGTTAAAGTTCTTGCTATAACTACCAGTATTATTATATACATTCTGGGTTTCTCTAGCATCCCGTAAATTTTCTGCTGATGTATGCAGTGTGTCAAAGTATTTTCCATTAAAAAGTTGACTGCCAAAAATGGGCAACTTTAACAACTTCTTTTCTGTCGACTTACTAATGAAGTTAACATTTTTCAGAAAAAGTTTTCTTCTACTTAATACTGAATTTGCCATGATTCTGCCTGATAAATCAGCCATACTTCTAAAGCAATTAATTAATGCTTTACGTCCTTCAATTCTATCATCCTCACAAGTTGCCTCATCCAAAAAGGCAGAAATCATAGTACCATATGAAACGGCTCTAAAAAGTGCTCTGGCAGAATTGTCCATACGACGAAAATCATTATCTAATTCTCTGTGAAAAGATGGAATATTAACTCCAGATTTAAAAGAATTGCCTTTATGACCAATAGGTAGCCCTTCCTCAATATTGTCATCTAACTTAGGAGGACTACAGAAAGCATTAAAATCATCTTTCTTAACCATGAAAGCCTTATCATCCCTGCCACGAACAGCTCTGTTTTTCAAATGACCAGAGATAGCTTCCTTTTCTACAGATTTTACCATGTCAATAATTGTTCCTTCCAAAGGTAATTTAATTGCTGATTTTTTATCATTCTTTCAGGTTTTAGTCTTGCCGAAACAAAAGAAGGATGTTCCTAATGAGTCTCTGACGCTTCAGGCTCTATATTTAGAACAGTTGCCATTTTATTAATGAAAGAAATCCATTCAATTGGATCAGAAGCACCAGGTGCCCCTTGTGGTACTTCCACTGGGGTGCAAGTATACATTTGACTAGATCGTGGCGATGCAGACCCATCATTTTTTTCTTCTGGATCAAGATAAGAAACTTGATCTTGATCAACATTTGTCATTAAAGACATCTGATCGTCATAACTTTTGAATTTGTCAAAATGTGGCCTTTGGTTTTGCAAAGTTACAGAACTAGGCTTCCCAGGAGGTTGAACATCAAGAACATTAGCATTGATATCAATCAATTTCTTTTTGAATAAGTTTTGTATTTGTAATTGTACCTGTTCTTGTACAATGGCCGAAATATCGACCATACAAGTGTTGTTGTCAGGTGTATTTTCAGTGACAGTGTCGTCATTTGAAGCTCCGACTGCCGCCTCCACAGGTGGACTTATGTCTTTGAAATCTGTCAACCCATCTACACAGACGGGTTGAGACAGTTTATTCAATTTAATTGCCTTCTGAACACTTTTTTCAATCATTTTCATGACCAAACTCCGATGTTCCTTTGACCAATTTTTGCAAATTTTGCATGGGAATGACTCGTTACAAATACGATGTTTGTAACATTCATCGTGCTCATCCAGAGTATTCATCCTGTCCGGACATTTTACACACTTCTTAAACTTATCTTCCTGTTTCTCCATCTTACGATACAACTTCTATAATCCAAATAAACGTACAGGGAAAGCAACGCATGTGCTTTAATGGCTGTCGCCGAGAGAAACTGAAGAGTTACGCAAGGGAGATAACTGGAGGTGTTACCGTATTTATATTAAAAAACTCGACGAACGTATGGGGAAGTAGAGGGAAATTGCAAATAGTTAAGGAGGCAGGTAAGTGGAAATATTGAAGTGAACAATTTTTTTAGAAAGGAAATACTGCAAAAACAAATACCATACTGCTTTGTAACATTTTCAAAAAAATAAGACCTGGGGCATATAGATCTTTACAAACAAAATTAGGTTACTTAATAAATACTTTTTAATATAAAGTCTTAATAAAAAATCTGGTATTTTGAGTTGACGTTATTCCATAAAGCTACTGACCAACTCTCTTCGATATTTAGCTTTTTAATTATTCATTCGAAAGAAAAGGGACTAATATCAGCCCCAAGAATCTCTCCACCATTGGATCCGCCAGACAGGATAGTGGCTATGACAAATGGAACATATCCGGAGTAAAATACGACACATATTCAAAATTTAAACAAACTGTTGGTTTATTAATTGTTTTTGTTAGTGGCAGCCCTCATTTACGAAATCTGACATCAAACGGAAAATTGGGTGAATTCGACTGGGAGACATTTGTTGATGGAATATTACTATAGAGGTGTAGTTCTTATCCAACACTCCGCTGGTGGAATATTACTATAGAGGTGTAGTTCTTATCCAACACTCCGCTGGTGGAATATTACGATAGAGGTGTAGTTCTTATCCAACACTCCGCTAGTGGAATATTACTATAGAGGTGTAGTTCTTATCCAAAACTCCGCTGATTACTTATTAGTTGTAAGTCAGGTATAAAGCAGACTGTGAACAGTCTTATTAGATTTTAAAAATCAATGATTTGCAAGATGAAGATGATGTTAAGAGTAAATTTAGATAATAGATTATACAGTATATCTAACCGGCAAAGACTGAACAATACAATTTTTTTGGAAATATAATTATATGCAAATTTAAAGTTTATTTGTTACATGTTAAAAAAATATAATAAAAATGATGGGAGCATTTTCTCAAGCTACAGGTTGTGACTAGATGACACATTTTGTATGGATTAAACAGGATAAAAACATCAGTATGTGATTAGAAGCTAAACCCAATGATAGAATTGTAAAATCAAATACGAGCAGATAGCTTTTAGAAACTGCTTTGTGATATCAAAAGAAAAGATAGGGTCACCGTACATTTTTCCGGCTAAAATATTAATAAAATCCACGTACATTTTTTCATAAAATGCCCTAATTATGAGATACCTCCCCTTCAAATGCCAATCTGAAAACATTGAAAATCAAGCAAAAATAATCTACACTTGTAAAAACGTTGATATCTTTATATTAAAATAATTTGTTCTTTTAAATGAACATTGACATAAGTTATCTGTATTCCTCCATCAAATTTTGCTAACTTGATTAAAAATCTGGACAATAGGTTCTCTGGTTGTTTTTTACAATCCAAGATGGCGAAAGATACCCATGTATAATATGTCTCTTACATAATCAATCAATTAGTCAACCTGAGGCTGTGTAATAGATAGATAAGATAAGATAAGATAAATGTATTTTAGTTTAATAAGGATCACGTATTCACGGGATCTTCAAGACACAACAGTAAAAACAATAAAAAAAACCTAAAGATCAACACCCAGCCTATAAAGACTCATGACGCATTTGTCACATGATTTTTTAGTAAAACTCCTAAATATTCTGAAAACTTTTCTTCCCAGAATAGGTTTAATCCGATATGATATTAACATCGATTCAGTGAGCATAATTGAATTTCATGCTGAGACTTGTTGTAAGTCGGTTCTAACTTTATCATCATGAATTTCTGTCCTAAGAATATCTTATAGGACCGATCTTATGACTTTTTCAACATGCCCCAGTTCTCATACTGTTATTATGTAACAAATATATTTTTATTTAAAAATGTCCTTTATTCATTCGCATTTATATTTTAGGCATTAAGCTTAATGCCTGCACACATTTTTCAGGTTTTAAGCTTAAATCTTAGGATTTGAGACTAATCTTAGTGCTATATATACCATGGTTCTTACGAACAAGGCAATAGACGTAATGCCCAGGCGTTAGCTTATTGCCTAGGATTTTAGCTTAATGCCTAATTTCACTTATTGTCGCTTACATATACATATGAAACAGTTCACACAATGTAAAAAAAAAGAAAATAATAAGAGATCTTATGTTTTTATCTTGCAAACTTAATAAATTGAACGGAATAATATAAATTAAAATTTAAGACTATTAAATACATCTAGTTTAAAAATTGCGTCTAACGACTAAAACAAAATTATGTGTAAAACTGCGATAAAAATAAAACATTACTATATATTATAATTTAAAATTAATAAAAGTGATAGAAAAAAGAGATCAAAAATAAATTTAAACCACTTTCACCAATATATTTAAAATTTTCTATCAATATATTACATAAACTATTACAACAACTAGTTATAGTAGTCTCAGACTCAACAAAGCAATCAAAACCTGGGAACAGTATATATGTTCCTGATCACAACCAAACAAACACATTTTTTCATCTTGGCAGTTAGAAAATATATATTATGAAATACAAGAAAATATCAATTTAGTATAATCGTTTAGGGAACAGTCATTATTTATCAGCTGAGGGGGTCGGTGCATTTTAGGGGGGTCATTGCCAAAAATATCATACCACTGGGGGGGGGGGGGGGGTTACCATAAAAAAAAAATTTAACTAGGGGGGAGTCACACAATAAAGGTTTTTATGTCTGACTTGTATATAAATTGTTGACAAAATTGAAGTGAGTGTGCGATCTGTGAAATAATGTCTGTTTATTAAATCTTTGATAGTGTAAACTGTAAAGCACCATGCAGCAGGATATTATCCTAATTTCTCAAGGGCAGTGAATCTGATCACTCCTTATCACAGTTGTGTAAATTTACAATCAATAAATTAACAACTCTATGAAACGTTTCTCCCTAGATTTGACCACAGGAAACAGTGAGTTGGAAAGGTTTCTGGACATGCATAATTAACTTTCTATAGTCATGATAGTGTTTAAATCATTTTGATGTGATTCTTGAGATGAAATGGGTGTGTATATATATAATGATTTTGATGAAAGCAATGATGCATGTTAGTTATATGTCCGTCATGTGGTAATAGGTATACTTATTTTATGAAATTATTACAAAGATATCGAATAAGAATAAAAGATGATCTCGATATTATAGGTATATCCCTTCTGTATTCTTTAATTTTTAAGGTAATATTTTTCTATTCGTTAGTATTTTTTGCACTTTTCTCCTTTTATTCATATTTGAACCCCAGTGTTCTCTGTTCTTTTTTTTAAATTTTTTTTTGTGTCCATTTTTCTGTAAATTTTATACATTCTCCGATATTCTTTCCTATCCAGATTTCAGACCTTAATAAAAAAAAAACTTGATGGGCACCATGGTATTCACACACACTAAACAATACACTATATGATTTGGAAAAATAACAAATATATTCAGCTGGGGCCCCTAAACAAAAATGTGTACTTGTTCAGAGAAAATTGATAACACACTAAACTCTTAGAAAAAACATATGTACAAAACAAAGAAAGGCCAGAGGTTCCTGGCTTGGTTGTATATTTCTTTATCTCAAATAAATCATTTACATATTTAATCAAGAAAGGACAAGAACCATTTAATCGGTGTTATTTTATTTAATGGACTTCCTAAATCATTTGTATATTGGAATCCTGAACACCCCAGTTCAAAGGTTAAAAAAAATAAGATACAAGGGCCTGTGATTGGGATTAAAATAACAGTCAGTATTGAAAGTTTATCTACCAGTATGCTGATAAAATTTGTAGAATTATAGGTTGCAGTAAAATAAATTAATAAATTGGAACATACAATTTTCTGTATATTTTTTTCTATTTTTCTACATGCACGTGTCAGATATTCCTTTTTGAAAAAAAAAGCCAGAAGAAAAGCTGTTTGTTATACTCAGAGCTTCTCAAAGCCGGTTACTATGTAGCTGGTCATCATCTCCTCAACACAACTGGGAATTCTTTTTTTGGGGGGAGGGGGATCAAACTTTTGAAATTATGTTCTTAGGGGGGGTCACTATGTGGTTTTATAAAATAATGGGGGGTTCCCAACATAAAATTTTATATCAAAAATTTGAACCCACCCCCTCAGCTGATAAATAATGACCATTCCCTTAAGATCGTTTAACATAAGCAAATTGTCAAATTTCTTTCCTCTACTACTTTGATAGTTGTCTATATTTTTCTTGATATGAGCTTAGGTAATTAGTCAGATCTTCTATTATGCTCTTCTTCAATGAAGATTTGAAAAGATGACATCAACAAATCCCATAGTGCTTTGCATAAACTTCCTGAATCCATAGTCGCAAAAGAAAGCTTTGTTAGAAACGTGGAAATTGTCGAAAAGACACCAAGTTTGATAGATTTTTATTAATATTTTATATCTTTCATATCAAACTGAAAGACAAACTCCGTCAAGCAATTAAACTTCTAAGCCATAATCGAAAAAAAGACATGAAATGTCACTTGCTACATGACTCTAAAACAGAACATAAAGTTTATAGAACATTGACATAAAACGATGAACTTATTGACGAATAAACGAATTAAATGCAGTATGCAATATTGATATAGAAACATGAAAACTTATCTCACATTTGAAACATAGACATCAAAGGTTCATTCAAAAGTAGATTTAAACTGTCAAAGTCACAAGAATAAAATGTCGCGATCAAGCAATCCAATGGACAATTTTGAGTACCTACGAGCAATTGGAAAGGGAAGTTATGGTGAAGTTTCTTTGTACAGACACAAAAGGGATAGAAAACAGGTATATTTTTTAAACAAAGTAGAATTGATTACCTTATCTGACATCAATGGTAAGAATTCATTGTGCTAATATGAGGCAGGCATAACCTGTGAATGGGGACGAAGTTTGTATTTTTTTTTTTAATTAAAACATGTTGATAAAAGAAACGGAAATGCCGTAACGTTTTCCGATAATGGTTCTGTTGTTAGGGATTTAGTTGTGACATTATTTAAGTTATGATGTCATATTCAATGTAAACAAAGAAACGCTGTTTTTTTTCATATCAAACAATTATTAAAAATGATTAGGTGTTGAATTCCTTCCTATATGTTGATAAATATACATTTTATTCAAAGTCTCATGCAAACAAGACCGGAAATGGAAGACCGGAAACGGAAGTAGATCTGAAAAAAAAAGTGTACGATTTTGAGTTCAATGAAAAATTCGGGAAATTTTCCCGATTTTTTTTTTTTTTTTTTTTTTTTATTGATTTTTCTACCGTAATTGGGGACTTCGTCCCCATACTAACATGACTTAAGTTTGATAAAGTGGATTTTTCTCGACATGTTAGTCAGGAGGCAACTTAAACTGTCTACTTTAAATAATTGAGGATATAACATATAACCAAAAAAAATAAAACAGAATCTTTCAAAACATTACACATGTTATTTACAAATGTACTCGTACAGCTTTCAAACAAAAGAAGACAGTCTGAAATGTATTCATAGTCGGACCAATGTGACTCAGTCCGCTTTGTTTCTGGGATGAGTTATCTGGCATTCTAAATAACAAAAAAGCAGGACATATCGCTGTGAAAACAGTTAATTTTTTTCTTGACTATCCTGTGACAAATTCATGAAAACAAGACATCATGTACACAGGGAGCCTTTTATGATAAAGGTTCAGTCGGAATGGTTAATTATTTTTGAATGCATCAAATTTGCATATTTTTGTTATCATACAAATAAAGATGATATAACATGGTCAATTAAGTCCATTAAATTACAACCAAAAGCATTTTTTGACTAGATTACCTTACAATGTATATATGTCCAGGCTAGTTTGTACATTATGTACTTAAAACAGATTTCAACAGCACAATATAATTTGTTAAAGTATTTAAGGTGGTAGACCTTGGTTCAGGGAGATAACTCTTTAAATCAGTTATGTGTTTGTTCAAGTCAAGTTACATCAATGTTTTTTAAGCATTTACCTGAAACAGATTGGAAATAATCTATGTAACCTAGAAGCTTAGAATATATTTATAAAAATGGTTGACACAAACGTACTGATGATTTTAAGAGTTATTTCCCTTAACCTAGGTCTACCTCCTTAAAGCCAGGGTTTTTTAATTTGTTGGTTTACGGATTTTCCCCATGAAAAAGTCGGGTCGGTCGGGAAAAAAATCAAAAAAAAATCTCTCAGCACAGATATACCCCATATACCTTTCTAACAATATGTTTGGTTTGCTATTTTATCATTATTTCTTATATATTAGTTTGATGTAATATTATTGCTCAGCTGCCATTAACATCGCATGACATCGTCTTATAATTTTCTGTGAAAAAAGGGGATTTGTGTCCACAGACAAAAACGAAATTAAATCGTCATTTCACAAATGTAGCCCTGAAAATTTTTGAGGAAACTTGATGATAAATGATCTTCAAACTCGAAAACTGATAAAGAAAAAAAATGCAAAAACGTACAAAATTAAGTTTCAACACACGTGTCAAAAACGTAATAGACTCGTCCACTAGAAAAAGGAAGATATCGGGTTCATCAGTTATCATGCATTCCTGTTTTTATTTCCAAATGGACAATTTATTTTTTATTATTTTTAATAACACTAGTAGGAAGAAAATTCCAAAGGATTTGTTTTAATTAAGTTCTTCAACTTCACGTCTTCCACGGTTGGTCCTGGACAAGTTCATTTTCCATTTTTCTATCTTACGGAATGATGACAAATACGGGAAACGAACTTAATGTGTAATGGGTTTCAAACACAGGTTTTGTTCCGCAAAGTTATTTGCGCAAACAACATTTCAAGGTTAGTCATGATTGATTTGTCTATTTTTAGTTACGTAAATAGGAAGTTTTAGTTTTCATAACCATAAGTGTTATCAATTCTGTTAGTGTTTAATGCATTTTATTTCATAGAAAAGGATATTTTATTTATTTTTAGAGATAATGTTTTTGTTTGGGTCAGAAGGAATAAGAAAGCATGAAAAGTCATTTTTATTTTTATTCTGCAAATCGGCAAAATCGGGTTGGCAAATCTGTAAACTAACAAATTAAAAATTCCTGGCCTAATGTAAAATGATGTACAAACAATATGAAATCACATGGATCTTTTTTGCAAAATATAGATATTCTCTCTAATAATCATCGGTCTTATTTTTTTTACATTTTTTGTAAACTGACAACACATGTACAAGTTTGAAACAAGAAGATGCAATTTTGTGAGCATGTTAAAATCTAGAACAAACTACATGTATTGGAAGTGTAGAAATTCTGTTAGAGGATTCCCACTAAGATATATATTTATGACGAATTCCAGCCAACTTACTTCGTCTTCAGTTACAGAAAACCATCAACATACTGATGTTTACTTCCTTGCATTAGTACTAGTCCATTTATAATTCAGTTGCTCAAATAGTACTGATCTAAACCATCTTATGTGTTTATTTGTTATCAACACTAAAAAGGTACATGTACATGTAAGGTGCACAAATCCATTTATTTATATTATTTACTATTTTTTCCCCCATAGTTATAATGGAATTTTTGTCTTCCACAGTATGTATTAAAGAGAATAAATCTTGCAAAGGCTTCAAAGAAAGAAAGATCATCTGCTGAACAAGAGGCGAAACTGCTGTCAAAACTGAAACATCCAAACATTGTTGCTTACAAAGACTCTTTTGAAAGGGACGGACAGCTTCATATAGCTATGCAGTTCTGTGAAGGAGGTGATGTATACACCAAATTAAAAGAACAAAAACAGACATTGTTAGAAGAAAGACAAGTGGTGGAGTGGTTTGTTCAGATAGCTATGGCTTTGCAGGTAGGTCAATAGTATAACGAAGAGATGGATGGAGGTTGACAGTTTGATATGACTTTCACAAGTAAGCTTTTGCTGAAGTGACTCTTCTTCTATACATTTATATTACAAACGTAGTATGCCAGTTATACAATCATTGACATTTTTCATCTTGTATATATATGTTCAATTGGACCCATAACAATATAGACTCTATCACTACATCTAGGAAAAGGATAAATCAGGTTAGAATAAGAGGAAATATTTTATAACTCACTTCCATACGACATGTAGCATGGCATGAGTACAACAGACCAGGGCAACGACTGGCTGTATTAAAAAATGTATTTACAAACATACTTGTATTACTGGCACAACATATATTTGTTAAAATACATATATTTGAAACATAGTTTTTTTTATAAGGTCACCTGTAATATCATTGAATATAGCAGAAAGTTTTTAAGTTATATCATCCATTCATCTGAATAAAGCAATTGCTTTTTTTTTTATGGAGGAAAGTTGCTCTGTAAACTATTATATTTTTTCTATTTCAGTATATGCATGAAAGGAATATATTACATAGAGATTTGAAAACACAGAATATATTTTTAACAAAAAGTAAAATCATAAAAGTTGGAGATTTAGGCATTGCAAGGTAAGAAACAAAAAAAATAAGGTTTTTTTTTTGCAATGAATTAGTATTGTAATTTGTAAGTTAAAAAGTGGATGTGAAATCTACATCTAAACCTTCAAGAAACAAACATAAAAGTGTATGGACTACTTTTCTGAATAACTTTTATATTATACAGATGAATTATAATAAGCTTATAATGGAATATAGCTTGTTCATTAATCTTTATGAAATTGAATACATAAATAATGCCAACATGAATAAATATTGCAATTGATGTTTATTCTGACCTTGTTAACAAATTGTATGACAACTTCTATATTTACAGAGTATTGGACAGTTCAACAGACATGGCTACTACACTAATAGGAACACCCTATTACATGAGTCCTGAACTTTTTAGTAATAAACCATATAACCACAAGGTTAGTCATATACATTCTATTTTTGGATCATTCAGTACAAAAATAGTCTACCCAAATTTAAGACAACGATATGAGATACTAACTGTGGATTCATTATGATTGGATACTAACTTTTGTGGGTTTTGTGGGAACAGTTGAACCACAAATTTAAATGTTCAACGAATTTAGAATTTTCTATAGGCTTTGTATTTAGAGATTGGCAACACCACTATATCAAATATCCACGAAAGTGTAATTTTCCTTAATCCATGAAAAGGAATACCCACAAAAATAAATGAATCCACAGTATACTGCAGTATACATGTACATTATTAGATTGACCCTTTTTTTGTAATTTGTTTTTCCTATTGATTTCTGGTTTTCTTCATTATTTAAACTGCCATTTCAGTTTTATTTTTGAAAAATCAACTATAATGGTTTTTGTTCACAGATATTTTTGCAAAAATTTCAGTGTATAACTATGTTGACCTTGTTAGCTTTTGACTTTTTTTCAGTCTGATGTATGGGCATTAGGATGCTGTGTGTATGAGATGGCAACATTAAAACATGCATTTAATGGAAGAGACATGCAAGCTTTAGTATATAAAATTCTCAAAGGAAGAGTAAGTCAAACAATATCATAGAATTAAGACATTTTTTAGTAATAAATTTGTTAAACAGACTCAACTGCATTTCATTTAGAAAAAGCCACTATTTTTATGACCATTTTTGGAGATCATGCAACCAAAACCCTGATGTTGCTGGCCTGATAGTTATTAATTTTGCAGGATTTTATCACTTAGTTTGATACACATATATACCCAAAACATAGTGCATAAAACGCCCTGCCTTTCAATGTTTAATACAATGCAATGTTTTATTCTTAGTTTCCACTGCAAAATGAATTCAATTTTTACCCTTCAGTGCTTGCAAGCACTTTGCTCATTATTTGTCATTGTCAAAAAATGTAAACAGCAAATTTCAAATTTAGGTAAAAACAAATAAATTTAAAATTTCAATAAAGTTGGATTTTTATAGAATTTTATTAAGTCAATTTTGTCAGAAGATAAGCATTAAAAGTTACAAACAAGTACATGTTTTTAATCAAAACTAAACAACTTAATTGTGAACTGTCTAATGTCATTAAAATTAAAATAAGGAGATGTGGTATGATTGCCAATGAGACAACAATCCACCAAAGTTGAATCAAGTGGATAACCTATATTTGAAGAATTAGAAAATAATTTATTTAAAAACAATAAAACAATTCTGTTTAAAATAGAGGATTCTTTTTTTTTAACAATAGATGCCTCCATTACCAAAGAAATACAGTCCTGAGCTACAGCAAATCATCCGTAACATGTTACATCAAGAACCAGAACGAAGACCTACTGTAAGCAGAATTCTCAGAGATCCATACATTAAACGAAACATTGCAGTCTTTTTAGAAGAAACCAAGAAAGGGTAATGAAAACTATTAATGTCACAATAGAGTGACGCAAATGTAACAGTTTGTTAAACATGGTATGGCTTTATGTAAATGTTGATGGAGATGGAATTTTGACACTTCTCTATTTCCCATTGATTTGAATAAACATTTTAATTGTTTACTCTTGCTAGATTTTCAAATTTTCAAATCAACTTGTTCATCTGTATTTTTTTTTTTTACCTTTCTGCTTTCTTAGAGCCATGGACAAGTATTTAAAGAATAAAGCGTACTTACAATCATATTATCCCTGGATTTCACTTTTTTTACATGATATAAATCAGTTTATATTTGTATACCATGTTTGAGTTATATAACATTCTACTGTAATTTAAGTTCTAGCATCTGTGTTTGTTTTGTTTTATTCACTGTCATGCCTAATTTGATATTTTGATATATTACATAAATAAAGCCTAGTAAAAGGCCTCATATGATGGATTTTAGGCTGTGAGTGCCTACCAAAATACCATGATTTTATTTCTATCACACTGGCAATGTCCTTGTAAAGTTGAGGTAATTTATTATATTCCAAAACATTCAAAAAGTCAATCTGTATTAAAAACAGATATTCCAATATTTTGTTACACATTCTGATTTGTGAAAAAGTTGAATTTTAAATTAATATTTTAGACGACCCAGTACAGCAGGTCAAAGAAGACCAGTTACAGCCCCAGACCCAAGGCCTAGACCAGACAATTCAGCAGCCATGCAAGTTGGCAAATCAGTGCAAGTCAGCAGACATATGGTACATGTACCTGGTGAAGACAATTTAGACAGTGGACATAGTGCTAATAAAAATATTGTAGTTGAAAATGACACAGATACACAGCCTGTGCCTGCTCCTTTAAGGAAGCAGCATGCTCGAAAGCCATCCAATGGTGCCAATAAAGAATTACCTCCCATTGCAGAAGTTGGAAAGCCAGTAGAAGTGAAAAAGAAATTGGATTCATCCTCAGAATCAAGTGACAACGATACATTAGTAGAAGTTCATCCTGTTAAAGAAGTAAATGATGTAGTAGGTTCTCATTAGAATAATTTCAAGATATATATTCATACAGTTCAGATTTAAAAAAATGAATAAACAAAAATCTTATATTGAAATATCTTATTTTTATAAACAGATTAAATCAATCAAGGATCCGGAAATTTTTTCTCCTTATTTCGGTCATTTGCATATAACCTAAAAGTTGGTGCCCCTTTTCAAAAAATCTCATTACTGCATGACTATGAGTATGCTCATGCTCGTAGCATCAACGAACTTGTTTCACTGTTGCATCGTATTTACTTCATGATTTATCCTACAATTTTTCTAAAATTGATCAAGAGCAATTAAGGGAAGACAACAGTTTAAAAATAAAATGATTTAAATGACTCAAAACGATAATTTTCTCTGTCATTGCTTACGTTTCTTTCAATTCTGAATTTTGAAATACAAACCGGATGTAATGCGACAATACTAATATGAACAATTCTGGACTCATTTCCTGGATTATTTTTGTTTATCAAATTCACAGGAAATCATCGGCTTTTTAATATTTTACCTTTAATAGAGTAACAATATTGCTTTATTATACGACCGCAAAAATTGAAAATTTTTTGGTCGTATATTGGTATCACGTTGGCGTCGTCGTCTTGCCTCGTCGTCGTACGAATACTTTTAGTTTTCGCACTCTAACTTCAGTAAAAGTGAATAGACATCGATGAAATTTTAACACAAGGTTTATGACCACAAAAGGAAGGTTGGGATTGATTTTTGGAGTATTAGTCCCAACATTTTAGGAATTAGGGGCCAAAAAGGGCCCAAATAAGCATTTTCTTGGTTTTCGCACTATAACTTTAGTTTAAGTGAATAGAAATCTATGAAATTTTGACACAAGGTTTATGACCACAAAAGGAAGGTTGGGATTGATTTTGGGAGTTTTGGTTTCAACAGTTTAGGAATTAGGGGCATAAAAAAGGGCCCAAGTAAGCATTATTCTTGGTTTTCGCACAATAACTTTAGTATAAGTAAATAGAAATCAATGAAATTTAAACACAAGATTTATGACCACAAAAGGAAGGTTGGGATTGATTTTGGGAGTTGAGGTTCCAACAGTTAAGGAATAAGGGGTCAAAAGGGTGCCCAAATAAGCATTATTCTTGGTTTTCGCACCATAACTTTAGTATAAGTAAATAGAAATCTATGAAATTTAAACACAAGGTTAAAGGGAAAATTCACGATTTTTTACTTATGGTTTAAATATGTTCATTATGACATAATATATATATTCACAAAGTTTTATCGCTATATGTGCAGTAATAAAGGAGAAATTCAATAATTAATAAAAAAATATCAACTACTTCCTGTAGGTCGTGACGTTTTCTCCTGATTTTAGCATGCCGGGATTTAAAATACAATCATTAAAAGTCTTGGTTTTTAATCATATTTTAACGTAATCGTAAGCGCGCCGATGACGTATGCTTTATCTAATAACCATCCGATAATAAGAAGATAAAACGCACAGACGTTCAATTGTACTCATTCGTGAGATAAATTATCTATGTTAAACGTATATATTCGAATTATTTTTGTAGACAACACAAAAAGTTATAAATTTATTTTTAATAACTGATAAGGTGAACAAATTAAAGTACAATAATCTGTAAAGACAATATGTTGGTGTACTATTATTGACCTTTTACTATCTCTGCTATGGCTAGGTTTATACGATGTGTGTATTCACGGTTCTGTGGCAATACTCGTAGATGGCTTGTTGAAAGGTAAATTGTTATTTGCACTTCGGTATTTAACCACGCCTCTAGGGCACACCTTGCCAGGTGTGACTGTCTATTCGGATCAGTGGTAGCATTTAATACACACATTAAAAATACATATTCAAGTTGGTGACAAATAAAAATTGGTCGCCGTGGAATTATTTAATTATATTTGGTGCTATTATTTATTTGAATTCAAATAAGTTAATTTACTAAGAAATACACAATTTTCGGTTAAAGACGGGAAACTTAATTCATATGTCAGAATGAAATGATATACAAGTCTTGTCCTTGATTTATGTCTCATAAAAAAGGGGGACTTAGAAATTAGAAATAGCTTTACTAAATCATTTTTATTTGTCTTTATTAGGCGAAAAAATGTACGAGAACACTTACATTTAGACTTTTGAAAGCCATGTATCAATTAATATATGAAACTATCTGAAGATAACTCTACCGAAGCGGAATATAATATGTACGAATAAAGAAAAAAATATTTTTGTAATGGAATCGAAAAATTACGAATAGATATTCTTTTCAAGTGTGATAAACGTCAACCAAATTTATTCATAATCGGGAACGTCCTTATTAAAATCTGAGACAACTATAATAATCGTCGTCTCCCAACGTATATATATACTTAAATAACTATTTGATCAACGATGTTTAAAATTAAAAGACAACGAATTTAATGTTATCTTTCCCTATTTTTGAATGTTATTATAAGTCTGTTCAACTTGCAAGAATACCCCTAAAGCGGACAAATATCCGACAAGCAGTTTATTCTTTAAATTGCTGTCATTGAATATCAAGAAAGAAAATAAATCCCGAAATTGATACTCAATAGTTTTCCTAGAAAATATTCACATTCCTTGGGGATTATTAGTGTACGTCCAGTTGCCTATATTTTACATGAATGTTGGAACAATTGTGATGATGACGAATTTCGTCCTTTATTCGAGAACAATTTAATTGATATATAAATCTGTGAGTTTACTATGTTCTTAACTTCGATGAACCAAAGCAAGTTATAAATTGACCTGTATTTAAATCAAATTGTTTCTTTTTTTTCTTCTTCTTCTTTTGGTATACAATAGTCTATCGAATTCGTTGATTACATACTGTTGGCATACGTGGACTAGTCTATACAAAACTTTTACCACAATTTACACAAAATGTATGTTTCTTTCTTATGCTCAATGTATACATGTATGCATATTTTAAATAGCGCTACTGACTATAGTTCCGTAACTTTCTACCAGGCGTATGTATACACGAATCGTCGACAAGTGCGCACATTTTTTTAGATCAATAATTCTGGTATGTTCCAATCTGTCCTAAACTATTGACAACGAGTATATATTACATTTTCCCAAATTAACCCTTGGAAAAATATGTAAATAGATTTGTATTTCTTCAATTATTTTTTTTTGTATTATTTTTTTTTTTATAAATAATATTCTTTACACCAGAAATGTTATTTATAAACAAGCGTATGAGTTCAGTAATGACTAGTATATTATATCACTTTCGGACACGCAAGACAAAAATGTATATTATACATGCACCTGATAGTTCAAAATGGAAAGTTATAAGTAACGGTCGTGTACACTGATCAATACCTACAGAAGTGAAACGATGCATGAACTTGCAAGCCCGCCGGACAGGAAATCGATTGAATACCTGGACGTGTCACCTTACACCCCTTCCAATACCTTTGGGAGTAATACCTTTAGCCATGCTGGTGATCAGATGAGGGAAGATCCGAATTTATTTAAATAAAGTTTATTACTTGAAAGAATTATGAACGAATTAGATTTTCGAAAACAATTTCCACGGAACACTTATTTATCATTTTATGATTTGAACTTTGACTTTTTAACTAATTACAATATTATCAGTTTAAAAATAACAGACTATATGGTTATTTAAAAATATAAGACCATTTTCCGTATCAAGTTAGTCAGTCAGATAAAACAACCGTACGATTGACAAGATATCGACACGCAATTACGACTACATCGTTTACTGTAGTTTTGTTCCTTTGTGGTTTATTGACATATCGTGATTTTTCATCGGAGAAGGTGACAAGATGGCGGAGAGTAGAGAACTGATACTCAAAATTTAAAATCGATGGTGATCTCTTATTTAGCGGAATAAAACTTTAATATCTATAAATTTGAGCATTTTTATACAGAATGGACATAATATCAATTTTTGATTTTTTTGCGAAGTTTCCCTTTAATGACCATAAAAGGAAGGTTGGGTTTGATTTTGGGAGTTTTGGTTCCCAACAGTTTAGGAATAAGGGGCCCAAAGGGTCCAAAATTGAACTTTGTTTGATTTCATCTAAAAAATTAAATAATTTGGGTTCTTTGATATGCTGAATCTAACTGTGTATGTAGATTCTTAATTTTTGGTCCCGTTTTCAAATTGGTCTACATTAAGGTCCAAAGGGTCCAAAATTAAACTTAGTTTGATTTTAACAAAAATTTAATCCTTGGGGTTCTTTGATATGCTGAATCTAAAAATGTACTTAGATTTTTGATTATGGGCCCAGTTTTCAAGTTGGTCAAAATCGGGGTCCAAAATTAAACTTTGTTTGATTTCATCAAAAATTGAATAATTGGGGTTCTTTGATATGCCAAATCTAACTGTGTATGTAGATTCTTAATTTTTGGTCCCGTTTTCAAATTGGTCTACATTAAAGTCCAAAGGGTACAAAATTAAACTAAGTTTGATTTTAACAAAAATTGAATTCTTGGGCTTTTTTGATATCTAAACATGTACTTAGATTTTTGATTATGGGCCCAGTTTTCAAGTTTGTTCAAATCAGGATCCAAATTTATCATATTAAGTATTGTGCAATAGCAAGAAATTTTCAATTGCACAGTATTCAGCAATAGCAAGAAATCTTCAATTGCACAGTATTGTGCAGTAGCAAGAAATTTTCAATTGCACAGTATTGCGCAATAGCAAGAAATCTTCAATTGCACAGTATTGTGCAATAGCAAATATTTTCAATTGCACAGTATTGCGCAATAGCAAGAAATATCTAATTGCACAATATTGTGCAATAGCAAGATATTTTTAATTGGAGTTATCTTTCTTTGTCCAGAATAGTAGTTGAATCAACTTAAATCATTGTTTTATACAATGCACAATGTATATTCACTTTTACTACCAACTGATAAATTAAAACAATCTTTACCATCCAGTGATAACAAACACTTTATTTTACATTTTAATATTTTATGAAGTATTTAAATGAGTAGTTATTGTTGCTAACTCCATTAGAAATTTGAATTGAGATCAGTTTTGGAAAAAGGGAAAGGGGGATGTTAAAAAAAATGGGGGGGGGTTAAGTCTTTCTCATTTCAGATTTCATAAATAAAAAGAAAATTTCTTCAAACAATTTTTTGAGAGGATTAATATTCAACAGCATAGTGAATTGCTCAAAGGCAAAAAAAATATTTTAAGTTCATTAGACCACATTCATTCTGTGTCAGAAACCTATGCTGTGTCAACTATTTAATCACAATCCAAATTTAGAGCTGAATCCAGCTTGAATGTTGTGTCCATACTTGCCCCAACCGTTCAGGGTTCAACCTCTGCGGTCGTATAAAGCTGCGCCCTGTGGAGCATCTGGTTTTTAGCATGAAATCATTTTAAATTTATGATTAAGTGTCTAATCTGCAGAAGAGAATTTCAAGCATGCGTATTACATAATCAAAGCACGTGTGTTAGTAGTGAAAACATACTTTTTTTCTACATAAATTAAATCAAGTTTTATTTTAATTTTAAATCATAATTGAGAATTGTCTCAGCTGAAAAGTAGACAGTTGGTATGGAATTTTAATTTCTTTAATCCTTATAATATTAGTTCAGAGCGTGTGATTAATAGCCAGGTGTGAATTAAAACACAGGTAAAGAGATTAGTGATCATTAGCCGATAGCTCCCTGAGGCATTAATATAGTTATTAGGAGGGCCCTCAGGATTTTAACGCTTTACTGGAGTGGCAGTTTAATTGCATAAAATCGATAATAAAACTAAAAATATGTTCAAAATGGCGATTTTGAAACTCTATTTCAACGAAATGACCGAAATTATTTCTGTTGAAAAATAAAATTTGACCTAAATCCCATTTACACGTTTAGGACATAATACTTTCAGTTTAGGACAAGACTGGCAGATATGCCTGTTTCTGAATCCTTGTTATCAATATATTTATAGACATAAAGTGTATGTTTGTTATATTAAGATAATTACTGCATTGTATAATACCTTTATATATTGTATTGTAAAATATTTTAAGCCGAAAGCTGTTTCTCCAAAGAAGAAAAAGGAAAGTGCCCTGAAGAAGAGAGCTAGGGAAGGTGAGACAGAATCTAGCCTGGATACAGACAGAAGTGACATTAGTGTGAAGAGTAACAGCAGTGGTAAAAGTGACATTAGTTCTAGAGGTGATGCTAGTTCCTCTAAATCGTCACATAAAAAGAATATATTTAAAAATGTAAGTACTGTTGAATTGTGTAAAATTATTGTAAAAGTATATTTTTTTTTTAAATTACAAACTTTCAAATTATATGTTCACATGACTAAGTTGAACTCAGTTTTTTAGTCTCAACTGATATGACATTCATACAACGCCTCTTATCAATAATGTTACAATATTTTTTAGGGACAAGTAGTTTTTCTTAAACACATGTCCAGTTGATACTGCCTTGTAGAAAATCTAATGTTCCTAAAAAAAAAATTAAGTGATGTTAAATCAAAATATTTTAGGGAAAATGTATTATACATCATGGCAAAGTCTTAACATAAAAATATTTACAATATGATGAGAAACAGTCAGTTAAAAATGTGTTGTTTTAAAAGAAGATGGAAACAGTTGAAATACTTCATGATTAACATTTTTTGAATTACAGGCAAAAAATGTGAGTTGAAAATTCTTGAGTGCTTCTGATGTGATTTAAAATGACATGTTAATGGACTTCCTTGAGTAGCTTGAAACTTGATTTATTATTGGGAGAGGTTCATATGAATTTGTCTAATTAAACTATGGTACAATCACTCACTAAATCTCATTGCAGTATTTTTCCTTTCTGACTTAAGTATAAAGTTTGCTGATTAGGATTTTGTTTAATGAAAGGACAAACTGATGACTATTTCCACCATAACCTGTTTAAACATGACATTATAGAAAACATTTATCTACATGTATTTTCATATATATTTCAAAGTATTTATATTTTAGTAGTACATTTGATAGACTAGGTTAGGTTAAGTTTAGTTTCAAGCTACTTGATAGGTCTAAATTTCTTCACACAACAAAATGTTCTTTTTTCTGCTAGATGACAATTGAATTATTTCAATGCTGCCACAAAAAAATGTTGTCAAAATTTTTTCACAATAATATTTTTTCTCTAAAATAAAACATGACTTAGTTAGCCTGTTGATGAAATTACGCATTCATATAATAACTGTTGACAGAGTTCAACATGTTAAACCTCCATTATTAGCATACAGGTAGAAATATATGTTAAATTTTCAATGAAAAGAAATATGTACAAAAAGTTTAAATTTTATTTTATGTGTAATACTGCTAGAAAATAATGTTTTTTTTATTTAAAGAAAGGCTATTTTAGTTCTATCTTAAAAATAAGAAAACATAGTGCTTGCAGTGAAGACTTTTTAGCTCACCTGGCCCAAAGGGCCAAGTGAGCTTTTCTCATCACTTGGCGTGCGTCGTCTGTCGTCCGTCGTCTTTAACTTTTACAAAAATCTTCTCCTCTGAAACTACTTGACCAAATTTATCCAATCTTGGCCACAATCATCATTGGGGTATCTAGTTTAAAAAATGTGTCCGGTGACCTGGCCAACCAACCAAGATGGCCACCATGGCTAAAAATAGAACAATGGGGTAAAATGTAGATTTTGGCTTATATCTCTAAAACCAAAGCATTTAGAGCAAATCTGACAGGGTAAAATTGTATTAAGGTCAAGATCTATCTGCCCTCAAATGAATTAAACAACCTGTTGTTGGGTTGCTGCCCCTATATTGGTAATTTTAGGGAAATTTTGTCGTTTTTGTTTATTATCTTGAATATTATTATAGATAAAAATAAACTGTAAACAGCAATAATGTTCAGCAAAGTAAGATCTACAAAAAAAGTCAACATGACCAAAATGGTCAGTTGACCCCTTAAGGAGTTATGGCTCTTTATAGTCAATTTTTAACAATTTTTCATAAATTTTTGTTATCTTTAACAAAAATCTTCTCCTCTGAAACTACTTAGACAAATTTAACCAAACTTGTCCACAATCATCATTAGGGTATGTAGTTTAAAAATGTGTCTGAAGACCCCACCTGCGAACTAAGATGGCCGACATGGCTAAAAATGGTAAAATGCAGTTATGGCTTATATCTCAGAAACCAAAGCATTTTGAGCAAATCTGACAGAATGAATTTGTTTGTTAGGTCAAGGTCGATCTGCCCATAAATTTTCAGATCAATCAGGCAACCCATTGTTGGGTTGCTGCCCTTGAATTGGTAATTTTAAGAAAATTTTTCAGCTTTTGGTTATTATCTTGAATTTTATTATAGATAGAGATAAACTGTAAACAGTAATAATGTACAGCAAAGTAAGACCCACAAATAAGGCAACATGATAAAATGGTCACTTGACCCCTTAAGGAGTTATTGCCTTTTATAGTCAATTTTTAACAAATTTTCATAAATCTTGTAAATCTTGTAAATTTTTACAAAATATTTTAACTACTGGGCCAAGTTCATTTTAGAAAGAGGTAATTGTAAGCAGCAAGAATGTTGAGTAAAGTAAGATCTACAAACACATCACCATCACCAAAACACAATTTTGTCATGAATCCATCTGTGTCCTTTGTTTATGATATGCATATAGACCAAGGTGAGCGACACAGGCTCTTTAGAGCCTCTAGTTCCCTTCCTTTTCACAATTTTTTGAAAGCAAATTAAAAATTTATTTTCACAAAGTCTGTCTATATTGTCACTTTCCACTCACTATTTAATTATTTGATAATACATGTATAGGTGAAATTATAGAAATTAACAAAAAAGTAATTAAATAATTTAGCATTTGGATGATGATGATAGTGTAAGTATAGTGTGATAACTGTGGTGTGGATGTGGGTACATTTTATACACCATTTCATGTGAGATAGGGGAGGTAATAGTAACAATTTGCAATTTGATGATACATATATAGAGTTATGCTCAAAAAGGGGGAAATGCTTGTACCAGCTTTATTTGTGTTCTGTCTACTTTTCTAGGGTTTGCTCATAATTTCATATTGCAGTACAGAATGATTTAGCTTCTTATTGTTTACATTGCTTTTACTGTGAAATGTAAAAAAGAAAAGAAGTATATTTAAGTGTATAACAGACAGCATTTGTGAGGTTTATGATTGATTTTGTATGACATTTTTAAACAATTAAATTTGATTTGGAAATTATAATGACATTCTAAGATCTGATGTCTGTCTTAGAAAATTGGATAGTTTGACTTTTATGAAATAGAAATATGCTGTATAAAGTTTACTAACAAGGAATTTTCCAGTACATAATCATAAGTTGAAATATGTATTATATGTATATACATGAATATGTATGAAATGAATGTAAAAAATAAACCCACTCTTCTTGCATTTTATAATGTAACGGTGACAACTTGATTTTAAGAATTATTTTTTTCAGCCAAAGAAAGTTGACAATCCTCGTCCTCTTCCACCTCCTCCTAAACAACACCATGGTTCTGGTGAGCCACAGAAGAGACCAAGTTTCTCTCAGGAAAAGCAATCTAATGGATCTAAATCCTCTAGTACCGGTACCTCAAGTTCTAAGGAAGAAGATTTAGATATAAATACACCAAGGGTAAGTGGGTTAGGCTGCACATTATAATACACCTTGGTATGAAACCGTAGTTTCATATGGGAAGTAACGTAGAGGTTTAAATGCAATTGTGAATTTTTTAATTTTATGTTACTGGGTTGGTGTTTATTAATTCCCTTCTCATTAAGAAATTTTTTTGAAAACTTTTATCAATGTATATATTTATTTCAGAGTTGCAATTTATCAGCCAGAGAGAGAAGAAGAGAAAAAGATAAGGCAGCCCAATGTAAGCCAGAAATTCAGTAGACAATTTTGATGAAATGATATATCATACAATGCATATTACACACACACAGTAGATTTCAGTACAATAGATTGACTAAACTATTTGCTACCATTTTGGGCACCAGGAATTTTCATGTATAAATGCTGTCCATGACAGAAATATCAGGTTCTTTGTGGGTATTGGGGCAAATATACTTCAAAACGATTCAATCAATGGGTTTACAAGTTTGAAACCATGTATAGTTATTCAGTGGACCTAAGTTTTTTAGATCAAATGTGTAAATGTTGATATGTTAATGATATTATAGTGACATTGCAACTGACATGTCTGTTTTAAGTACTTTTGGAATTTCGTGAAATATTCTTGGCTCTTATCATTCTTACTCCTTTCATGTTTAAAACAGAAGATATTATTTTGAAGTTAGATAATCCTTGTGGACATTATATGATCTATGTATACTGGTATATACAGTATCTCCTTACTCAGCGTCTGAGCAGCAATCATATGTTCACTTTCAAATCCAGTCGTTCAAAGACATGCAGATCACATCTGATTGTTGTAATTAAACAGTAAAATACTTAGTTTATCTTAGTCAATTTATGTTTGCACTATTTGTGTCAGACATGTGGATTTGAGAGATAACACAAAAGGGAAATGCATAGGTAAATTATTTGTTCTAGGTCTTTAAATCTTATCCCATCTATATTTTAATATTTATAGCTCTAGAAAGACCTGTTTCTGCCAGATCTGTTGTCCTTAAACCAGTTCGACATGTTGAATCCAACAAAGAAACAAAAGCAGAAAAGAATCAGGTCAGTTCTAGGCAGTAGGAGAAAATTTTTAATATCATTTAAGTTTTAATAGATTTTACTTAAAAACTTTAATAATGCTATATATATGTTACTTATTTTCTGGTTATGAGGGTTATAGCAACTTTGTCTTTCCTGCGGTTACAACTATTGCTCAAGATTATATAGAGTGATTGTAAGGTGCTCATACCTGTCAATATTGATAATAAAGACAGAAAAACTGTACAGTAATCAGTTCCGTTTTTTGACATTTCAGTGGTTTACTTTATCAAGCTAAAAAGTCCAAGCAATGCAAATTATCAATTAGTATGTTTTGTCCAATGAGGAAGTATGAACAAATTCTGGAAATATGACAGCAAAAATAACCTCAGTCTTTGAAACTATTAACTGGCATGAAAAGTTATGGAATGAATCGCACAAATATTTCATGATTTTATATATAAAAAAAAATACTCTGGTATTATTAAATACTTCAGTCATTTTATTCATGAGATCCATTTAGACAAGTTTTCCACAGTAGTTTTATTTTTATATCAGAATAATAAAATCAGAAAAAAAATATAACTCAGTTGAAAATCCTATAAAGAAATGAATTTTACTGAGATTGGTATAAAGCTTGATGTGAGCATGATGTACCTATAAAGTAATTTTAGATTCATCACTCATCCACTTCCTGTTAACAGATTACTTCTATAATCTTACACATAATAGCCATGCATGAAATAGTCACAGGTCAACTTGTTTTTATTTTTATATTAATATCTATGTGTATCTCTTGACAGCGTGAACAAGCTCATCCGCGAGTGCAGGTTGTAGCACGACATAAGCGTATTCCATCAATGAAGGATGACAGTTCTAGTTCTGAAGAAGAAACAATGAAGGAAAGTAGTGAATTCAAGAGAGAACACAAAAGGTATCTTATCTTTAGACAACTTTACTTTCACCATTTTGTCAATGGAAAATGGGGGAAACTTTCTTTGCCTTTATATTTTCCCTCATAATCATATTTCCTTGTTTGTATTACAGCTCAACATTTATTGAAAGTCAATACAATGTTATTTTAAGTTATATATAAACTATATTCTCTCAGACTTAATATCAATCTGCAAACCTTTGAAAAGTATTTAGGATAAAGACATCATAAACCTGAGAGCAGCATACAATTGTTCACATGAATAGTGAATTGTGTGATAAATGGATGTAAAGAGAGGTAATTAAAAATTAAAATCTTTCAAAATTTACTGGTCAACATGACTCTTTTTACTTTAATAATTTTAATTCAATATCTTTTGAAAGTAGAGTGGATATATTTGTGTGGAAAAACTTAAGTCTTTCAGTATGCATGATCTTGGTCATGTACAAGTATACTTTTCCACACATAGATGTGCTTATAGCAGATACTTCAAGTTTGATAATTGATTTCAAAATCTTTACCTTTTTCCCACCATGAACAAAGGATATACACTTTCATATTATCTGACTGATTTTACTGTACCTTTAGAATATGAAATTAAATGCCGTAATTATACCCCACACAACGAAGTTGCGGAGGGTATAATGTTTTTGACCAATCAGTCCGTCAGTCCTGTTTCTCGTCATCACAACTCCTCTCAAACCACACAACAGAATTTCACGAAACCTTTTTAGATAAAAAGGACATATTATGTAGTTGTGAATATTGACAGGAAATTACGATTCAATTTTTTTTCTAGGAGTTACACCCCTTTGAACTTATTTGCTTCAATGTTATGAACTTATTTACTTTAATATACTACTGCAAGTACGTAGGGACGTAGGGTATGTGAGCATGCTCATTAAGGTTCTTTAATTGTGTTAAAAATATGAAATAAAAAATGTACTAAATATATAGGAATTCAAGGTCTATCCTAAAAATGTCTATGTCTTCACATGCTGGATAGTTTTGGGAAAATTCTTCAAATCTTCGAAGTATACAATGGGATCAGATGCAGTTGACTGTTCTATCCTAACATGCTGGCTGAGAACTCAATTTGATTGTATGGGCGAACCCATTACAGAGAATTTTGTGCCTGTTTTCCTAAGCATGATGGAACATCTGAATACATAATACACTCCAAACAACATGAATTTGTCCAAAAATGTGAATGTACACTTCATACCCGCATTGCGGACAATAAAAATTCTTAGATGAAATTAATTGTATGATAAATTGAAAACAAAACAAATTTTGAATGCCTTTCAATAATCTTTCTGGTTTAAAGTTTATCATAGTTATTTGCCACAAAAAATATTGATATATCTCCTGTGATATATAATGTGATATGTATTACGATAGGGTTGATTTATCTGATGATGAGGATGAAGGCAGCTCTGATCCTGACAGGTATCATCATGTTTATATATATCTTTAAAGTTTTGCATTAAACTTCTGTTCTTACTTTCTAAAAGATGCGTATTTCATCTCCTTATTTGTAGGAATAAAATAAGTATATAAGTTATGATTAAAAAGGGCAAAATCTAGGAATCGTCTGATTGACAAACTCTCATGTCTCAAACAATTAGATTCAACCATCATATGGTGTGGACATCTATCAATCTGTTAACTTTGACCAAAATTCTTAACTTTATCACTATCATCATTTTGATGTTTCACAATTATTTTCAGTTTTAGAGCAAGTCAAAAATGTTGGTTTTATTTTTTTATAAGGGGGAGGCATAGGGTGACAATGATAAAAATGGAAAAATTAAGAAGTAATCACCAAATTTAATGCAATCTATGTCAAAATAGTACATTTGATTTATTTTTTACCCCCTTTTATAAATTATGGTTGTGACATCAAAAGTGGCAATTACCAATCCTGAAAATACCTAAATTTCCCTTAGCCCTATTGATGAAGAGAAAAGTTCTGTAACAAAAAGATTCTGTCCTACTTTTTTCAGATTGATACATTTGAAAAATCCTATTTCATAATTGTGGTTGAATATGCTATCCACCCTTAAAAGAGGAACACACTTAAAATGTATTGCTTAAAAAATAAAATAAAAAGATAAATAGGGGAGGAATTTCTTTGAAGACCAGTCCTGAATGCAAAATTTTGAAAATATTTTTTTTTTTTAATATTCAATTTTATAAAGTTTGTTTTTGCTATTATATGGATACTATATTGGTGATCTTGGTTTAGTGCAATATTGTACACATGAATATGAGTTTCAACATTGCTATGTGGTCATACCTGGATGCTCAAAATAACATTTTTAAAATATCTTATGGTAAAAATTGGTAAAAATAATTCACTTTTCATATCTTTCCGTCATACTTTGTTTTTGAATGAATAACAAACATTATAATTCACATTTTGATTTAAAGATATATTTTTTTTTAAATTTAATTATTATGTAATAAAGATATAAATATTTAAATACAAACTTTATTTTAAAGATATTTGAATTAAATGGTACATTAAATTGGAATGAGATTTATAAAAAAATTAAACTTGTTGTTATAGAGTTTGTAATTTATGCAACACTGGACGAAGGTAACAAGAGTGCAGAGTCATTGTTGGATTGGAAATATTTGTGTTAAATCATTTATTTATTGATTAAGATCATAAATACAAATTTTCATTTTTATGCCCCACCTTAGTGGAGGGGTCAGTAAGTTTAACCCTTGTCTGACTTTCCATACGTTTGGAAAATTGGTTTCCATTCTCTAACTGAAGTTTGCCTCAACCAAATGTTATGAATCTTATACATAATGCTTATAACAACAAAACACAGATCATGTTTAAATTTTTGTTAGCATAATTTTGTCTGTCCTAGAGTTATTATCCCTTTACAAAAGGAAACTTGCTGGTTTTTTTTCTTTCAGTTCTCAACTGCCATCAAATATTTTTATTTAGAAAATAAATTAAAACTTGGATTTCAATTTTCAGTTAGTGAAATGTTTTATATTTTTCATGTCAAACATTGGGTAAAAAAAATGAAGAGTTATGTGATATTCATGATGCTGAATTTGATGTGAAATTTACAGAATGAAATCTTGTTGTTGTTAAATAGTTCTGTTTTAAATTTATAACAGAATTTATGTTGAATATTTAATACTGCTCTTTCAATTCTTTTATCCTAGTTATTCTTATGACTAACAAAAAATGCTTTTGGAGTTAGTGTGTTTGAATACAAATTGTATATGCTGGACACTAGTTTTCAACATATTTGATAATTTTATAAGCTCTGTCATCTAACAATGCTATAATTCATGAGATCTTTCTAAACATGCTAAAGAATTAGTTACAGAACTGCTCATATTATGTGTTTTGTCTAGTTGATTAGTTATGAGGTCCTTAGTGAAAAAAATACAATTCCTTTCAGTCTGCAAGATGCTGTGGTATTTTAAACAATCAAAGTCCAAATTTAATATGAATTTTAAAAAATAAGGTAAACGATGTTTAAAAATAACTGATAGTATATAGCTAAAAAGTAAGAATTTCTTGCACATAGTACTGTCAGCAAAATTTAAGTTTATTCAACTTAACCAAACTTTTTTGAATGATATTAATATTTTTGATTTTCAGCTGCTTACAAATGAAGAAAAAGATACATGTTAGATTCTGATATTCACATATCATTGTTATAAGCAAGGAAATGTCCACAATTAAGACAAACACATGTTTCTGTTTCAGAGAAAACAAAGAAATGAACAATTTCATTACATTATTAGACACAACATTACACATGAACAGAGAGGATGATAAATCAGATGACGAAGAAGATAAAAAGGAACCAGTATCTCCAGCACATGATATACATAGATCTGCTTCCCTACCAAGTAAGTCAGGGTGTAAGGAACCAGAAACATTCCTGTGCATGACATTATGTTCAACCATTTGATGAGATATCTGATTATTTTATCCACATGGTTAAAAATAAATGAATTTCCTGACATTTCAATTCAAATCTCTGCAATTTATGAAGGTCAAGAATTATTTCATATCTTAGTGAGAAATCTAACATCTCTATCCTGGTTATACTTGAGAATTGCAAAAGCAACTTTTGTAGATACAATGAATACTCATCCATATGTTGAGCAAAGAAAGCATAGAAAAGCCCTGTGTAAGATCCTCACTCCATAAAAAAACGTGCATGAAATCAAATAAACAGATTAACAATTTATTGGCATAACAATATTATGTACCTTTTCTTGTTCATTCTTTTGAGGTTACTGACACAATGTTTGTTTATTTAAACTTGCATCATGCTGAATATCCTTTAATTTACAATGTTCTTCTACTTACAGGTGTAGAAACATTGTGCAATGCTGATCGTTTAACTAGTAGAATACAGTTACTACACAAGTAAGATAATTTAAAAGAAATTGATTTATAGGACAACTTTTTAGGTGAAAGTGAATAAAATACAATTTGAAGAATGACTGATATTTAAAGTAACAATAATACAAAAGGACACAGACTTTTTCTTATTTCCATATTTCACGCTTCATAATTACAACAAAATGGTTAAAAATATAGTAAAATTGTTTGTTCTAAGATTGAATACTGCGGATTCATTTATTTTCATTGGTACCAATTTTTCTGTGGATTGAGGAATACTTGCAGTTTCAAGGATATATGATTTAGAGGTTTTAAAAAACACTCATTTATCTTGCAAAAAATTGCAATTTCGTTGAACATCTTAATTCATGGTTTCCCTGTACCCACGAAATCCATGAAAAATCGGTATCCAACGAATAATAATGAATCCACAGTAATGGAAAAATACTTTCAAATATTTGTAAAAAAAACCCACAATGTTTTGAGTAAATGCCAGATTTCTTGAAAGTGATGGTTTGAAGGTTTGAAGGTTTTTACCACCAAAATTTAGCAAAGGACAGACAAAATTATAGTATTTTGCAATAGAAATTATAGTGAGAACCATCATACTTTTTTAAAGAAACACCAGGGAGAAAAAGAATGCAACACACCTGATGTGCATTGAGAGGAAAGTATGTTTGGAATAAGAAGAATATATGCCTTCATGATATTTTAGTTTTTACAGTGCTATATATATTATTTTCAGAGATTGTGTAGATGGAGTAGGATTTGAAGTTCTACATAAATCATTTACAATTCTGTCTAATATAGAGGAGGATGAGGTTGAGGTATGTGTAATATGTCATAATTTATACTTTATAGAATAATGATAAAAGCTGACAATCATATAAACGCAATGGTACAATTTTTATTTCTGATGAAATCCTAATAAATTTACAGAATATTTATTATAAATAACATATTTAGCCACACACATTTTAGTTGTTCAGAAAGAGTTTTACTCTTTTTTTATTACCTTGGGTGGAATGATTAAATGTCAGGTTTGACAAATCAGTGAATAATATAGATAGTTTGTGCATAAGTAAGGAAGGAATTCACTAGACCTGAAGTTTCTACCTGCATCTTCATTATAGCTAATGTGTATACATTACATTCAGAAATTATTATTCTATGAGATAAAAACCCTTTCATTAATTTTTTGTTTGTTTGATATAGTATCCATAGAAATTTAAAAAGAAATACAATGGAAAAATCTTACTGTAAACAAAATATTGCCTTTATTTCTATACCATTCATTTCTATCTTGATCCAATCTCACTTTTGCTTTTCTTCAACATGATACATATTAAAAAACTTACTTTTAGGCTGATACTTATGTGGTAAGTAAAAAGGGTTAGATAAAGTTGTGTTTTTATTTTATTTCATATACCACATCAAGTTTTCCACTCACCTATCACACAACATCATTTTCAAATTTTGTAACTTCTGTTTCCCATTGTGTTTCAGCCATTAATAAACCTTAAATTTACACATGCCTTTACAAACAAGTCACATATTTATGTAAGTTGTCACAAAGTTTGTGTGATCAACTAATAATTAAATTATAATCCTGGTACCTTTTGATAACTTTTTATAATTTCATTTTTTTAAGCAGAAATGTTTTCTTCTATTTTTTCTTGTCTTCCCATCTTTTTTCAAAAAAATTCAACCATGATAACATCGATTAAGTTTCATGATTAATTTGATTTAAAGTGCATTGTGATACAATATTCATAATATAATACGACATTTACATTTCAATAAATCAGCAATAGTGTAATGTATCAGTAAGCCTTTAGAGGCTTATGAATCACTAACAATATTCATACAAGTATATAAGTTTATAAACCAAAATAAATAAACTATAAATTAATCTTTCTGAAACTGAGGTTATTTTAATTTGTAAAAACAGCCTTTATTAAAAACAAATGGTAAAAACAGCCTTTATTAAAAAAAAACATATACAAATTCTGATGAGTAATTCTGCATACAATTCCACATAATAGATCATACAACATCATAGTTTTTGTGTAATGGCGTTTTGTAATAATTCTAGAGGTTTGGTGTGGGATTAAAAAATGCAAAATCATAACAATGCAGAAAAATATTTCCATAACTGCAAAGGTAACATTATTGAATAACTATTTCAAAAGTCAGAAAAAGGTAATATAACAGGATGATGATGTTAGAACTGCAAATTTACAACAAAATGTTGGTGCATGCAAAATTTAAGTTTTGAAGTTTGAAGGAAAGTGGGGGGAAATTGCATCTTGATTTTGAAACATAAGAAGAGGTAGACTTCACCAGACACTATTAGAATAATTTTGATTATCAATTCTTAAAACCAAATCTTACTAAACTTTTAGAGGGATGCTTGAATTTTCTGTTGAAATTGATACAATGTCTTATTTATAACAAAATTTGTACAAATACTGAAATAGAATGAATAAAGCTGGTCATACAGGGAAGAAAAACAACAATACAAACATTAACATATTCTTTTTATTTACTCATTTCCAGTGTTTAATAATTTATGTTCAATATTCTTTTTCAGCCTCAGTTAATACAGCTGATGGGAAAAGAAAAGTTTGACATTTATGCTGGGAAAATTTGGCAGCTCAAGTTTTGTGAAGAATGCTTTGAACAGCTTTCATTCCTGCCAAGATAATATTTATTGAAGTTATAATTATACTTTATTTTATAATTTTCTGTCTCTGACAATATATGTATTAATGCAAGGTTATTGTTACACATTGTCACAATCAAGACATTAACAGCTGCCTTTTAATGGTTGTTTTGTATATTCACATTCAGGTGAAAAAGTTTAAGTATTGAGAACTTATATAATGTAATGTTTTGATAAGAAAATGTCAATAATTTTGGTAGAGGTTGGTTTGAGAGCATCTATAGAATATGGTTGTGTATAAAGTTTTGATTATAACCCTCTGTCAGATTGGGATCCCAGATTTCATTGTTGTGGCAAAGTTGACTTTTGAATTAGAGGTTTATTGTTAATGTAATAATTATTTTAAATCATTATGGTGAAAAAAATGCCTCTAATGTTTCTCCTATATCTGCCATCCATATCTCTGATTTTTGATCAGATGTATCAAAACACTGAAGTATCAAATGAATGTTTTAACAGTTTCTTATAAACCTACAGACATATTCATTCAATTAAATGTTTAATCATTATTGTTTCTTTATTTACATTTCGTTTTGGCAATATTTTCTTCAACATCACACTTTTAGAATAACATTATTTATAGTATGTTTCATTTTTCACTCTGACAAATGAAATGATTCCTGTAGATGGTATGCAATGTCTGTATGAATGAAATTACCATATTATAGATATTGTCAGGGATGTTTTAAGTCAAATTAGTTGGTCTACTGCATCGAGAAATGGAAAGAAAACAAAATATGTAATGTTAAAATAAATTTTAGATATTATTCATTTTAAGTTTTCTTATCAAGTAATTTTTATATATACTATGACACATAACCAGCTTACAAACTTACAAAATAACTCTTAGGCAATAAGAGTGTTGTTGAGTAAATGCCTGTAACATTAAGTAGATATTGAAACAATACACCTTACTTGTTATTTTTTTTGCAGAACAATATCAAAGGCATCCATAAAATATATGGACTACCTTTTACTTACTTCTTACTTGCAAATGCAAAATATTGTGCATTTGCCGAAAGAATTATCAGTTCTTATATATAAGATAAGATATTTCATGTAGTGATTTTTCCAATGCCAAGGAATGAAATTCACAATCCATGACCAGAGATGTATAATTGATGTATCACTTTTGTTCACAAACAGTGAAGTGGTATCAAATAATTTCATTAGCACATCACAAGTCTTTATTCCTCAGATATCAATCATGATATTTTTAAGGTCCTGCTTACAAGTTAGCTTTTTATCCTGAAATTTGTGCATTTAAAGAAGAACTGCCTTGTTTTACATCATCTCAGTTTGACACCTTTCTTCCTATTATATCCTGTAAAAATCTTGTTTTCACTGTTTTCCTATTTCGTGTTAAATTCATATCATGCTTTTTGTGATATAATTATTTACAGTTTTGTAAACATAATTGAGATGAACAGTTTACCTTTATTGATATCTGCTGATTGATTTGTGTTCACATCATTATCCTTTGAGAAATATGTTGATATATCAAAGTGTAAGTAATCTGTTTACCTTTAAAAATTTACACACTGACCTACAAATTTTGTACTTTTCACTGTGACCTACTTACTATGTTTTTGAAACTTATCTTCTTTTATGATAATTTCAAGATAAAAGTTGGTACCCTGTTGGCAATTCAGTTATATCTTAAAGTTTATTTCCGATAGGCTTTATTTAAACTGCATAGGCCCAAAGATTTCAAGTCACACCAATTACTAATTTTGGATTCAAATTTAACTTGAACGTCTAGCAGTTTTTATTAGGAATACTTTTTTTTATATTTCAAACCTTTTTACCCCTAGATGTTGTATCCTTTGTGGTTGTGTTTGTCTTTCACATAGGATTCTAGAATAATGAATCAATGTAGATGAATTGTTTATGCAGCATTAGATGAACTGTGTATGAAATGATACCATAGTCTATTTATTATATGGGGCATTCGGAATTAAATATATGTAAGAAAAGCAGCTTATATAATGCTGAACGAATAAAATATATTGTATGAAAGTGCCATATCATATGTTTTTATGGATTGTTCCTGTGATAAATGTACAATGTTTTTCTTTGCTTTTAGCTACTTTATATTATTTGTTGAAGTTTTTGTAAAAAGGAACACTTCTTGATAAGCAAAAACAAACATTTTACCAGTTTACTAGTATACTAGTAAATTGGGTATTGTGTAAAGTGATTACTTTGAAAGGAACAACAATTTAATGAAACTTTTTACATTCCTTAATTCACTGTCCTTATCAAGCTCAAACAAGAAGCTGAAGTAAATAATCAGTTCATTGTAATGGTAATTGACAAAATTAGTCCTATTTTTATCATAAAAATATTTGTTTATTAAAAGGCTTATATAGATATAGGAAGATGTGGTGTGAGTGCCAATGAGACAACTCTCCATCCAAATAACAATTTATAAAAGTTAACCATTATAGGTCAATGTACGGCCTTAAACATGGAGCATTGGCTCACACGGAACAAAAAGCTATAAAGGGCCCCAAAATTACTAGTGTAAAACCATTCAAACGGGAAAACCAAGGGTCTAATCTATATAAAAAACGAAAAAACGACAAACAGGTATAAATTACATAAACAAGCGACAACTACTGTACATCAGATTCCTGACTTAGGATATGTTCATATACTTTAATGAACATATATGTAATAGTTGCAACACATTAGCTGCTTAATGAAGCGTGAATTACATGACAAGAGCATGGTTGAATTAGCTAGTTGCCATTACAATAACTCTAGTTACTATGATTCTGCTATAAGCTTGGTCAGGACATTCAAATTGTTAGTAGGTTGTTTTGTGAAGCTAGCAAATTGATGTTAATACCTCTATTGAACTCTTTTGTATATTTAGTTATTTTTGTCTATTTAAAGATATTTATAGCTTTTTTATTTGTATTAGTTGGAATTTTAGTGTCTTTCATGTATGATAATCAAAAGTAGATCTCTATGATTAATAATCTCTAAATATGATTTTTTTTTTATATCACATATCATATTTTTTTTTATGTTTATCTTTTCTTGAATGAAATAAGTGTACATATCCACCAGACAATAATGTCCGTAAATTTGGCATTTTATTTAACAGATTTAAAATGTTACCAATTCCTAGATCTTTCTTTTTTTAAGAAAAAGAAAGATCACCCAAAGATGCCAAATTGTGAATTTCTAAATGTTAAACCATGTAAATGCATTTTTTGGTTCTCAGATATTGCTGTGTCAGCAAAAAAAATGGCTGCTATTTTGTATTTATCACACAATAATAACAATAATGAAAAGGATAGAATAAGTTAAAAACTGAGATGTTCAAATTTTACTGCTTTCGTTCTAGTCAAAGAATGATACCTCAAACTGACTTGAATTTTAGCTTATGACTGTAAGAAGCCCAAACCTCTGCAGTTACTACCATGTTTGAAGCTTATTTAAAACAGAATTGATTTCTATTCTGGTCTTTGATTTTCTGAAATAGATGTTGCCAAGAATCATAGGATCATAATAAAGGCAACAGTAATATACCAGTGTTTATATGGGTCTTATATTAAATAGATCTGCAAAAGAAAAAGACAACAACATCGTAAATTGTTTGTAAATTGTATATCTTATCTTTGTTATTTCAATTTTCCTTGTCGGCTTTGATTCAGATACAAACCAGATTGTAGTATAAACATGTTTTTGTAAAGGTATTGACTGAATGATAAATGAATTTACTGCTGAAATTTAAAATGAAGTTCATAGATTAGGTGAAATTCTCCAAGCTAATCATTGCTAATAATTTTCATGATCTACATGAAGAAGTTGTACCAACCTTTGAACATAACTAGCTTTGAAGCATGTGAAAATACTTGCTTGTTACTTTAAATTTAGAAATTACCCATGACTTTCATAAATGACAACAGGTCTTGTGATTTGTTCTATTAGAGAAACATATACTAGCCATAGTAGTTTATAGCAAAATAATTTTAATTAATTCATAACTCTGGTCTTTAAAAGACTATTGAAAAGTTGATATATATATATGAGGAAGGTTTAGCAGGATAATTGTCATATGAAGCATTAGTTATTTAGGAAATTATTATTTGACCTGAGTATTACAGATGTACATATGTGTATGTAAAATAAGTATTAATACCTTGTTTATTTGGAGATTGAGTTATCTTTCCTGTTTCGATGTAATACAAAGTAATATAAAACCTTTCATAATACTCATTGTTCTTTGCATTATTCAATTACAATACAAATGTGATAAATGGAATGGGTTGTTTGTAAATGTTTGTAATGTTTACAATTTGTTGTTTCAACCAATTTTTATAAAGGAATGTGAAATCATTTATAGCCAAACTGATTGTTATTTGTATTATTGCTTTAAGTTAATTAAGCTCACTATTTTTAAAAGTGAATTATGTTTTTTTTTAATTCATTTTATCTTCATTTTTCACAGTCATACATTGTTCAGTTTTTTCAATTATTTGAGTAACTAAATCACAAGTAAAATTTTTATGTGTTTAACGAATTGAATTACAATCTTATAGTTACTTATATTTTCACTCTAGAAAACTTACACTTGATTCAAACATTTTACCTCAAGAATTGCTTGAAAGAATACCTAAAAACAGTAAAATTTATATATGTAATACTTCAAGAATGTCTGAAATAATAGAAAAGTTGCGGGAAGTGCATGTTCACTCAATGTTTATATCATTCCATTGTCAATAAATCATTCAAAAATATTAGTTTTCTGTCTAACAATCTTTTAACCTAGTTATATGAGTTTGAGTTATTGTACAAATCCTTAACTCCTACTCCAAAATTGTCGAAAATGATAAAAAGCCACAGAAGATTTGTTGAGGTGACTGTAACATATATTTTTAAAATAGGATCTGCCACAAAATGTTTGCCTTAAACAAAACAAAACTATTTGTTTGTCTATAAACCATTTTTATCCCCTTTTTTAGCTCACCTGGCCCGAAGGGCCAAGTGAGCTTTTCCCATCACTTGGCGTCCGTCGTCCGTCGTCGTCCGTTGTCGTTAACTTTTACAAAAATCTTCTTCTCTGAAACTACTGGGCCAAATTAAACCAAACTTGGCCACAATCATCATTGGGGTATCTAGTTTAAAAAATGTGTGGCGTGACCCGGCCAACCAACCAAGATGGCCGCCATGGCTAAAAATAGAACATAGGGGTAAAATGCAGTTTTTGGCTTATAACTCAAAAACCAAAGCATTTAGAGCAAATCTGACATGGGGGGTAAAATTGTTTATCAGGTCAAGATCTATCTGCCCTCAAATTTTCAGATGAATCCGACAACCCGTTATTGGGTTGCTGCCCCTGAACTGGTAATTTTAGGGAATTTTTGCTGTTTTTGGCTATTATCTTGAATATTATTATAGATAGAGATAAACTGGAAACAGCAATAATGTTCAGCAAAGTAAGATTTACAAATAAGTCAACATGACCAAAATGGTCAGTTGACCCCTTTAGGAGTTATTGACCTTTATAGTCAATTTTTAACAATTTTTCGTAAATCTTAGTAATCTTTTACAAAAATCTTCTCCTCTGAAACTACTGGGCCAAATTAATCCAAACTTGGCCACAATCATCTTTGGGATATCTAGTTTAAAAAATGTGTGGCGTGACCCGGCCAACCAACCAAGATGGCCGCTATGGCTAAAAATAGAACATAGGGGTAAAATGCAGTTTTTGGCTTATAACTCAAAAACCAAAGCATTTAGAGCAAATCTGACATGTGGTAAAAGTGTTTATCAGGTCAAGATCTACCTGTCCTGAAATTTTCAGATGAATCGGACAACCTGTTGTTGGGTTGCTGCCCCTGAATAGGTAATTTTAAGGAAATTTTGCTGTTTTTGGTTATTATCTTGAATATTATTATAGATAGAGATAAACGGTAAACAGCAATAATGTTCAGCAAAGTAAGATTTACAAATAAGTCAGCATGACCAAAATGGTCAGTTGACCCCTGAAGGAGTTATTGCCCTTTATAGTCAATTTTTAACCATTTTTTGGTAAATCTTAGTTATCTTTTACAAAAATCTTCTTCTCTGAAACTACTGGGCCAAATTAAACTAAGCTTTGCCACAATCATCATTGGGGTAATTTGTTTAAAAAATGTGTGGCGTGACCTGGCCAATCAACCAAAAAGTGCTAGGGCTAATAATAGAACATAGGGGTAAAATGCAGTTTTTGGCTTATAACTCAAAAACCGAAGCATTAAGAGAAAATCTGACAGGGTTTAATTGTTTATCAGGTCAAGATCTATCTGCCCTGATGTTTTCACATGGATCGGACAACCCGTTGTTAGGTAACTGTCCTGAATTGGTAATTTTAAGGAAATTTTGCCGTTTTTTGTCATTATCTTGAATATTATTATAGATAGAGATAAACTGTATACAGCAATAACGTTCAGCAAAATAAGATCTACAAATAAGTTTACATGACCAAAATAGTCAATTGACCCCTTAAGGAGTTATTGCCCTTTATAGCTAATTTTTAACATTTGTCATAAATTTTTGTAAATTTGTAGAAAATATTTTCCACTGTAATTACTGGGCCAAGTTCATTATAGACAGAGATATTTGTAGCAACAAGAATGTTCAGTAAAGTAAGATCTACAAACACATCACTATCACCAAAACACAATTATGTCATGAATTTATCCGTGTCCATTATTTAATATGCACAAGACCAAGGTGAGCGACACAGGCTCTTTAGAGCCTCTAGTTATTATCTTGGAAACAGTCAGAGTTATAAACGTAAATGATATACTTTGACCAGCGACAACCACTCAATTACAGGTTTTTCACTTGTTAGTGCTAATTCCTCTCCTTCGGTCGACAACAAAGCACAAATAAAACCCCAAAGATCAAAAAGACTTAAGACACAAAACACTACCGATTACAACTGATAAATATAGCAGGTTTCAGAGTTAATCACCAGCTCTATAGTCTACTTTTCTGTGTTGGCATGAATTATCATAGACTTGGTCAAAATTATAAATTAACTGTTTATATATCTTTGAATTATTCGAAATACTAATGATTTTCTCCCCTTGGAAAATTTTGATTCCATTAGGCAGTATTAGGCAAATCCTTTTGCTATTTGATGTCCTCAATATGCTTCGATTTGTACATTACTTCATTTGGCCTATTATGACTTTTTGATTCGATAGTCACTGTCATATATTTTTTTTGTATTTATGAGTAATTTGTTTTACATCACTGGTGTACATGCATTTGGTGTAAAGCATCATACACAATATTATAAAACCCGACCCTATGCAATGCCAAAATATATGTATTAACCGGATGTAGGACCATAAATGTTCATAACTGTACAGGATTACATATCTGTTATGTTATGTAATGTTTTAATTTAATAAATAGTTATCAAAGGTACCAGGCTTATAAAACACTGTCAAAATCATGGTCAATACCGATAAAGATAAACCCAACCTTCAACGGTCTTATTACTGTGATAAATTGATTACCTTTCGGAATAAATAAATTCAAAGGATTATTTAGTTTACATGATTGTTACGAAATTTTTGAGTTTTGTACATTAGCATTAAAAAACCAGCTTTTTATTTCCCATTGAATTTAGGTCCTCAATGCTCTTCAACTTCGTACTTTATTTGGCCTTTTTAACTTTTTTCAATTCGGACGTCACTGATGAGTCTTTTGTAGACGAAACACGCTTCTTACGTAAAAACAAAATTTATTCCTGGTATCTATGATGAGAATATTGTTTCTTGTATTCTTAGCACGACAATTTGTGCATTCCTGTTGATTTTGCCTTCCAGCTGACGAGTTTATTAGAGATAAAACGCGCATTTAGCGGTACGAATTATAATTCTGGTATCTTTAATTTGTTATTACAACCACTAGGTCACTGCCGTGGATGGCCTTTTTGTCTCCGAGGGTATCACAAGACCAGCTGTAGTCCCCTACTTTTACATGGAATATTAATGAAACAGTTAATATCAGTTATTTTTTGTGGCGAATATTTTGAATTATTCGAAACACTTTTGTATTACCATGCACTTCAGTACTGACATGAATATCAAGTATATGGTCATTTTTTTGAATTAACTGTTTGTAAATGTACGAATTATTCGAATTTCTAAGGATGTTCTTATCCCATGCATAGATCAATTTTGGAGTTTTGGGTCTCAATTCTCTACAATTTTATACTTGTTTGGCTTACTTACTGTTATGATCTGAGCATCACTGATGAGTCTTATTTAGCCAAAACGCGTGTCTGGCGTATCAAATGGCCTGGTACCATTGGTAACTATTGTCATTCTACATCCATTTATGGATGTCTTGAGTCGTATTTGCCGCAATTTTTCGATATTTGTTTTTGTTTTTCAAGGCTCTTCAATTTTTCATTTGGTCTTCACTCTGGTTTAATTCGAATGCCACTGTTAAGTCGTATGTAGACGAAATGCGCTACATGAGTAGAACAAATTAATAGTCTGGTATCTTTGATGAGTTATTACAACCCCTGAGTTTACTTTTGGTGTACACTTCGTCCCTGAGGGTATCACACGTTCAATTATCAAGTCAAAACCACAGTTGTTTTCCAGTGATATGTTCATTATTATGAATTAACTGTTATAAACAAAATTTTGAATTTTTTAAATACGAAGTGTTTTCTACCTCAGGAATAGATTACCTTAGCTGTATTTGGCAAAACTTTTAGGAATTTTTGGTCATCAAATGCCCTTCAACTTCGTAGTTTATTTGGCTTTTTTAACAATTTTTTGAGTCGAGTGTCACTGATGAGTCTTGTAGACGAAACCCCCGTCTGGCGTAGATATAAAATTTCAGTCCTGGTATCTACGATGAATTTATTTCCATTTATTTGATTTGTTTGTAATTTTTGGTTTTGACATTTGATAAGGGACTTTCCGTTTGAATGTATTCCTTCGAATTCGGTATTTTTGTTATTTTACTTTTTTCCGTATAGTCATTACTTATGTATTAAGTTATTTACATGAAATATTAATGAAATGGCCAATTTTTGTAAATTTTCTAATTACGCCTTTTGTTTGGTTTTGTACGGAGCCCTGCTAGGGACATGCAAAGAAAAAAAAATTGTTCACACAAAATAATATTAAATATATTGTGCGCACATCTTAAACATATTGTGCCCACAAATTAAATATATTGTGCGCACAAAATAGTAAAGTGTGCGTTAAATTCTTTGACCTTACACATGGCACGGGGCTTCAATGCCTCCTTTTTAAAGTGACAGAATGGAGAAATGCATAAGGTTTTCTTTTGAAATGGGGCTAGATAACATGGAAATACTTTAGCAAAAAATCATCACTGCATTTTTATCGACTCCTGACAAGAATACTGAAGAAGTTTCGTTTATTTCGTCTGAAACTTGGCTTACCAACAGATGCGTTGGAAGCCTCCACCTTATATCAGAATTTACTGAAACGGTTTGAAACAATTGGCAATAGAGCGAGGACACTATCAAACTTATGTAGACTTTGATAATATGGTTTTACCTGTTTTTTTGTAACAAATATAAAACTACTATTTGCACTTATGAATTATACTTTATGTCTGAAAATCTCAAGATTTTCTTTATGTTGATTAACACAAGTTACTCAATTCACGACTTTGATTTTGTTATGCTCCGTCGACGATAGAGCTGATCATTATATTTAAGTCTTTACGTCTGTCCATTCGTCCGTCTCTGTTTATGGTAACTGTTTTGGTTATAGTTTATGATGAAGTTTCAGTATAATGAACTTAAATGAATTATGTGGTTTCTCTAAAGATAATATTGTAAAGAGTAAGTCAAATCCACTGAAAACTGAATACACATACAAGTTTTTTAATTTTTTGTTTTATTAAAGATGTCTATGTTTTATCATGATTAAGTACGGTTTTAACCGAAAATGTAATATTCGTTATAGAAATGTGACGGTGTGTGTTCAGTCAAAGAAATTAACCATGAAGTTGTGATCAAATAAAGATAAAACTGAGTACACATATAAATCAGAAGATGCAATATGAGTGCCAATGAGACAGCTCTCGATCAAAGGTATTGTATTAAAAGTTGACTATAACAAAACAATAAACAGATATGAACCACACCAATAAACGACACTCACTGAATAACAAACTCCCGACATAGAACAGTATGCTTATTATGATTTAAAATGTTTAAGAGTTGTGTACAAATAATGTTTCAGGTCAAGTCATAGTTTCATTCTGATTAATAGAAGAGAGGTCAAGAGTTATTTATAGTATCTATTTTTGATCAATTTCATTATACAATTTTACAGAATGTTGTTCGTATACACCATGAAACTGAAATGTTACGAAGCAATTTGGGAACAGTCAATGAAAATGTATTCCTCAGTGAAATATTTTGAAAACAAACGAAACAGTTATGATTCATTTTTTCCAAATATGGTATGTTTTTGGGCATCATTTATTCAAAAACTCGTGGCACGATTGATCGCGATCGATGCGATTGCCAATAAGACAACAATACATGTCAGTAACTGCTAGTAGTCCTTTGTTAATTTATGTATCATTGACATTTTGTTAAGTTTCATTTGTTACCTATTCTGACATCGGACACGGGTTTCTGTTAAACAGAGTGTTACTGTCGATATTGCTGTGGTTTTTTTTATCTGCATTGGCTAGCAGAGATGGGTCCGATTACTTTCAATGTAATTGATTAAATTACAATTACTTTGTCATTTGTACGATTAAATTAAATTAATGATTACATCATTTCTGAAAGTGTATGATTAAATTAATGATTACATTGGCAAAGTAATCATGATTACATCTGATTACAATGAACTTTAAAAAAACCCATTTTGAATGATGTGAATGAACAAACGTTTAATATATTTAAACTATTATAGCATTTTTTAGAAGGGATTTTTTTTTAGATACTATAAAATTATAATTTCAAACTTCATCTATTTGATAAACCACATATAGTTCACTACATACATACATAAACATTGTGTCACTGGTTATAACCCCTTACACTTTTTTCATCATTGATCTCTGAATTATTTTGACTTTAATTGAATGATGCTTTATAAAGAGTTTGCTGTTTGTCTTCTGACCTATTCCAGACTTTATATGTGTTTCAAGGTGCAGTTTATGGAAGTTAAAATATTGACGAAATAAAGTTACCAGTTGAAAACTATGTAAAATTTCAATAGTTTAATCAAATTGTAAACAAAATACAATAACTAATAAAAATAATTGCAGTTTACAGTTAAAATACATACAAAAAATTGCTTATTGTAAGCAAGAATTTTTGAATTTAGTTTGTGCTAATTAGATAAATTTCCACATTTCTGATTTATCTTTTATCATATATATTGTCCTACAGTTGGTAATTGGTAATTGCAAGAAAAACAAACCTTAATTGGTTTCCTACCTGTCAATTCAATGTGACAAAAATCACAATATTAACAAAAGATTATAATTTAGGTTGAAAGAAAAGTATTACTTGAATATATCAGTTATTATCAAACATATAAAAAAATATATGTTCATCTTTAAATTGTGAATATCTGTACAATATCTTTTACTAAGGTCAGAGACATATTAATTGTATTATATGTCTCTTCATAGGCTAATGATGACTTTTCAATACTGTAACAGTTTATTTTTTTACTGAAGTATACAAATAATTTATATAATTAACATGCTTTATAAAGTAAACCAAACTATTTCAACATGTTAAATATTTATTAAATAAGAATATCAAAAAAGTTCATTTATTGACCATCACAGGATTACAGGATATTTTGAAAAGTAATTGATTAAATTAAATAACATGTAATCAGATTTTAGGCTGATTAATGATTACAATGATTACTTGGAAAATTGTAATCAATTACAGCTGATTAATGATTACAATTACAATTACCCCAAGTCTGTTGGCTAGAGGTATAAAAGGAGAGTTGAGATATCACAAAACATGTTTAACTCAGCCGCATTTTTGTGCCTGTCCAAGGTCAGGAGCCTCTGGCCTTTGTTGGTCTTGTATGATTTTTAATTTTAGTTTCATGTATATATTTTGAATAAATAAAGGAACTTATGTGGTATGAGTGCAAATTAGACAACTCTCCATCCAAGTCACAATTTATAAAAGTAAACCATTATAGGTCAAGGCGCGGTCTTCAACACGCAGTTTATGCTCACAACGAACAGCAAGCTATAAAGGACCCCCAAAATTACCAGTGTAAAATCATTCAAACGGGAAAACCAACGGTCTAATCTATATAAAAAACGAGAAACACTTATGAGGTTTAGTATGACGTCCATTATCGCTGAACATATTTTTGTTAATGGGCCAGCTGAAGCAGGCCTTTGGGTGCGGGATTCTCTTGCTGTATTGAAGAACCAAATGTATCGGAGAAACAAACCTTATACGACATTCACGCCTTATAATTATTTTGTATATTAAATACAGTTAAACTGTACCTTTATTATCGTATCTGAATAATAGACAAATTCTGAGATATTTAACATTGACCAATAAACCATGAAAACAAGGTCAAGGTCAGAAGATACCGATCATGCAGACAAATACATATACATTACAATCATTCCATAAAACAAATATAGTTCACTTATTCCTTAAAGGATCTGAAAAACATACCAAACAAGAATCAAATTACATGGCCCAATGAATCATAAATATAAAATCAAGGTCAGATTAATATTACTGCAAGATAGACAATAACACCATACAAACATTCCATACACCAAATATATCTAACTAAATGCTTATAGTTTCCGAGAAATACACCAAAACACAAAAAAATACTTTACCGCACCACTTAACCCTGAAAATGATATTTCGTCTAAACCATGAACACTTAACCTTGTCCAATGATCCAAAAATTGAGGTCATGGTCAAGTGAAAACTGTTTTCCTAATTTTGGGCGCACACCATATCATTTTGGTGTTCACAGTATATTATATTGTGCGCACAATATGTTTAAATTGTGCGAACAATATGTTTAAATTGTGCGCACAAAATATTTATTTTCTTTGCATGTCCCTAGCGGGGCTCCGTAGTTTTGTTTATCCCTTACATGGCGTTATTTGTATTTGGTACAATGCATCTATAATTTTGGATTTCAATGCAACTGAAATTTATATTTGATTTTGCCGTCCAACTGATTTGATGTCAGTACCGCTGGTGAGTTTACGTTTTGCCATGTCCGGGCTGCTTGCTGTTTATACGATATGGGTTTTATTTATTTTTGAAGGCATTACGGTGATCTATGAATGCGTACATCCACGTCATTTAAACTATGGTGGATATTTGTCCCAATGTCATCAAACCACATTTCTTTATTATCTGTAATTAAGGTCCCATTCAGTACCATTTAGTACAGTTTTTTGTGGGGCTGTGTTGCTTAGTCTTTAGTTTTCTATGTTGTGTCTTCTGTACTATTATTTGTCTGATTGTCTTTTTATTTTATTTTTATTTTTAGCCATGGCGTTTTCAGTTTGACTGTCCCTTTGGTATCTTTCGTCCTCTTTTAGTACAATTTTTGTTATTTTCGGTTTTCTATGTACTACAACTTTGTGTTTATTTTGGCTTTCCAGCTATTTTGTTAGCGCCAATAATGATTCTTATGTAGACTTAACCCTCGTCTGTCATAGCAGATCAAAAGACTGGTAAATTTGACTCTTACAAGAATGATAGTGATAAACCTGACACTTAATTTGAATATAATCTGTATCGCTTCTTATATATGTCACGTCTTTAGGGTTGCGAATGATACCAAACGAATATTCGAACTCATAAGTCGTAAAACAAATGGACAATGTCATGGCAAAACACGAAAAAGATGAAAGACAAACAGAAAACAAAAGTACACGCTATTGAGTGTTTCAGACCAGGTTGAGTAATAAATAATTAACGGTACCAATTTTTCTGCACCAGATGTACATTTCGACAATTAATGTCTCTTCAACGATGCTCGAGGTCAAACTATTTGAAAATCAAAAATTGACACTTTGTTATAAGAATACATGTAAAATTGATTTGCGAACAGCATTCTTACCAATAAGTCAAAAAATTAATCTTCGTTTATTTGAGCACATGGTCATTTTAATGTAAAAATTAACAATAGCGTCGAAGATATATGGACAACGTCAGAGGCAATCGTAAAAGCCGAAAAAGACGAAAAGGTTATACAACACTTTTTGGAAAATCAAATACTGATCAACAGGGGCTGTTCAGGAAGGGGAAGCCGGTCACTGATGTTGTTTATGAGTAAAGCTCCGATAAAAAGTCCCTAATAGTCATATCCGACAACAAGGTGTCTATGACCAACCATCACCCCTACACATTATCTTTCCAATCAGTTAATTAAGTCACGATTAATTAATTTAAAAATCCGGTAATAAGTGTACTTTGGTAGTTCGAATTTGGGAAAAAGAGGACGGTATTGTGGTTACGACAATTGGAACATATCTGTCGTCATCTGTGAAACAGATATTCAATAACGGGCCACCAACTTTTTATGGCGTCTGTACAATTTTCGAAGAGATGATTCCATCTTCACCACTTGGAACCCTTAGTTTAATAGCTTCTTTGTTAGCAACAACCCTCTATCAAAGAAATCATGATAAAAAATGCAAGCCCTGGGCAACTTGGAGATATGTACTCCGTCTTCAGGCGCATCTGAAATGTTGCTTAATATATATGGAAAATTCACAATTGTGAAACTGAAATCAAATCTTTTGTCGTAAAGTTTTGCTCTAAACTGACCTTCATCGTCTATTTCTAGATGTAAGTCAAGATATGAGGCAGGAATCTGTATCTGCTGTATACTTTATTTCAAGTTCGATTAAATAGATGTGTTCTAGCCATCAAAATTTTTCACAGTGAGAGGACATCATCTTTACAGCGAAAAGTGAAGTTAAATGAGATTGCTTTCTTCTTTTTATTGTTCATAATAACATTTTGTATGAAGTCAGACTCTTATGAATAAGTTGGTAAAAGAGAGACACAGGTGGTTCCCATTTGGAGGCTTTGAGTTTGGAATGAGGAATACATGTGTTATACTATTGCAAGATGAAAGAGTCTTAGATTGTATTTACTTACCCATCTTCGGATTTCAAATGTTTGGCTTTGAGCGTTCCTGATGAAGGTAAATCCAGAAAAGCGCTTCGGACGCAATAAATTATTAAACGTGTTGTTTTCCATTTTTTGTATGTACTCTATTCGATATTTGAATTGTTTTTATAATTCGGTGTTCAAAACAGTGATCGAAGAACCAGTTCTTCATCTTTGGTTGAAATTCCAAGGAAACATAGAACTGTCGTGGGGGTATTTGTTGAGTCTCTACGTAAATGTTGAAAGGTTTTAACTTCCGATTAAAAACGACAACATTTCAATGGAAACAAATGATCTAATTTCTGAGAGCACAACTTAGGTTTCTGAAACATACATCATCAGGAATACAAAATACCAAAAGTTGTTACTGCCTTTAACACATCTTTTAACAAAATAACACAACTCCAAAATGAATCAGTCTTAGATAGTATTGTATTAGATATTTATATATATATATATCTACAAACGATTCACAATGCCTCTAGAATAGACATGTTTACTATAAAGTGGAAGCCCGGCTTTGTTAATTGATAGAATTGATGTCAATAATTCAGAAACATGTTTGATGGAGCACTAGGAAGACCCAATAATATAAAGTTGTGTGTAAGTAAAGGCAACAGTAGTATGCCGCTGTTCAAGGACACTAACGTACTGCAGTGTTCAGTACAGTGATTGAAGAACCAGTTCTTTATCTTTGATTGAAATTCCAAAGGAGCATAGAACAGATCTATGATTATCCAGTATTTCCTTCTTGATAAGTGTCTTGGGGTATATTTTGAGTCTCCAAGTAAAAGGTCAATACCTAATTCATCAAATAGTTTATGTAATGTGATCTGCACACAAAAACGATTTTGCTTTACTTGATGTGAGTCTCTCGAAAATACCTCCATGTTTAGAAGATCAGTCTGTTCCTATAATTTCTTTTACCTATACCAAACCAATTGCAACTCCAATCTTGCAATGGTTTTGCTATCTATTATCAGTGAGGGTATTTGTATCCCTCCCTTTCCATGTAAACTCGTCTATAACAAAAATAAGTAAGGTGTCTTAAAACATTAGTAGTACAATATATGCCGCCATTACTTTATTTTGTTCGCTCTTTCGTTTTTTTTTAAAAATAATCTGATAAGAGTTTTTTCAACGTTCAATTGAGACCCTTTATACACACAGTCCGTAAGTTTGCACAAAGTAAAATAAAAAATGACAATGAATGAGACCTGCTAAGATTTTAATTTTTAAAGCCTTAACAATTTCATTCTGTAACAAGTAAAAAATGTCTTGTTTAATAAAAGTTCATTATTGTTCAACCTATCATATAACTGATTAAGATCTTAGTCATACAAAATAAGCACCATATATCATTTTGGCATATAAAGGCATATACAAATGGCTTAAAATAAATTATATAAATAAAAATAAATAAATGCATAAATTAACGATAGCATCTGAAATCACATATTGTCGTCCATATACTCTATTCCATCATCCACAATTCCTATTAATTTTGGACGAATCAAATTTTCATTAGAATCAGTCTTTTTGTTATCTGATGAGGAATTCTCTGATTGTGAGCTAGCGGATTCCTGATCCCTCTCACCGATGGACACATTTTGAAATTGATTTGAAATATCAGAATCGGTACAACTACCTTGAGCATACGAAGGCTCTGATGTGCTAGTTTCGTTACTGTCTATGTGTAACTCTTCTTCGGAACTTACAATAAAACATTGCATTTCTGAAATGTTTAAAGCTTCATTATGCAGATGAATATCCCTATTTGGGACGCATACAATTGTAAGTGAACCACTTCGGCTATGTCGTAACTCGCAAGAATTTCGAACTGAACATGGCAACGATTCATATGCTGGTGGTGGTTCTTCGTTCTCTTCGTCTGCTACTACGTCATCATATGTAGGTGGCGCATATATCTGAGCAGTCAAACCCATGTCATTTGTAATTTTCCATTTTCCATCTGCATTTCTTCTAGCATGAACTTGAATGCTTTCTCTTCGTAAATAGCTATATAACAAAATAGAAACCGAATATTACGATATTTCAATGAGCAAAATACAATATTCTAATCAAAAATCAAAGGTGTCTGTAAAACTAATGATATGATTTCCGAGAGCACAATTTAGGGTTTTTGAAATAGATTTAGTACTCATCAGGAATACTCAAGACCAACAAAAGTTGTGACCGTATTATAACTCTAACAGGAATCATACAAATATGCTTCTGGGAAACATTTGACCCATACGAATATATTTAATTATCCTAAAATAAACCTTTATTAGATTTTCAAACATAATCCTCTTAGTTTGCAATACTTTCTGTCAATTTCATCTAAGGGTTGACTGGTATATATATATATGGTCATATCTGGATTTCGCCCGTCCGACAATAAAACCCTTGAGTGTCAGTTTTGTTGTGTGGGATGTATAATTACGAGCCTTATGTAAGAGTGTCATGCTGTCTGAACGATAAAGAACCCTTGCAACAACCTGTGGCAAGGCAAAAGTTCTTAAAGATACCCTAATTCTTTATAGTAATATGCGTCGATTTAGGTCAAGAAATACATGTACGTAGATAAAGGCACCTAAACGTGCCTTAAAGTCTCATAAAAAGTCTTTGTTATTAATATGGTATTCTTATTTAACAAATATACTTATCAGTATTCCAAATTACCATTTCTTTTAATCATAGCATTACTATAGGTTTCATAATTAAATAATGAAGCTGTTTGTAAAGCATACATAATCCACCGTGCCCAAACATGCAAGACAGTACTTATATAATTTATCAGTAACCCATCATTCCATCTGCTTTTACTGCTTTTAGCCAGTATGTTTGATAAGCTATGAATATTATATACTCACCACTGTGCCTTCAGAAACACTATTTGCAATAAGTTGATAATAATTAAATTCGTTTAAAAAAAATAAGTTGAAAGATAGAACAATAAAAATCATAGAATAACAGTGAAAATGTTACACCGTGTACGTACAGCTAATGTTTTTTTTTAAATATCGGTCGTTTAGATCAACTGAATTGAGGGTAACATTCTTGCAAGAAGCTTGTGTTGGCGAAACAGTGCATTGTAAAAAGATTTGTTTTTTTATGCATTTTAAGTATATATAAACCAACAGCCAAATATAACGTTCATGATTAACCTTCAATGATGCTTCAAGTCAAAATTTTGTACTTTAAAAGACGAATAAACCCAGGAAGAGTTTCCTGGATTTGACGCCTTCATAGGGAATGTATGACGCCAAAGATCTAGCTAAAGAGGAGTGACTACCACATTCGATATAATAGATATCAACGCAACAATATTCGACATGGAATACTATATTTACCTTCTTTTGTTAATTCTGTAAATTACTCCGAATACTAAAACAACGACTAGAACAAACGACAAACTGGCTAAAGCCCCGGCTGTTATAACATTACCAATAGCATCTGAAATAAACAATCAGAATAGTTCTTGTTTTTAAATTTTTATTTTTACGACTGATATCATTTTTTTTAATACTAAATATTGTTCCAACATAAAAAAAAAACACAACATAACATATAGACAATACGAAAAACAGTTTAAAATGTTTACTTTTTCTTTAATTTGGACATCCAACTTTTAATACAGCTTAGTTCATTTAGAGTAATTGAACATGTAAATGTAATTTAAAAAAATCCATGAAAGTGCAGCTTACCAAATAAATAAACTCAGATGTTCTATATTGAAGTTTTTTCAAGCTCATATTTAAAGAATAAAGAAATAAGAGCATTTAGTCGTACATGAATGATTTTTTTTATTAGTTGTTAGTGGCTTTGAACTAGCTGTCAGTAATGGTCGGCACTTAAAGTTAACCAGTGGTCAGTAATTGCGAGTACTCTCAGATCTGTACTTAGTGTCTTTTTGTTGTTGGGATATATAGATTCCCGGCCACTTCCACCCTGTGTTTTTAGTAGATGTATTTCTATGATTATTCAGCTGATAAGTTAATCCTTCTTCAACTGATTTTTATAGTTTGTTCTTATGTTGTACTGTTACACCACTATCCATGGTTAGAAGGAGGGTTGGGATCACGCGAACATGTTTATACCCGCCACATTCTGTATGTATGTGTCTGTCCTAAGTCAGGAGCCTGTATAAATTCAGTGGTTGTCGCATGTTGATGTGTTACCGATGATTTTTCTTTATCGTTATTTTTTGGTTGTACATAAACAAGGTTGTTAGTTTTCTCGTTTGAATTGCTTTACATTTGGCATTTCAGGGCTTTTATAGCTGACTATACAGTATGGGCTTTGCTCTTTATTGAAGGCCGTATTGTAACTTATTGTTCTTAATTCTGTGTCATTTGGGTTCTTGTGGAGAGTTGCATGTGTCATTGGCAATCATACCACACCTTCTTTGTTATTTATGTTGTATGCATGCCAAATGGACAACTCTCTACCAAAGACTAAAAGAAGTAGAAGATAGACAATGAATATAAAAAAAACATGTGGTATGATTGCCAATGAGACAATTCTCCACAAGAGACCAATTGACAAAGAAGTTATGTAGTTCTAGAAGTTAACTATGTTCATCGTTGTGTTTGTATTTATCTGACAGAATTAACTTTACATTGAACTTTGATACTTACATTTTTCCTCTAAACCTGTCGACAAAACCCAGTTACATTGAGTTTCATCGCTGTCGTCTTTTGTTCCACAGTTATGATCCCCATTGCATAAAGTACTTGTAGGTATACAAATAGACCCCTTCGAACAACGAGAGTGAAAACTGGTACATCCTCCATCAGGATTGGGATCTGGTCCGGAGTAAAAAAAAATATATAAACCAATCAATATATTTGTTAATAGTCTAATAGATATGGCATCTGTGGATTTAAAGGTAATGTTTGCTCTCTAAGAAGCGGTAGAACTTGTTTTTTTTTCTCTATGTGAAAATACAATAATTGTAAATGGCAATGCGTTATCTGTTCTAGTTGAGTATTTGTTATTTATAATCATAAACTTATACGAAAAAAAACTTACATTAAGATATGATTAATGACAAATAAATTCAAAATTGACCATTAATGAATATTAATAATCAAAAATAGGATCAATCGTATATTTAACCATAAGTCGACTTTTCGTTTTGTTTTGTTTTGTTTTGTTTTTTCTTTGATCTCAAAGGCATACTTTATAAGAAAATAATTTCAGTTACAAGACCAGTATGAAATATGTCAAACAGAGAGGAAGCTGAACAAGTGTAATAACATTGGACATTTATTGTTGGTAAAGATGTTTGTGGTTCCAAATGATTGAATAAGCAATTAGAGAATGCATTGATCCATATTGGATAACGGATTTGGTTGTTAAAAGTTTCTTCTATCAGAGCATAACTTTGTGATATTTTATGTTCTGTTCAGATTAAGCATGTATTTGGTTCAGAATTACTTGACAATTAAAGTTTAAAATTCAATCTTTTTAAAAATCGATGAAGCAAATTGTGAATCTGATTTGGGTACTAGTATATTCTTTAGTTCTATAAGCTATTTGGTACTTTTTGTACTTTTTCAGTTCATTAAATTTGTTCTATGCAAAACACATTAGCTTATTAATATAAACAATGTTCTAGAATGAGCACTCAGCAGGTGACCGATTAAAAATAAAAAAGAATGCTTATAGTTAAAGAAAGTCTCTCATATTATATCAATACCGCTGCCGGTCTAAATTACCCAAACTGTACAGACAATATGACATTCTAATATGATCTGATGAATAGAAAAAATCCTTATCATATTTAAAGAAATCATATTTCAAAATAATCATAAAAGCAACGCAATGATCATAGTAATAATGCATCATATCCCTTCCTCGCCGCTTTTTTTAAAATTTGATCTTTAAGGGTTAATACAGAAATACGTCGTCAGTTGATTACAAAAAAATAAAAAAAATCTGATCATGATTACTCAAATATAAATAAAACATAAGTAAACAAACCTTTGACTGATGTTATCAATATTCTGAATCCTCTGTAAAGTAAACTTGGTTTGCCCATGTAATCTAACCGGAACATGTTACCAGACGACAAATAGTCCTGTACACCGGAACTGGTACGTGTGTAATATTGGTCATATATACCATACAATCCTCCTGCTGGAGAGACTTGGGAAGCATTACCTTTCCTACTGTAGTCATATATATGAAGTCTAAAATATAAAATCAAATTGTGAAAAAGAATCTTCCATCATTAAAAAATCCTAAGAAGAACAAGAATTGTCCGAATTATCATAATTTTTTTTTATGCAATTGGTGAAAACTGTTTCAATAAAGTAAGTTCCATCTGGTTTATTCAGTTACAGTCAGTTTGAAAAGGCTAGTCTGGGTTATGGGTTTTTGTGAATTGTAAGACATGGTCTCCTTTTAACAAAAACATCTTTTAGTGAAACGTATTTGATATTTGAATGATTGCAATGATAAAATTCTGTTATATGTAGTTGTGCTCATGATGGAAAATTAATGAGACCTAGCTTTCACTTGTATTTCTAAGTTTTTGAAGTTGAAGGTAAACCATTTTGAAATAATTTAAAATCATGCTAGATGCCTATATCTGCATTTAAAATTAAAATAAAATAGTATCGACTTATGAAGATCTTACATGTACTGAGCATTTATTTATATTTTATTATGCTTACCTGTCTGGTGAAAGATTATGAAATGAAATATCTAATGTAATAAAATGTAGCAGCAATCTTGAGCCGGGGTCTGTCACTATCTTTGCTGCACAGTGTATATGGTTTTTCGGTTCAACTTCGAGAAGATTATTGGTCAGTTCTATGATGGTACTTGAGTTGGCAAATATAACATTGTGATGGCAATAGTGCGTCATATATTTTGTTGATGTTATTCCTAACGATGCTGGAACTGAAATTAAGTAATTTAAGATAAAATCATCCGTTAAACGAATTATAACATTCTATTTAATTTTTCATATGGTATCAACTAAGGAATACTAAAGGCTTTACAGATATCTATATAGTTGTTAATTTCTGTGTCATATGGTCTCTAGTGAATAGCTGTCTTATTGCCAATCATACCACATCTTCTTTTTTAATTCAAAAACTACAAACATGCCTCGTCTATTTTGTTTTATTTCTTTGGTTAAAATCAGTTGTTCTTGTTCTTGTTCTTGTTCTTGTTCTTGATATTGATATTTCTGTTTCTTTGATATTGTTATACCGTTTACTGGTATACTTTTTGTTAAGTCAGCACATTATCCCTGTTTATTCGAGAACGTTTTTATCGGTTTTCATCATGTAGAGTACAACTTCTCTTACCAGTGGAGGCCTGTTTGTCTGGTAGGTGTTTTTTTTTAAATACGAGATAATACGTCAAAACTGATTGGAGACGTTTGAATACATGCGTGTATTTGAAAACATGGGTAATTTTACTACATTTACAATGCCGTATATACTGTGTCTCATGTGTTCTTGCGAATCTCTGCCTTATGGTCAACTGCTATTATCAGAATGTAGTTAATCCCCGTTTGCCATTATAAATATTTCCTTTTTTCAAGTTAAATGAAATTTGAAGGAACCTTTTTTTTACATGGTCGTCAAGTGGAGACTGATATCTAAGAACATTTATTGTTGGACAATTTTAAAGAGGCAGTCTTCAGCATTGTTATTTTGGTTGATACCGGTACATGTTTGAATTTTAAATGGTCCTTTTTAATAAATGTATATCACTACTGAGCATTAGTAAAAATCCTTGTTATCAGAATTCTTTTTTAGACAAAAAATAGAATCGTTAGTATCAAAACATTTGTAAGTGGTCATAAGAAATGCAAATCAATACCATTTTACCTTAAGATTGAAGAGTTTTTTGTAATCTGCAGAAGCAGGTAAGCATAAAACACGTCCAAATAATATTTAACCTACATTATGAAATTATAATGAATAATATAATTTACTGTCAGGGCCGTAACTTGGGTTCGAATTCAGGGGAGGCAGGGGTTCGGGGGCCGCCGAGATAGGGGGTATGGGGGCGCAACCCCCCGCCGATTTTTTTTTCTCTCAGTCAATGGCTAAAAATGACCCGTTTCCCTTCGATTTCCTTACTTTAAGAAACGTCAGTTTTGCTTGAACCTGGAAGCAATTTTTATGCAAAAACAAGCTGAGATTGCTGTTCGGGGTGAGCCAAGGCTCCGTCTTGAAGGCCGTACTTTGACATATAATTATTAACATTAAAATTCATCGTGGCTGTCGATTTTTCTCTCTTAGTAAAATGGCTAAAATAACCCGTTTTCCTTCGATTTCTTGACCGTGACTGTAAGAAACATCAGTATTGCTGGATCCTGGTAGCAATTTTTATGCACATAGCCAGAAATTAGTAGTGGTTTTGCTAATTAATATTCATAATATGTAAATGAGAATTGTACCACGTGATAGTACTTTGAACTGGACTGGCTTGATAGGCTTGATATCATTAAAATCTTTAAAACACGGATATTATAAGTTGCCCGTCACAGAGTCCTTATTTACAATCACTTTGATATTTCCGTAAAGTTGTCAGGCGGTCAAAATCAAAACAATGAACGCGAATTTAGTGAATTTTTCGTGCCTTCGTGAGTTTATTCTTCTAGAAATAGTGACATTTTAATTTTACGTGGGAACCTAAAGTTCAACGACTACACATACAAGGTTTGGACTTGCTTATTCTTTGGAAATTCAAGTTTCATATTTCACCCCGGCAACCTGTTTTTGTAATGACCTTGTAAGCCAATTTTTAACACGAAGTTTGCAAATTTGACGTTTCAGCCATTTTAGCCTGTATTTTACACTGCAATGTTAAGAGCCTCTCGCTTCGATTTTTAAAATAGCTCAGGAACCTGTATTTTTGCAACAACAGTCATTATGTTTCGTTTAAATGGTGTACATTGTTGTGTATATTCATTTTCTGCCCCGGCAACCTGTCTATCACTTAAATTAAAATTAAAACAGACATTTTTTCAAAATTCCCTATCATTTTAATGTAATTTCCGTGACCGTATCCGATTTCTTTAGTATAATATTCAAATAAGCAAAGTGGCGTTGATTTCTGGATATGCAAACAATTATTATCTGTATTTAAAGATATTTTTGTTAGAAATCAAACTGGTAAGTTAAAACAACATATAAAGCAAGATTAAAGAACGCAAGATTTTTTTTTGATCGAGGACCTTGAATTTCAATATTGTTGACAGCTGAACAGACATATTAATAACTACAACAAGGTACTTTCTATGCTAGTATACTTAGTATAGAAAGTCCCTGCTACAACAAATGGGAGGCATTGACCATAATGTTCTCGTACGATCGGGAGACGTTAAAAAACGATCCAACAGCTGATTCAGCCGGTAATGAATTTCCGATATCTTAAAAGATTCACAATACAAAGGTAACTTCCTCTGCTTAATTGAACCCTTAAATAAATGTGAATAGTTATGTTTTATTCAAAATTGTCGAAAGCAAAGTTTCATATGTGTTCTCGTGCGAATACTGAATAACCAGATAACAAACGGACGGCCACACGAACTTGAAAAATAAATAAATTAATACTAGAACGGTTCACTTTCGATCAAAAATCCAGAAAATGACAGACATATCACGTATCATGATAACAATGTTAAAACTGTAAACTAGTGTTGTTTATAATATAAATTCAAGTTCTTCGTGTATATATTGTCAATATTTCATTTTATTAATTCAAAAAAAAATTTGGTGTAGAAAATTCAGGGCAGCAAACTGCCTCCCCTGTCTCATATGTAGTTACGGCCCTGACTGTTTAATAACTGTTTTTCTTTCAATTTTTAGAGTCATTATTCTCAAATTATTATAAAATCAGATTAAGTTAAAGGTACGCGATAAAACCTTCGTTTTTTGTTACTTTTGATTCTTTTTCTACAAGTTCTTTTTGCGAGTTTAATATATTCATAATGACATCAATCATTTTTATAAAAATTAACGTTCTGTGTTAATTTCCTTCCATTGCGTGATAATAGATGGTAATTTAAGAGAAAAATATTAGTACTAATTAGAACTTTATCTAATGCTAATTGCGTGTTACACAAAACCTTTCTGACAACGAGGGAAGCTTCAGTCATTGATTGCTCAAATGAGGCATTTTAAGATTATCACTATGCCGTAACATGTCATGAAAGGCTCGTTTTGGTCTTTAAATATCGCCACTGATTGACTTTGTTGTCAATCTATATGGTGACTTGATTACAAAGGTTTTACCTCGAATTAGTTACCATATTGGATCGCTTCCGGTGTTTAAGATTTAATCAATTGATTGTCATGGTAACAATTTTTAAAGTTTTTTGGTATTGCTCAATATCGGAAGTAGCCGATAACAAAATTCTATCCTGTTTCAGGATCTCTTACTTTCGAACATGTTCTACAAAAAGGTTTTTCTGATAAAAAAAAGACATCATCCATTTTTGAAGTACTGATGGCTTCTTGGATGTGTGATCACAAACTGATGATTTTTTTATTGATCTATTTTATGATAACCTCTTTCGTAAACATTTATAATAGTTTGCAAATTGCATAATGGATAAAATGAGAGAAAGAAAAAAGATAGTTGTTGTAAGGACATCTATTATCTAACAAAGTTTTGTCAAGTTATCATTTTATAATCACAATCTCAACTACATATTGCATTTAATTAATATTGGTTAGTTTATTTTTTTTTAATATTTTTTTTAATTTGTAAGTGATTTATATATAAAAACGAAATATCCATATATGTAAAATTTCGAATAAAATTTTGAATTCCAACACAAAGAACAAAATGTACATTTACAAAGGAACCAATTTGAAACATCAATTCAACTGAAAATTCTTATTAAACATATTTAACTATGAAGCGGCAGCTACATATTTGAACTGTATTTTAACTTTGGAAAAAGACACGAATTGTTGCGGGATGTAAACTAGTGTTTTGTGCGACCAGAAATTATCATTTTGACTAGTAGAAGAAGAAAAAAACGATGAATAGCCGCCTCATTTGCAATCATACCATATCTCCTAAAACGATACACTATTTTAGGATGCTCGTCATTTTACGAACATTAGCTTAATGTATTGTTTTAAAATGTGCTGATTATGTCATGCTCTAGTGAACTTACTGCATATAAGATGCTACCATATTAAAGCTTTTCAGTAGTGAGTTGCCCGATAACAAATTTGTTACTTTTTTTGTTTTAAAATATAGTAATGTATAATGTGGGAATTCTTAAGAAATGTTTTATTCAATGAGAATAGTTTTGTAGCTATTCAAGATTTTTGAGATCCTAAATAATGTTTCATAAACACCTCTAGAGTGTGACTTGATTGAACTAAGAATACTTTGCGATGATTCTAGAGGCTTTAGTATATTGAATCATTTGTCTGAAATGAGATTTAAATAGAAGAAACTATTAACATATCCAGTTTTGTTGATGTTTTTGCTGTTTTCTCATAAAACTTGTAACCTAAAGGTGCAAAATGTTATTTATTCAATTCGCAAGTTTCTTGCAAAGTTAGTTGAGTGATGATCATTGTAAAGCTCTATTACAAACTAAATAAGTAAGAGAATGACCGTAACATGTGTGGTATTTAAAGACATATATAGTTGCGGATTTTGCTGTTATGCATAGCCCGCATTTGTCAGTAAATATTATTAGTGATATAATACGCACCAAGTTAACCTAATCAAACATTTTATTTAAATCCCATAAACAGATTAAAACATGTCAAAAGAGGATTAAAAAAATATTGAATTACTTATATATAAGATAATATTTGAAGACAGTTAAAATCTTATAAGCAAACATTAAATGACTCTACTGGACATGTATATGGTATAATTCACCTGTTTAAGTGTTTGTTTTGAGATCATTGAATAGAGTGTTGAATTTCACTCGGTTTTGACATACATATACGAAATCGTTTGTCTTTTTCTCTGACTTTTTTTGTACGTGGTATAAAGAACGCCCCCATATATATAAACACATACATTTTCTTATAGAGTATTCTTAAAGAATTTTTGTGTATGTAAGCTTTCGAATTGCCAAATTTATGCACCCAATGCTTCCCACTATAGATTTTTTGTTTGCATGGAATAATAAAGCAGTGTATAATTATTGTTTTAAGTTACTTTACAAGCTCAATACTCGTTAGCCACAAGAGCCTCATTTTTAAAGTTTACTTTGAATATGTCTACGAAAGTCTATAAATAACCGATTTGTTTAAAATCTATTTTCTATTGTTTTTCTCTCATTGCATAACGGTGTTTGATGTGCAATACCAATTATCAAACAAAAGGTTATTTACAATACATCCATTATAATCATATTTTAAGTTAAATGTTCGGAATTATCATATTGGTTTTTACGTGGTTACAAACAAAATATATAGGAATATATATTACATGCACATATTTTCTCCATCTTTTGTTCGTTTTATCACTAGGGTCGTTATAATTTCAATATTATAGTAATTAAGCTTGATTCGAATCTGGAAGCTTAATGTTCAATTGTTTAGTATCTATTCACGTTGAGTTTTCTATCGATTTCATACAGTTTTGAAGTAAATGTTCATTTCACTTGGATGTTAATTTTACGGTGACGAAACAACAATACTTGTTTAATGCGTCAAATTCTAGTCCGTTTTTCTGCACATGTGATTTATCAAGAGTATCAATATTCAACATGGAATATCCATTAATTTTGTGAGAGCTCAACTTCCGGTTTTAGATTCTCGTCTTTTTTTTAATAAGAATGAAAATGAAATATTTTAATTAAAACTAAGCGGGTATTTTTATATGGAATAACTGCTCTCGCTAGGATGATATTTATAAATAGTTAGTACTTTACATCATCTTAATTAGAATTACTGATCCGTTTAAACTACATGTTTCATATGGGAAACTTTGAGTGAAATAGCTGTGAAAATGCTATTTTTCCCCAGGTCAACAATGAATTTTTATATTAGTTCATACGCAATTTGTGCTTTGGAAATAATAAACGCGACGATCGTAATAACCTTACTCTGTCTCATAGAATTCAGAGTACATATCAGTATGAATCAAATGCACCGGTATTCACATAAATTTTCAGAATTAGTAAATGATCTTATGGACGGACAAATCGTAGCCAGTTTAAGAAAGATATATATATCTTGAAACTTTCATGAGCTCGCATTTGTTTCCAATTGCTTTCTGTAGCTTATGTTTGTTAATAAGTAGCTTTTCGAGAACTGAAATAAAGGTTTTATCTCTCTGTCGATGTCAAATTGTTCTTCCACCTTTGGATATGTAATTCATGTCGAGGACATCAATGGATACAGTTACAATACAACTATTGGTAGTTCTTCGAATAACGCACGGAGACAACTGATTATGTTACCTTAATAAAATACGTGATTATAATATATATTATCCCGTAATATAAAAAATCAACATCAGATCGAGTACTTTAAGGTCACAAAAAATACACCAACAATAACACCTCATTCGGACACACTTACTTTGCTTTTAATGACACACGTATAGAGGGAAAGATCGTGCTTCTTTTTGTTATAGTTTGTTGGATGGATTTATATATATATATATTGCATCGGTTTATTTGACAATTTGATGATTTAACTTGGCTAAACATTTGATAATATGCTGGTATCTTTTTCTACAAATATCTGAAAGGGAAGAATCATCATGGTTGTCATACGATCAGCGTCAAGTTATATGCTTAAGGTGGTACCCAACACTTTCACTAAAATTAATTTTGCTCGTTAAATTTTCATAAAATTTTGTCAAAGTACTTATTTCGATCCTTGTACAAAAATATAAAAGTTTCAAAAATTTTGAACCAACCGTTTTGTCAGAAAAATTACACTAGCTATATATCAGTTTGACAAACACCAATTTTGATCATTGAGAAGCTTGATATCCTTTTTTACAACACAACGTAATTAAAACGTTTAGCTGACTTTAAATAGTTATCTCCCTGTAGTGTTAGGTACCACCTTAACTGTCAGAAGAAGTGCTTCAACCCTTTGACCAGCCGACATTCTTACTTTTCATATTTTCACTTGAAGTTTTTCACAGATAAGTTATCAGACGAATTTCCTCGCAACATTAGCCACTATCTTTTCTTGATGTTCTATTTGTAATTTTAATTCTTTTTTATTACAAAGTATATTTTAAAGAAAGCAAGATTTCCTTACTTAGAAAAATCCGCCTTTTTATCTACTTCTTTGCTATAGGGTAAGTATAATTCAATTTTAATGACACGGATGCCATAATTCATCATAGAAGCAAAAGCAATTTACTTTCATTAGATATTTAATTTAATTCTCTAAAAATCCAATTTTTTATTTACATTCAAACTTTCAATTTCAAAAAGACTTGGATTTACATATAAACCAAAGTCGGTATGTATTACGTGCGCTAAAGCATAACGTTTCTGATACGGTTTCTACAATAACTGCATTGAATTGAACTCATGACAAATTTCATAAAAGCAGTTAGCCATTCAGTTTAATGCGTACCCATGACGAATTTTATCTATGTATAAAGCAATCTTTCAATGCATTTTGTTCATTTACCCCGGGTGGGCAGACATTTAATTAAACAGTAAATATGCGTCAAGATTCTTTTGAATTTTAATGAGATAACTGAATTTAAAATTGATAAGAAATAGATTTTGTTCTGTATACTTTAAAGAAATGTAGATATCTATGTAGACAGTTATAGGTACATTACTTTGAATGTTTATACAAAACGTTTTTACATCAAAAGTAAGCCATTACCGACTTCAATCAGTAATTTTGAAAATCATTTAACTCAATTTTATATTTTGGTTTTGTTGTTTTGCTTTTTCATAGGATTTACACAGTCATTTCAGTTTCATTTATCAAAGCCAGGAGCATAGTTTGCCAATCAAGCTTGATATTTTGACATCATATACAGGACTCAATTTATTCTGCCAGTTTAAACAAACCCTATAAAGAACGATAATAAGAGAGTTGGTCTACATATTAGTCGAACCATTTTTAACTTATGTAATAGTATATCATAATTTTTTTACAATTATATATAGAAATCTTACGTACAGATCCTTTTTTAAAGCTGTTTTTTAATTATTTATTTCAACAGATCATATCACCATAAAATGACTTTTTAGCATTGAAAATATAACAAAGGCGCTTCTCTTGTTTCGGATGATGTTCAACTTGCATATAATATAAAAACCGTTAACTGTCGAACTTGTTTAGACAGCTAACATGCACTTATATTTATAGAGAAAAAAATGTGTAACGGTTTAGACCTAATAAAATTATGATGTATTAAGTTTAATGTATATTATACAATAGTTGAAAATGTCTCGACGAAGGATTTGTCTCAGACATGGGTAGGATAAAGAAAATATATACTTTCGAGAGATTTGAGTGAGAAGAAAATCTTTAAACAAATTCCTTTCATTTTTTTTAGTTATAATGATGATGTCCTTTCACTTATTTATTTAAAAAGGTCTTTGAATCCTGTATATTTCAACGAACTTAGAATTATAATTAAGGATGCTATGGGTATACGCTGGATGGTATGCTGTACATCTATATTAAAAACAAAATAACGATATAAGACAAATAGAATTCCGTTAACAGAGCGCTTAACCAACCCAAGTGCGTTTCTGGATCTCAGTTAATTTGAAGCATGAGCATGTTCTGACTAAAAAGATTCTACGTATAACAGCATTCATGACAACAAAACATTTCTATTACAGACCTTCGATTTTTTTTTACAAAAGATTGACATGCAAAATAGTTGAGAGCGTTTCACATTATATTATTAGATCTCAAATATCCGCTACTGTCATTGTGAATAAGAACGACACATATCCCCTACATGTCCTATAGTACTTAAAAAGTACTTATTGTCAAATCCATACAGATTACGGTATTTCAGTCTTTGTAGTCGACAATGCGATATGGGCCTTGCTTAATGTTGAAGACCGTACCGTACGGTGACCTATAGTGGTTAATTTCTATGGCATTGGTCTCTTGTGAAGAGTTGTCTCATTAACAATCACACCACATCTCCTTTTTTTTTTTATATTAATGAAATAATGACCGTATATACTTGTGTGGTTCTCTCCACTGGAACCCGTGTATTGTCTTAATGCCCAAATTTATACATAACCTGTATGTTTTTATATTTCTACATGGGTGATCACAGTTATTGTCTGACAGCCTGAAGACAAAATGCTAATTCTTAGTACATAAACTGTAGAAAGGTGTCCCGGTATATACTGAGAGATATCATCTTCATTAAAATGTAGATTAAAATGTATCAGACATTACGGTAAATATCTTGCCTATGTCCAAAAACGTTTTATTTGATGTCTTAAAACAAATTTCTTAAGGCTTTATAAAATTATTATTTTCTTAAGTTATCATGAAATCAGCATTTATGGGAAGTTCGTCGTGAATTTATTTTTAGAAATTCATCAGTACATCAGTATATATAAATGTATTCCATCAAAAGATTCCGTCAACTTTTAATGATCGAACGAATACATTTTATTGTTTTAAACATAAGACATTGTAAAAAGTTTAAGGTGTTGACATTGTTGAGAAAAAGTAACGTGTCACGGTGACAAAGAATGAAGTGCAGTGACAGTATTCAAATTGTCTATAATGTATTTGTAAAGTAACTGTGTTTGCTTACTTTATATACCCTGTTTACTCGTTTTCTTTAAGCAGTTTAACAAGTTAATTATATGATGATTTTATTCGGATCTATTCATGATTCAGTTTTTAAAATAAACATATACGTTGTTCTTTTGCAAGTTTTATCAAAGTTTAACCAATGTTGTGAAATTTCTCACATTTCTTTCTTCGTCTTTTATCTGTTTAAAAAAATACATTTAAAATCTTTTTATGGACTTTAATCGATCTAACAACATGGACAAAGACTAATAGATTAGTTTATAGTCCAAGAGATTTAAATTTCAATACACAACTGAAATAATTATTACGTTAAAAGAAAATAAATAAGAATTCTACTATAAAAAATATTTTAACTTACCACTGAAGATAAATATTAACTTAAGATAAATTCTTCCGTTCGACATGGTCAAAATTTAGCCAGAAATGTCAATAATTAAAGTCAACAAGATCATGTATTGGCTAATTACTAACGCCTTGTGTAATTATCTCAGATTCATTGTAAATAATATCTGATTTATATTGGTAAGAAAACTTCTACAATAATTTATCATTTCATTGGTCGATCAAGATTTTTATCGATCACGTGTCCTTTTAAAATATACAGGAGGCTACCGTGGAGTGGTTAAGCGGATCATACTTGCTTAAATTTTATTACTGTATAACAGGTTTACTATGAGCCGCACAGGGAGCCGTATTGGTAATGGCACCACGTACATATAAAGGATTACAATAATTCTAAAACAATAGAATATTTGCGAGTATATGTGAAAACAATATTAGATACCTAATATATAGGAGTAATTAAGCAGGACAAAATATTATGCTTGGAATGAGCATGGAAGTACTATATTGTCAATTTAATACTTCCGTGGAAAGAGTGAAAAAAATTCTAGTTCCCAAAGAAAAGATCAAATCATAAAGTTCATAATAATCATTATACCATACTTTTTGTTGAATGTAACATTATTTTAGAATATGAGAAAGAATAGGAGAACTCGGCAGAAAAAAGTATAATTTTAGGAAAAATAAGTTTTTATTGAGAAGTAAATTGAGTTTTATTGAAGATTTTTTTTTTTTTTCTTTTTTTTTTTTTTTAGCTTAAAGTGAGTTCAAAACATTCCTTAAACAATCATAAATAGATTCTGTTGAATAAATGCTTAGTTGTCGTTGTTGAAACCGAGGACCGTCTTGATATAAAATAATTGTTGGTTGATCATTTTTGCATGGATACTTGAGTGAGCGAGTCGAGTTCGTCGAAGTAACCCTTTGAAATCTTATACATGTTTATTTAGACTTTCAGATCATCTCCGTGTTGCACCAAACTTCAACAGAAACTATCTAGGTCTTTTGATCTCCTAATATTGAACTGTTTTTCGTTTTAATTGTCAGCCTGAATAGTAAAGTTAGTCTACAATATAGATCTAATCTTTGGATGATAATGTGAGTGCAAATATACATTAATCTTTGTATAATATTTTTGTAGCATACATTTTCCGGTTGTATGTCAGAAGACAAAGGGGACCATAGTCAGACATTTAACTTTAATTGTTATAAGCCAATTCCGTAGATTAAAGGAGAACAATGCATTTTGAAATATAGAACCAACAGATTTATTTACATTAAATTTATAAAAGGCTAGGTTTAAATTTAGTGGATTTGAATTAAGAAGATAAGTTTGCACAAGCACGTATATTTGGTTGATTATATATGAATATTTTAATATTACGAAACCTTTTAAGTCTGAGTAAATGTAAATATATACTGAGCAGTTAAATATTTATGCAGTTATACACTTTAACATCAAGTATTGACATACAAGGTAATAATTACTAAAACTGTTTATTCTTCATTATGGAAAAAGTGTTATTTTCCTTCTCAATCGCAATACTAGTTTTGACTTATTAATATTTTTCTCTCAACAGCTTTAAACTATCATACAATAAAGACATAAGAAATATGTTGAAATTTTTACAGAGCATATTAATTAAATAATGCAAAAAAGAGAATTTTAAAAGTATAGGTGTGATTACATTCAGTCGAGTGTGGGAAGAGGGATAAGTAGAAGCAGGGGACAGGAAATTCTTGTTTTAAGCAAAAATAAACCATTCAGAATATGTAAGAGGATTTAACAATATTGATATACATATATAAACTTTACCGTATAGGTTATCAGATGGTGATTATCCTTCGTAAAGTTGTCGCATACTTTGACGAATATGATACAATTATAATTACCATGGTAAGTATTATAATCACTTACAACCGACAAGTACTTTTATTGTAATTCAGTACATTAAAGTACTTCTTTGCAAATCCTTGCAACAGAATACAGGGAATCCGCAATGCAAAAATACTTCATCTGAAACTTGGTAAATAAAGAACTGTTTACACACAATTGATTTATTGGATCGTGAAAGATCACGTACCGCATTTTTGAAGATCGTGAAAAGGATCGTGAAAGATCTGATGCAAATAATTCTTCCATTATATGATAATTATGGCACCATTATGGCACCCTCAACGGAGTTGGGGTGACATATTGTTATTCTACGTTTCTTTTTGTTCTTTTTTTTATTATTTTTCTTCCACTATTTTTGTCCGGAGCAGTTCTCGGAATAGAATGGACCAAAGTTGATGGAACTATGGTATAATGTTGACCACCATGCGAAGTTGTCCCTCTGACTTTGGAATGGTCAAGATGGCCACCGTTACCATGGAAACAGAACAAATGTAAAAAAATCCAGTTTTTTGTTTTGGTGAACTGTTTGGATATGCTTGAACTCAGAATCATTATATTTTAATACAATGTAGGTGCCCACTATATACAGGTGTTGGATGATTTTGGCACTCATTGGAACTACTATGTTGCCATGGGAACAACACCAAAAATTTCAAAATTCTCAAAATGCTCCAAACTTCAGGAAACTTGTCAGTAATGATGAGCAACATTGGAAGATGTGGAGTTTGGCGTTGGAATTTCCAAAATATCTCTTGTTACCATGGAAACAATGCAAAAAGGTCAAAACTTTAAATTTTCACAGACCATTCTAGAACATTAATGTTTAATAGGCATTAAATGGTATATGATTGTATATGATTATGGAGTGACACAATTGCAGCGGGGGTTTGACTTTGGAATATTCAAAATGGCCGCCGTTACCATGGAAACAGCAAAAATACAAAAAACTTCAAAATGCTTCAAATTTATTGAAACTTATAACAAATGTTGCTCAGCTAATGTAGACTTGACTTTTGAGTTTGGAATTTCCAAAATGGCCGCCGTTACCATGGCTACCGCTCACCTGGCAATAGGGGAAGGGTGCCATCCGCTATTGCTTGCAATCGCAAATCTAGTTGATGTTTGTTATTGGTATTGAGAAAGGCTAGATTGGTCAACATCCTCAATAGGTTAAATCATTTCAAAGTATATATATTTTCAGAAAATGAAAAGAAATAACAACTACGGCAAAAAGAAAAGACAATGGGTGACTAAACGCCGAAAATACATTAAAATAATTATTTGGGCATTTGTGAATATGTTATTTGTAAAATAGTTGGATGATTGTAGGATGAAGTTTTTTTATTGTCATGTGAAGTACTCATTTATCATGAGTTATGGGATACCAATATTTTGTATATTGGATCCTATAAACTAAATGTCCGTCAGACAGGATTTACCTCATTTCATTGATTCATTTGGCTATTGATTGACAGATTAAATTCATCCATTGACTGGGACAATTTACGTGAACGTTTGTCTGTAACGACCACTGTAACGGTGTTCACGACGTACCTACGATAAATATTTAAACTGTGGGGGTCACCAAAGGTTTCTAAACGCCTTTAATTATAAAATAATTCGAAAAATAATCAGGAATAATCTTTATTTTTTTATTTATATAATTGATATAAATAAAAAAATCGTGTTATTTCTGATTAATTTTTCGAATTACTTTATTTAGCTGTTGAGAAACTTTGGTGACCCCATAGTTTAAGAGTCTTTTACAAATGCATAGTGAGCTATGGTCGTTATATACACACGTTCACCTAAATTGTCCTAGTCAATGGATGAATTTAATGTGTCAATCAATGACCGCAGCCACACTGTTTTGAATTTCATTCTAGTTTACAAAGAATTTAAAAAGTTCTGTAGCACAAAATGTTGCTGTTTTTGCTATTATTTTTTGTTTGATGGATAACATTTTGGTTTAAACGTTGCATATCCATATTATTGGCTAACTAGTGTCGGTCTGCCTGAAGTGCACTAGACCGATTCACAGAGCTGACTCTTTCTTTATATACAGACAACAGTAGTATACCGCTGTTCAAAACTCATAAATCCATGGACAAAAAACAAAATAGGGGTAACAAACTAAAACCGAGGGACACACATTAAATATAAGAGGAGAACAACGACATAGCACTAAAATGTAACACACATAGAAACGGACCGAGCATCAGACAAAATCCAACGAGATTAATAAATATAACATATATATAACATCATAACCAAATACATGAATTTGGGATAGACAAGTACCGTGACACGTCTAATCGCAATGTGAATTTACACAGAAAAATAAAAGAAAATAAACGACACAACGTTAAAATGTAATACACACAGAAACGAACTATAATATAGCAAGGGCTATATTCCTGACTTGGTACAGGGCATTTTTAAAAGAAAAAATGTTGGGTTGAACCTGGTTTTGTGGCATGCCAAACCTCGCACTTTTATGGCCATGGGAAATATAACTTCAAAATGACAACACAACACCACAGGACTACAATATGAATAAATTGGAGAACACAATTGACAAAGAATCACACGAACAACAGCCAACAAAAGGCAACAAGTTGAAAATTTTAATACGCCAGAAGTGCACTTTGTCCACAGAAGACCTACTAGTGACGCCCAGATACGTTATTAGTTTGGTTGTTTTTTTAACTTTCGAGGTAAAGTGTTGAATAGAAAAAAAGATAATAGCTTTAGTGTTCATCCTTATCAAAATAGTTACAGGCTTTAACCACTTGCAGATTTATCAAATGGTAAAAGAAATATTAATTTCTGACTACTAGTATTAAGTCTTGTTGATCACGCATTTTCTTTCACGATCAAAATGATACCTTGCCTAATCTTTCACGATCAAGTTTGATGGAAATTCAACAAATTCAAGATTTTCATAAACAAATTAACGCTTTTAATGGAAGAACATACTTTAATTTTACTGTACTATTACATACACCAAAGATTAAATTTCAAATATATCATGATATTCTGAAATATGACCATTATAGGTACAAAAAGCGTGTTTTCATAGACACGCATTGCGCCTTTTGTGTTTTTTCAAAAAGTACTTTATATTTTCTTTATCTTCTTTCACAGTTATATTGAGGAAGTTAAACCATTTTGACAGCCATATTTTTTTGTTCGGATTTGTTCAGCGTTTTGAAAATTTAGCGATTTTTTTAAAGATTCTAAACAAGAATGTACATTAAATGTCTTTCACGATCCGTTACCAGAACTTTCACGATCGTCTCTTAATACTTGACCGCCGTTAGATATTCTTTCACGATCTTTTCTCTCGATAAACCGAATGACACCCGTGGTGACGAGTCTCATTCGACGAAGTCACAATAGAGGATATGCGCACAAGCACGGCGTCACACTTCTGAATAGTGATTCCAGCTACCGCTCTTGCCTCTTGGTTTGACATTACAAATGCATCAACCTATCATGTAATGTATCCACCTGTCACACGTGAAGGAAAATGTATGTAATTTGCAGGTAAAGTGACACGATAGTAAAGATACCCTATGTTTTGATAAGTAACAAAATAGACCCTAGTGTATCTAATGTGAACCGTTTACGTGATCATATGATTGTCGTTTTACAGTTAGAGTGAAACTGCTTCTTTTGATGTTTTGATAATTTTTTTGCAACGCAACACATACGTGATCATAAGAAGGAAAAATGTTAGGGGGCCCTGAAAGAAAAAATTCAGGTAAACCGACCCCATCGAACAGTAGGCTCTTCAACTTTGTATTTGTTTGGGTTTTTAACTGTTTTGATCTGAGCGTCACTGATGAGTCTTATGTAGACGAAACGCGCGTCTGGCGTATTAAATTATAAGCCTGGTACCTTTGATAACTATTTACACCACTGGGTCGATGCCACTGCTGGTGGACGTTTCGTCCCCGAGGGTATCACCAGCCCAGTAGTCAGCACTTCGGTGTTGACATGAATATCAATTATATGGTCATTTTTATAAATTTTCTGTTTACAAACCTTTGAATTTTTCGAAAAACTAAGGATTTTCTTACGCCCAGCAGTAGATTACCTTAGCCGTATTTGGCACAACTTTTTTGGAATTTTGGGTCCTCAATGCTCTTCAACTTTGTATTTGTTTGGGTTTTTAACTGTTTTGATCTGAGCGTCACTGATGAGTCTTATGTAGACGAAACGCGCGTCTGGCGTATTAAATTATAATCCTGGTACCTTTGATAACTGTTTATGTAGTTTATACGTGTTTTTCGGTTTTTTTTTTACATATATTAGACCGTCGGTTTTCCCGTTTGAATGGTTTTACACAGTTCGGTGTGAGCCAAGGCTCCGTGTTGAATGCCGCACATTGACCTTTAATGATTACTTTTATAAATTTTTATTTGGATGGAGAGTTGTCTCATTGGCACTCATGCCACATCTTCCTATATATATCTACCTATTTAATTGAAGCGGGCATATGCGCAATACAGAACCAATCAAACTTATTTGTTTTAAGCTTAATCAGGTTGCCGGTTATAGAGTAGCTACTTTGCGTTTAATTTTATTGTACATCTCTTCCTGTGCGGCTTTTTCACTCTTTCGTCAAACACGCGACTCTACACTAAAATTGATGTGAACCTTGCCACTTTGTCACAGGACTTCATATATTTCAATCCTTTATGGTTGATTTGAAATACACATATAATAAGTAAGCAATGCATGATGTTAAATTTGATAGATGTTTTTTTCATGCTTCTTTGTTAAATATGTGGTTGTTTATGTTCTAATTAAATTGTGACACCGTGAAGACTGCTGTTGTACCCTGAATTTGACATTTTTACCTATTATGTCTGTTTTATTCACGCATCGTTGTGAATATGATGGAATTTGATGCGACTGTCATACAAGTGAGAGGTTTAGCGCTTCAAACCAGATTTAATCCACCATTTTCTACATTTGAAAATGCCTGTACCATGTCAGGAATATGACAGTTGTTGTCCATTCGTTTGCTGTGTTTTATCATTTGATTTTGCCATTTGATTAGGGACTTTCCGTTTTGAATTTTCCTCGTAGTTCGGTATTTTTATGATTTTACTTTTGTCTGTCTGTTTTTCCGACTAGTTGTTTTTTCTTTTGACCATGTATTGTCTGTTTGTTCTTCGACTAGTTGTCTTTCTTCTAACCATGGTATTGTCTATTTGTTCTTCCGAAAAGTTGTACTTCTTCTAACCATTGTAATCTTTATTCCTTTTAGACTAGTTGTTTTTCTTCTAACCAGTGTATTGTCTATTTTGTCTTCGACAAGTTGTTTTTCTTCTAATTATGGTATTGTCTGTTTGATCTTCGACTAATGATGTTTTTCTTTTGACCACTGTCTACTTGTTCTTCGACTTGTTGTATTTCTTTTGACCATATATTCTCTATTTCTTCTTCAATTAGTTTTTTTCTAACCACTGTATTGTCAATTTTGTCTTTGACTTTTTGATTTTCTATCAACCATGTTTTGCCTTTTTGTTCTTCGACTGGTTGTTTTTCTGTTGACCATGTATTGTCTGTTTGTCCTTCAACTAACTGTTTTTCTTCTAACCTAGATATTGTCTGTTTGTTATTCTTTGACTGACTAGTTTATTTGACCATGTATTGTCTTTTTGTTTTTTTAACTAATGTTTTTTTTTTCTTATGACCATGGTATGGTCTGTTTGTTCTTTGTGGTTAATGTTGCTTTTCTAATGATGAGTTTACTCTCTTCACTGTTTTCTCTGGATATTTCCACTATTATACATTTTAATGAAGATAATGCAGACCCAATATATATTTGAAAAGATATAGAATAGTCAAAAATGTTTGCGTTTACAGAGAGAATTTTCAACGCAAGAAAAACAAACTATTCTGAATTTCAATAAAAAACACCTCTCATCTATTTTCTAAAGAGAATTGTTTTTTAAAAGTCTAGTTATTAATTTTTTTCATATGATTTTCATTTTTCATTTTTATTTGATATTTTCATATCTTTTTTTAAAAAAAATCCATTTTAATAGTGTTTTGAATGTTCCGAGCGGTGCTTTTTTTTTGCAGTCTCCTATTAAACACTAGAAATTTTATCTCCAACATACATGTCTAAAAGGAAAAAAAATATATCAAATACTCTTATCGAACAGAATAATATCTTACGAATTTTTACTTAATGATATTTGATTTATTACTGATATTGTTTGATTATCGTTTTAGCTGGACCATGGATGTAACATAGAGAATTATATCTCCATGGCTGAACCAAAATGTGTCAAAATCGTAAACGGGCATTATAAACATGAATTCGTGTGTTTTTATTGTTCCGTCCATCTATTGACATTTCCACGATATAGGTTTATGTTGAGAAGGGTGCTGAAATAGTTCCGTCAAAGACGTTTTATCTTTAATTTCATTTTCATATAAGCCTCACAGTCAAAATTATAACAAAATGCTTTATAAAAACAATAACAGGTTTGCTCAATGTTAGTCATGTTAATATTTAAATATTCATAATAACGTGTCCCTTTATATTCTAGAGTCAAAAATCATGATAGCCACTATCATTTTATGCAATGTATAAAGCACGGGCTAGATTACCATAGCTGTGTTTAAATATCGAAAGGTATTATTAAGATATGATTTTTCATCTTGAAAAAGATCTATTCCATTACCTCTATGTCTTAAAGACTAATAATATCAACGGAAGCATCAATACAAAATATTACAAATTTGTAAGTCAAGAGTTGTCGTTCTTTATACATCATATCCATGATATCAGTAGATGAATATTGTGTTTCTTTTTTTATTCAAAACGTATGCAATGTTTTCGATAGCTTTTTAAGAATTGACGTATCCGTTCACTATCAAAGTTCGCGGCATTACAGAGTTAAATTTTTTTCTTAACTTATTGGTAAGAAACTGAGTAACATGATACTCAGTATACGTGGTATGTACTTGAAAACATCGTGTATAGTGTTATTTTTTGTACCCTCTATTACTTTTTATTTTTCATTTTGAAATGTCTCCTTTTATTTCCGTTTTCAACAAACCTGTATGAACGCACTTGACCAAATAAAAGTGGAATGGACCACTAGGTAGTAATATAAACACACTGACAGTTCATTAACAGTGGCATAATTTAGGTAAAAGTTATATACACGAAAACTGGCAGTCCATGACAGGCATCAGTCAGATCGAAGCTATATAAAATGACACTGACAGACCATCAATAGCAGTGTCAGTCAGATTGCAGTCCTTAGAACGTACACTGACAGACCATCAATAGCAGTGTCAGTCAGATTGCAGTCCTTAGAACGTATACTGACAGACCATCAATAGCAGTGTCAGTCAGATTGCAGTCCTTAGAACGTATACTGACAGACCATCAATAGCAGTGTCAGTCAGATTGCAGTCCTTAGAACGTATACTGACAGACCATCAATGGCAGTGTCAGTCAGATTGCAGTCCTTAGAACGTATACTGACAGTCAACTAACCACAACAACACCGATTGGTAGTACAGGGTTCGTTTTTTTCAGGTATATTAACGTTAAATCATAGGGAAATTTTGTGGGACTTTGAAAATTGTTCGCTTTAATCTGAAATTCGGTTTTATCAGGGTTCGGTTTACCCAGGTTTCACTGTAATAAGCTATGTTCAGTAATAACCTCCATTATCGCTATTCTGGCATTTTTCCTTTCATCTTTTTTTTGTGATAATTTTCATATCATGCTTCTCTCTTGAGATGGAAAAATAATCGCTAGAAACTAAGGAGATCACGTGGCGTTGCTAACGAAATTGACATTGAAATTGACAACGTCGTCATAGGTAAAATAGCGATAAACAGATTATCATTGGTCGTCTCAACTCGATTGCTTTTCTCACTTTCGCTGCTCCAGCTCAAGCGAGAAAATCTATAATTAGTTACACTTTAAAAATGAAAATCAACATTAAATTTAAACTACCAAACAACAGGAACAGAAACTAACCTGTAAACTTTGCATTAGGGAGTCAAAAACTGAGTTGAAATCAAATTGTGTACTGATAAACTGAGTGTTTACAAGAAGAATATATTCATTCATATAATGGCAGTATAACAGTAATGATTACTGTAGTGATGTTACATGTTCTTTCGGGACAGCAATGAAGACTGGAAATATAAACCTTATCAAAACCCATGAACTGAGGTATTCCTGATAGATTGAGAGCCAAAAAAGGGACTAAGGTACTTCTTATAAATTGGGAGCAAGTAAGGGAACCTAGGTTCTTCTGAAAGATTAGTAGCTAATAAATGAAATCATAGATACCAGGATAGAAATTAGTAATTCAGACGCATTCTTCGTCTGCAAAAGACTCATCATAACTTGTGTTGTAGGTTAATTTAATTCACTGTCTTAATGCTTTTGGTACTATTCATTGTCAATGTTTAAAAAAGTAAAACTCGAAGGCAAATATAAAACGTAAAGTCCCTTATAAGATGGCAAAATTAACAGCTCAAACATATCAAACGGATGGAAAACAACTGTCATATTCTTGACTTAAACAATTTCCTTTATGAGATACGTATTATACTAAAATGGACATTCAAATTCATTTATATGTACAGTAGTTGTCGTTTGTTTATGTAATATATACGTGTTTCTCGTTTTGTTTATATAGATTAGACCGTTGGTTTTCCCGATTGAATGGTTTTACACTAGTAATTTTGGGGCCCTTTATAGCTTGTTGTTCGGTGTGAGCCAAGGCTCCGTGTTGAAGGCCGTACTTTAACCTATAATGGTTTACTTTTTAAATTGTTATTTGGATGGAGAGTTGTCTCATTGGCACTCACACCACATCTTCCTATATCTATAGAAAACAAACTGACAATGCCATGACAAAAACAACGAGCTAAGATCAAAAGTTAAATACTAACAAACTGATCAACACGAACCTTATCAACAACTGCGGATGACCTCAGGTACTTGGAAGGGACATAAGTTCCCGGTCCGCATTTGATGCATGTCGAATTGCTCATGAAAGTACATAAATCCTGTAGGTAACATTGGAGAAAAGAAGAAATGATTTTGGTATTGACAATTGAAACTTATTTATTGTCATCTGTGAAACATATTTTCTTTTTTAGAAGGGATGATTTTAACTTCATCACTTCAAAATCTTGGTTAGATAGATATCTTGTAAGCAACAACCCTCTATCAAGCAATCGTGATAGGGAAATACAAGCTTCAGAATATGATGGACAAAAAGATGTCAAGTATCTCCGGATATGTGTCTCTTAAAATTCATAAGTAATTTCTATAAGATTGAAAGTGCAATTTTCCAAATTTATTTATAAAGTAAAGCATGTGACATGTTTCATTTATTTCTAAACAATAACTTGCAACATGCGTTTGTGAAGTAAATAACCTCGAAATGAGATTAGACATTTTATTTTTTATTACATTACCAACCTGTACCGTTGTAAATAGGTAAGTTACTAAAATGACTAATAATGTTTCGGTATTGATAAGTGTAATGTATTAATGGCTAACAAATAAGGCACTATCATAGTAATTAAAATTATATCTCAATATTAACTGCTGTATCCTTTTTATCACATTTTTACATATTATGTATATCTGTTTGTTTTGGTCACATATCATTTTCAATATAACGAAATTTGATGGAACTGTCATACAAGTGAGAGGTTTAGCTACCTATAAAACCAAGTTCAGTCGACCATTTTCTACTTAGGAAAAGCCTGTACCAATACAGGACTATGACAGTGCCAATTCGTTTGATTTGCTTGAGCTCTTGAATTCACTATTTGTTATGGGATTTTCCGTTTTGAGTTTTCATCGGAGTTCGGTATTTTTGTTATTTTTCTTTTTATAGTACATTCATCAGGATAATGATTTTAAAAACAAATTATCTATACTATGATCTAAAAACTTGATTTAAAATGGATTTTTTCTAGATAGTGTATCAGAAGGCGTCTAGACTAAAACATACACGAAATTCTGATATATATTATCGATACATACATTGTTAACTGTTTACCTCAGACTCATTTTAATTTGGTTATACGTGTTTGTTTGTTTTGAATCAAATATTAGAATTTGAGTCAAATCGGATAACATGATTTTGACAAAGAATGCTCTTTTTACATTTGCACTTTTCATTTCCATGGCGATTGTTAGGTAAATTTAATTAGAACTACTAATGTCAGTAGTATTTGGTATGCGTTTGTAGAAGCATTAGCATATCTAAGCCATGTTTTTATTGACCTTCTAAGTTTTGTAAAGGTGATATCTTTAAGCATTGTCATTATTTGAAAAGGAGAAGGTCCGGTTAATGCTTGTTTTGCCTATTTTTCTAAGTACATCTAATTATTTTTTTTAAAACTTTTTTTAAACACTTGGGGGTCTATCTCAGTTATTTCAACTGGTTTGTGTAAAAAAATTGGACTAATTTGGTCAATAAAGATCCTCAAATTCAAGCTTTATTATGAAAATCTATCAAAAGTGCAATAAAACGTCATTAATCAAATGGATTTTGCCTAAAATGTAAGTGACGACATTCATGCTTAGTCTCAACCTTTATATATGTTAATATGATAATCACCAAATACAACATATATTCAAATATTAAGATTGAACACAAATGCGACCACTTCCATTTTGGACTAATGCACAAATTGTGAAGATTTCAGTAACATTGCAGGATTTTTTATGCCTTTTACCTGATGCATGTGCACTGTATTTGTCAAAACACATAGGAACGTATAAGAAGATGTGGTATGAGTGCCATTGAGAAACTCTCCATCCAAGTAACCATCTATATCAGTAAACCATTATTGGTCAAGGTACAGCGTTCAACACGGAGCCTTGGCTCCCACCAAACAGAAACCTATAAAGGGCCCAAAATTTGATAGTGTAAAACCACTCAAAAATAAAAAAAAACCAACGGTATAATCTATATAAAAACGTGAAACTAAAAACAGACGACAACCACTGAACATGAGATTCCTTTCCATATTTTTTGAACAGAAGTATTCTTTTTTCCAAGAAATTGCGCAAAGATTACATTTTAACAAATTGACAAAAATGCTATATATTGGGGCCAAAAAAGGTATAACTGGGCCTACTCCATCGTATTCATCTAACGAAATATGTTCTGTTAAATTGTTCTTTTTAAAATTTTTACACGATGACGACTGCTGTACTCATATTTTGACTTTTTAAAAATTTATTATGTCTGTTTAGTTCACGCATCATTGTAAATATAACGGAATTTGTTGAGACTGTCATCAAAATGAGAGTTTAAGCGCTTTAAAAGCAGGTTTAATCCACCATTTTCTACATTTGAAAATGCCTATACAAAGTCAGTAGTATGACAGTTCTTGTCCATTCGTTTTTGATGTGTTTTGTCATTTGAATTTTTCTTGTGAATATGGATTTTCCGATTGATTTTCCTCTGAGTTCAGGATTTTTGTGATTTTACTTTATACATTCAAATCACTTATATCACTGTGTCAACAATGTTTTTTTTAATATTTATACTTGAAAAAACATTTATTTGAAACAAGTTGGTGATGGCTTACAGTCTAGTAAATCTATAGGGAAAAGGCTTAAACATACACAGAAAATTGAAGACCCGGTTTTTGCGCCCATGATAACCATCACATATAATATATTAAAAGTCTAACAAGTAAATGATGGTATAAATAAATGAGTTTGGGTTAAAATCATCGTATTTAAAAAGAAAATTATGGAAGACTTGGATCTTATTTATTACTTTACTGATAAAGCAACATCTTTTAATATAATTTAACTGACAAAATTTCACGGTAAGAAATTAGTATCTTGAGGCTTCATCTTAGATTTTATCATAAAATCTCGGAAAATGAAAGCCGGAAATTTTTTATCTAATGAATCTCTTTTTAAAAAAAACCAAACTTGAATGTCTACGGAAACTGACAAAACTTCATAACAAAAATAACTATTGTAAGTTAAAACATAAGATTTTTATCATGATATCTCCGAAAAAAGGAAACCGATTAATTTGTTTTAAAATGTAGTGAAATTTAGACATTTTCGTCAATATTTTTCAAAATATTTACTGAATAAAATGAAATATTTAACATTTCTCATACCAAACAAAATACATGATATATCGTACTCAAAAGCTTCTTTTAAATTGCTTAATTTGACGAATTTAAGGAAAAACTTCCTGTCGGCTGCAGGACAATTAAGAAAAAAACCATGTAAATTTAAAGGGGCATAAGCTCCGAGATATCCAAAAATAAAATCATGATTCTTTTTCTTCACTTCTGGTTGAAAGTAATTTAGTGAAATATTAATTCAATTTTAGCAGCCAACATGTCAAAAAAAACCAAAACATCTATGGTGAATTATTCATTTCAAATGAATAATTCGACCTGATTGCAACCGTATTTATGTGACCTTTGATTTAACCTTTAGCTAGAAATAGGTTACGCATGTATTCAGCTATTAAAAGGACAAGAATGTCAACATTTGAAGTAAACAAGGATGCACCATTTGGTTGACTGATTCGATCAACAATACAATAATTCTTATACAGGTTAAAACGATAATAAACATAATTTTAATCTACTAGATGAACTCCAACAGAACTAGAAAAATCTAATTGAACGTGGTTTATATTCATATTTATGCTTATATAGGGAACACGTATACACCACATATACCATTTGTTTTCCTTTCCTGTCCTGGTATTACAAAATATCATTTGGTTGAAATGCACTAGAAATCAGTAAAACATGGGAGATAACTCCGTATTATGCTATCATTCTAACCAAAATTTATCTAGAGTATTCTTTCATTACCACACAAGGAGAAACGAAAAGCTTACAATTTTTAACTTAGGAGTGTAAAATCCTGGCTGATCATGCTATTAGTTTTCTTGACAGTAGATTTGAGCCCATAACTCCTGTGACAAAAACGAATATCATTTTGGTATTTAATGTTGATATCAGAATAAATATAACAGTTATAAGGGCTCTACAGGGGATTAAGGCTTATATAACCTGTCAGTGCCCTTCATTCAGAGTATAAAATTTACAGGATATAGAAATAAGACGATGTAGTAATCTTGCCAATGAACCAACTGTGTATAAGAGACCAAATAGCGCAAATAGACACATTACACGGTGTATATATCTCCCAATTGAAACGATATTCTCGTGCTTGCATTTCCTATCGTGATTTCCTTGATAGAGGGTTGCTGCTCACAAGGAAGCTATTAAACCAAGAGTTCCAAATGGTGAAGTTAAAAGCATCACTTCGTACATTTTACGGACGCCATCACGAGTTGGTTGACCGTTATGGTATAACCGTTTCACAAATGATATCGGATATGTTCCTTACGTCGTAAACCCCTTCCCTTTCATGAACTTGAACTACCGAATTATACTATTAATAGGATTTTATCATCACATAAGCAACACGACGGGTGCCACATGTGTAGCAGGATCTGTTTACCCTTCCGGAGCACCTGAGATCACCCCTAGTGTTTGGTGGGGACCGGGTTGTTTATTCTTTAGTTTTCTTATGTCATGTCATGTGTACTATTGTTTTGTCATGGCGTTGTCAGTTTATTTTCGATTTATGAGTTTGACTGTCCCTTTGGTATCTGTCTTCCCTCTCTTATTTACATGTAAATAAAGTCAAACAGTACACATTACACAACATAGAAAACTAAAGAATAAATAAAATATAGGAAAATAGTTTTTGATGAATGATTGTCATACCACTTCTCTTTTCTTGATCTCTGCTGCAATTTTTACTACGTTTCCGCGCTATTTTTGCAATCAAAACTGGTTTTACTTTAGGTCTGCGCTGTGTTTGTTTGGTGTTAATTAACAGCTTTTGTGTAGTTATTTTTATTGCGTTCTAAAGATGTGTTTTTTAGTTTTTGTATAGGAACTCAAACTTACCTATGTACACAGAGATCTTCCAGTTATGTATATTACACAACGGAATGTGGTTTTCTGAATTGGGAGAGGTGTGGCAGGTCAAGGTAAATACAAGCTTAAAATGGAAAATAAACCATTTATAATTTTATTTACATGCTTGTCATTTCCGTGCCATTTTCGTGAGGAACTATGAATCGAAACTTCCTGAAACGGACCCTGATTTACAATATGATGCGTTATCACATCCATCGCTAATTAAGTTCAAAACTAACTTTGCATATATACTAAAAGTGTGGTATTTATTCCACAATAATATTTTTGGTAAAATAAGAGCTGCTAACGAAACTGACCGAAAGAAGAAGACAGCGTTCACGGGTGTCATTCAGTTTATCGAGAGAAATGAGCGTGAAAGAATATCGAACGGCGGTCAAGTATTGAACGACGATCGTGAAAGCTCTGGTAACGGATCGTGAAATACATTTAATGAAAATTCTAGGTCAGAATCTTTGAAAAAAACGCTAAATTTTCAAAACGCGGAACAAATCCGAACAAAAAAATATGTCTGTCAAAATGGTTTAACTTTCTCAACATAACTGTGAAATAACAAAGAGAAAATATGCAGTACTTTATAAAAAAACACAAAAGGCGCAATGCATGTCTATGAAATTATTTAAAAATAACACGCTTTTTGTAACAATAATGGTCATATTTCAGTTCATTTTGATATATTTGAAATTTAATCTTTAGTGTATCTGATAGTACAGTAAAAGTAAGGTATGTTCTTCCCTTAAAAGCATTAATTTGTATATGAAAACCTTGAATTGTTGAATATCCATCAAACTTGATCGTGAAAGATCAGGCAACGCATTATTTTGATCGTGAAAGATAATGCGTGACCAAAATATAATGGAAGCCTCCAAACCTATACATTCTTTTCTTCTTCTCTATTTGCTGTTACCTCACCATGTTTTATAATATTATTGTGTATGTCTATGTATGTATGTATACCATGGTATCAACATAGGTTCTTCAGAATAATATAATAATGACTGTTGAAGTTTCTGCCCTCATGTAGCTTTCTACAAGAGCATCAATAAATTGTGGACAATTCAAACGAGAAAACTAACGGCCTTATTTATGTAAAAAAATGAACGAAAAACAAATATGTAACACAACAAACGACAACCACTGAATTACAGGCTCCTGACTTGGGACAGGCACATACATCAATAATGTGGCGGGTCAACCAGACTTATTACTAAATATCAGAAATCAGTATTTCTTTTACCATTTGATAAACCTGCAACTGGTTGGAGCCTGTAACTATTTTGATAAGGATGAACATTAAAGCTATTTTTTTTTTATTCAACACTTTACCTCGAAAGTTAAAAAAACAACAACTAAAACATTTCTAAATACGTTTGAACGATTCAGCTCTTAGAATCGGTCAAGTGCAATTCAGGCAGACCGACACTACTCAACCAATAATATGGATATGCAACGTTTAAACCAAAACAATATCCATCAAACAAAACATTACAGAAAAAACGGCATCTTTCATGAGTAATTTGAGATTGAACGATAACCAACATTTTGTGCAACAGTACTTTCTTTAGTTCTGTATATACAACGCAGATGTGGATTGATTTAACTATATACTACAGACTATAGAATACCAGAGCATATTTATATTACAAATGCTGTAATGTCTCGTCTGATTTACTTATGATAGTTAATTTTATGCAACGTACGTCTATAATATCAAGGGTTTTGTAGTGTCAAATGCGCTCAATGTATTTTTGTCCATCTGATGAGTTAAGCCTCTTAAATTGATTCTTATAGTTCGTTCTTATGTTGTACTGTGATACCACTGTCTCACGTTAGGGAGGGTGGGGATCCCGCTGACATGTCTAACCCTGCCACATTATTAATGTATGTGCCTGTCCAAAGTCAGGAGCCTGTAATTCAGTGGTTGTTGTTTGTTTATGTGTTACATATTTGTTTTTTCGTTCATTTTATTTTATACAAATAAGGCCGTTAGTTTTCTCTTTTGAATTGTTTTACATTGTCATATCGGGGTCTTTTATAGCTGACTTTGCGGCATGGGCTTTGTTCATTGTTGAAGGCCGTACGGTGACCTATAGTTGTTAATGTTTGTGTCACTTTGATCTCTTGTGGATAGTTGTCCCTTTGGCAATCATACCACATCTTTTTTTTTTAAATTATGATTGTCAATGGTTCATAAAAAGAGTGCAAGGTCAGATGAACCATGAAATACAAATCTCTAACGTTGCTACCTAAAATTTGTATCACTTGAAATACTAAATCTTCTTAATTACTATAATAAACGGATTTAAATACTGCAAACGTCTTTTAACACGAAATTGTCTAAAATGCAGGTTGCGGGTTGCGGGTTGCGGGTTGCGGGCTGCAGGTTGCAGGTTGCCACAAGGGGATTAATATATATAAAGCATGGGATGGTGTAATCTACGTAATTTTACTTGTTTCACTTGTTATAACAATTTTATGATCAATGTCAGAGGCATGGTATTTAATTACAATACACATCATTCTTGTGTAAATAAACTTACAACTAAAAATAGAAATCTATCAGTTTACATTAATTACAATATCTTGATGGGCATCAATACTTGACACGGTTTTTATTTTCAGTGGTAAATTAAAGACTGTTTGCCTTTAAACCAGATATATATGTACATCATTGTATATATATTTTTGATTAACAGTGTTTCTGGATTCTTTAACTAAGTTCTATTGCATTCTAAGTAAGGATCCTTCTCAAAAGTCTACCTATTCGAAGTCTTTTTTTCTTGATGCTCCTTTTAAATTTTTACTGGTTTATAAATAGGCTATGAAAGGCATTCTTTTTAGTAACGTGTTGCAGGGAAAATAGAAATACAGAGCGTCTGTTAGTCCTTTCTTCCCCGGTCTATCTGGCTTTTGTTATCGCTCCCACGTGTACAACTCTTGTCATTCTTTTTTATAAAACTATTTCTATAAATAGGTTATAATTGGTTAATGTCAGCAACATCTATGACAAGTTCTAAAAAGGTTGACGTATTAAAAAGAGTTATGCCCCTAAAAAGTATTTATTTTTAGAAAATATTCAGTGAGCTGAACATTTACAAGTATCTCTGGTTTTTTTTGTGTTTCTGTCCTTGAGTAAAGTTTCAAAGAAACAACGTTTTAGTTTGACTTGAGAGTTGAGAAACTATGACAATTGCAAAAGACAAGCAAAAATTCTGAATCACTGAATACAGACCATCAAACAGAGCTGTTCCTTCTGCCAAAACAAATCTCATTTTTTGGAAAACATTTGAAATACTCTGTAGAGCCTCCAGGATTTTCTGGATGATTACTTGGACATGTCTTCCAATTTGAAAATTTCTGTACTCGGTCTTGTCTTTCATGTATTGTCAAAATATTAATTTACATGTATATACATACGAATTGCACTTCCAATTTTCATCAGGACGCAAAAATGAGCCAACTTGACCGTTCTGTGTTGAAGGCCGTATTGTAAAATAATACTGCTTACTTAAATTTCATTGTCTTGGATTGAGAGTTGTCTCATTGACACTCGTACCACATCTTCTTATTTGTGTACTAGTGTTGTACCCATGTTGTTTTTGTATCAGTGTTACATTGTATATGTCTACTAACCTCTAGTTTTCAACTTTATTATTATTTATTACAACTGTTACATACATTCAACATTTACCAAGAAAACTTAACATTGATCAATGTACCATGCCAGACAGACAGACATACATGTACAGCTAACAATTCTTCCGTACAACAAATATAGTTGACCTATTTCTTATAAATTAAGAAAAACAGACCAAAACACAAAAACTTGACACTGATCAATGAACCGTGAAAATGGATCATGGGCAAATAAAACCTGCGCGACTGACATCACATCACGTCACGACATAGATCATAAAATATTTCCATACACCAATTATAGGTGACCTATTGCATATAGTCATAGTGTAAGAAAAAAAAGACCAAAACTCCAAAACTGAAGTTTGATCACTGCATGAACCATGAAAATGAGGTCAAGGTCTAGACATATAAACTTTACAATTATTCCATACATGAAATATAGCAGTCCTATTGCATACAGTATAAGAAAAATAGACCAAAACACAAAAACTTTACTATAACCACTGAACCATGAAAATGAGACCAAGGTCAGATGACACCTGCCAGTTGGACATGTGCACCTTACAGTCCATCCATAAACCAAATATAACTAGACCTATTGCTTATGGTACCTGAGATATGCAATTGACCACCAAAACTTAACTTTGTTCACTGTTCCATGAAATGAGGTCGAGGTCAGGTGAAAACTGTCTGACAGGCATGAGGACCTTGCAAGGTACTCTACGCACATACCAAATATATTATCCTATTACTTATAATAAGAGTAATTTAACATTATAAAAAATCTTTTTCAAGTACTGATCTGTAGTCACTGAACCATGAAAATGAGATCAAGGACATTTGACATGTGGATGACGGAAACTTCGTAACATGAGGCATCTATATACAAAGTATGAATCACAAGATCTTCCACCTTCTAAAATATAAAGCGTTTAAGAAGTTAGCTAACGCCGACCCCGGATCACTATCCATGCCTCTGTCGAGCTTTCTGCTACAAAGGTCGCAGGCTTGACAAAAAGTAAGAGAAGGAAAGTTGTTTATTTATCTTTATTCTTATTTATGAAACAAATCATGAGGTAGTCCAAAAGAATAACTAACACAACCGGAATATCTTTACAGTAACTTTATGTTTTTAAACATGTAAAAATCCTACGGAATGCAACTTATCTATGTGAGACTCTGTGAGGTTTACTCTTTCTGGAACAGTAACCGAACCAGGACAGAAACTTGAGTGAATAAGTTTTACACACTGAATGTTTACATGATAGTATGCATTTGCCATTTTCCCATCCTTTCGTATGTACCATTCATTGTTTTCCTTATTGTAAGATGGTCTGAGTTCGAGATGACGTATGACAACATCGTTCGGTTTTTGTTTGTCTGTAGCAGTAAAGCTTTTTTCACAGCCGTAACATTTGGATATTAAACCTTGCAGGAATGTAAATTCATATATTTTATGTTCTGTGACACATGCTGTTGACACTTTTAAGTCTCTACAAGTGTTTCCTTGTGAAGAAGATGGTTGAATGTTCATAGGTTGATTGTTGTTTGTCTGCCAGTCACAAAGTTTTTTTATAATTTTTCGGACTTCAAAAGCTGTATAGCTATACTGCAATAAAATTTCATCTTCTGATGAAAATCCGATAGCCAAAAGAACAAAAAGCCTGTGCTTACATGGAACTGTTCCTTGCCTTACTTGAGCTTGTATTTCGGAAAATGGACATGAACAATTGGTTGTTTTGTCAAAATCAATGCTATAAAATTTGCAATTGCTAGTTTTGATTGTAATACATGCTTGACTCGGAGAATATTGTTCAACATCTATGATTTTAAATACGTTTGGTTCGTTTGCTTTTTGCAGAGACAGAGCGTAATTAGTACTGTGGTATGTTCTGCGCCGGCCACTTGGACGTGTTTTGTCTTCCGGTCCCTTATCAGCTCTATGTGCATCTCTTTCATTTGATTTAAAGGAAGACGTGGATGGTTGACATGGAGCAGTGCCTCCTTTGTACTGTTGGTCTAACTCTTTCATTAATTGTTCAGCATTTTTTGCTTCCTTTTCTCTACATTTGCCTTGTCGTGAATGCTTAGATGGACCTCCGCCCGATTTGGTAAACCCAAAACAGTATCCTTCAACACTTTTCTCAAATTTAAAACATTCGGAAATATCGAATATTGCAGTTTGTAAAATGTTTAATCCTGTACCACCTGTAAGCGACATAGACGCATGGGATGCCTCTGCCAAATTGGTAGATGGTGCATATGTATCTCTGAATGCCTCCATGACATGGTTTCTCCTATTATCCCACCATATCAACCACCTTTTCAACTGTTGTTTTCCTGATGTTTCGATAAATTTTTCCATCTGCGAGTACGCAGCATTGTACATCAGTGGTGTTTCAGCGTTTATTAATTTATTCATGTGCTTTTTAAAAGCAGTAACAGCTGTATCTTTAAACCTCTCCCCAATAAATGCACTTGCTGCATGACGGTTTCCACAGGTTCGTAAATGAAACTGACAGGTCACAATTTTTTCATCATAATATTGTTTGCCATATCGTTTCTCAAGTGACGCGTGCATCCCCCCTCCTTCATCTAACATTATGCCTGAATATGGTCGGAATTCTGGGATTTTATTTTCACTGAATGATTGTAACATTTTATCAATTACAGACATGGCAAGGTCTACAGTCTTTTTATTTTCATTTTCACAGTCCATACGAACAAGCCATGTGACATTTTTAAGTAGGGTATGATAAACACTTAATCCAAAACATTTCAAGTTTTTCCCCTTGTTGATTATGACCCTATTAACTTTAAAATCCATGAAAGCCCACTCTTCTCCTAAAAAATGGTCTTTGTTTGTCATATTTCCTAATGTCTCCAATTTTTTTTTGATGACTTTATTATATAAGTTTGGAAGTCTTCTGGAGTTTTTGTTTCTGTTATTTTTTTTTACAATGGTGTTGCCTTCCACTGTGGAATGATAAATAAACCACCTGTCTCCATGTTCTTCTTTGATCTGGTATTCAAAAAGAAGAAAAGGGTCATTGTATTGATGAAGACATTTCTCCTGCAGTTTTGATAATTTTTCTGACAGAGGATCTTTATTGAAAATTTGATTTTTCAAATTTCTAGTTTTCCTTGGATCCGATAAACTTTCGGCAATGTCCTCTACCTCTTCTCTGGAAGTTGATGTCTCTATAGTTTTCATAATGAGTCTGTTTGTCAGTTCTCTGGGTTTTAAATTTGGCATAATATCAAAAGTTTCTTTTATTTTTTCTTTAGGTAGTTTTGGTCTTTTCATTGGGAAGCATGTATGAGATCCATGGTGATGAACAGTAACATACTCAGTACACTTTTTAAATTCCCATATCTTGACAGCTTTGCACGGGACGGAATCCATTAGGTTATTACACTCCTCACAGAAGACTTTCCCATCTCTGTTAACTACATGGATACTATTTGGCTTTCCAAAATACTCTTTAAATGGACACTTTCTGTATTGACACTGGGAAGAACCTTTACAATTTGATCTCAGTCTGAAACCTATTGTTTTAGGGAATTCTTTGGTGAACGATTTGTTGTAACGTGTCCAATTTCTACCATCTTTTGTTGACTTCATTTTTTGACCTTCATTTTTACTATAGGAAACTCTATAAGTGCAATTTCCATCAATGTTCCATGGAATTTCTTCCTCTATTTCAATTTCGCTGTCTGATGAATCCAACATCCTGGAGTAAGGTCGTTTTCTTTTTCCCAAAGAATATGTTCTCTTCCCATTTTCAGAAGTATCTTGTGTACTTGAATCGCTTAATTCAACAAATTTTCTTCTCCTTTTTGTTGTTAAGACAGGCATATGATCTTGGTCATCATCAGAGGAGCTAGATATACATCTGTATTTATCTGGGGGTGAATGTAGTGGACTTGATGTTATTTCAATGACATTGCTGCTGATTTTTTCTGGAGAATCCGATATGACAATAGGGTTTTCAGAGCTTATCTCTTTTGAGATGGAGTTTTCAGTTTCTTCAAGTTCAGGCAAATCATACTCAACTATATTCAGGTTGACAATAGATGAACTTTTATAAACATCTTCCAATTTTCTATTGGCAACTTCAAATGATAAGGATACAAACTTGCTTTCTAGACAAATGTCATCTCTCCCAATGAATTCAAAAAGGGCCGTTGCCTTAGTTTTCTTCTGAAAGTAGGAACCATCTATAACTTTTCCATTTTCGAAAAACTTCACAAATATCAGTGTATCCCTGAAACAAAATAACAGAATATTAAATATTGTTTTTTATGTGTGCATATTTTGTCCTTTTGTTCGTAAGTCTATCAGTTGTCAGGACTATTTGGGTGGTTCGTGATTTAGTTAATTATTCGTTTTAAGATAACTTCTGCAAGTTTCTAAAATTTAGTCCTTACTATTTTTATGAGCTTACCTGGCCCAAAGGGCCAAGTGAGCTTTTCTCATCACTTGGCGTCTGTCGTCGTCGTCCGTTGTCGTCGTCCTGCGTTCGGCGTTAACTTTTACAAAAATCTTCTCCTCTGAAACTACTGGGCCAAATTTAATCAAACTTGGCCACAATGATCATTGAGGTATCTAGTTTAAAAATTATGTCCGGTGACCCGGCCAACCAACCAAGATGGCCGCCATGGCTAAAAATATAACTTAGGGGGTAAAATGCAGTTTTTGGCTTATAAATCAAAAACTAGAGCAAATCTGACATGGGGTAAAAGTGTTTATCAGGTAGATCTATCTGCCCTGAAATTTTCAGATGAATCTGACATTACGTTGTTAGGTTGCTGCCCCTGAATTGGTAATTTTAAGGAAATTTTGCTTTTTTGGTTATTATTTTAGATAGAGCTAAACTGTAAACAGCAATAACGTTCAGCAAAGTAAGATCTACAAATAAGTCAACATGACCAAAATAGTTAGTTGACCACTTTAGGAGTTATTGCCCTTTATAGTCAATTACCAAATGGCACAGAAATTACCAACAATAGATCACGGTATGGCCTTCAACAATGAGCAAAGGTCATACCACATAGTCCAACTATGAACGGTCCCAAAATGACAAATTTAAAATGATACGAATCAGAAAACTAACGACCTAAAAACATTTACAAAAAATATTTTTAAACAAAAATCTAATACATCAACAACTGACTCCTGTCTTGGTACAGGCACATACATACAGAATGTGGCAGGGTTAAATATGATAGCAGGATCCTAACCCTTCCACTTAAATGAAACATGGATGATACATTATAATTTGAGAACGAAATGTTCATACATGTAGTTTAATATTGGACCCTTTTGACCTGAATGTAGACAAGCCAATTTAAAAATGGGGTTCAATATTCAACAAGATTTCTTTTTATTGTACAATACTATGCTACTAAGTTATTGTCTGGAAACTACAAAAATGCTCATATTTCCTGAATATTTATGGCAGTTACTCCCAAACTTAATACGTGGCTTTCTCTTGTGATATGGAACCTTTTGGTACAAACTTAAGTGAGATCCATACACTTTCATACAAGATACTGAAATTACAATAAACAGCTATGTCTGTCGCTTTTTCAATGACTTCTCAATGTCATTTCCGAAATGCAGGAAATACTAAAGGACGGTTTTCATAATACTTAAAAATCAACCTTTTTTATAAAAATATTCCCAAAACTCGGAAACATAACAACCTTAAATTAAAAAAAAAAATGAAATGGAGCTTGCATCAATAGATATGAAAACTTCCAAAATCATTTTTACAGAGGATGACCTTGAGGTCACTCCGATGTATTGTTATCGCTTAAATTTCCGTCATTCATAAATTATAGTCAAATTAGTTTTGGGTTTTCAACACCAGTGAAAAAAGTGCATTTTCATACCTGCGATTTCTGTTCTCCGGTTGTACGATGTTTCAACAAAATATGGAATCATTTCAGTTGTTGATTTAGTGGTGAAAATTTGACTGAATTATATCTTAATAAATACGATTTTACATGTTTAATTGGTGTTTCAGAAAGAGGTCAGGTGCTCTTGTTCATTCATAACATTATCGTTCATTCATAAATTTATCGTAAAATAAAAATCACTACACAGGTTATACCAAACTCCGAAACAGTGGTGACATCTGGCTACGCTTCTTCTTGTAAGTTATTTTATTTCTGTCCCATTTTTCAACATTAGCGTCTCGAAAGGTGAAATGTTTTAACTGAATGGTTAATTTAAATTAATTATGAAAATTGTTAAAATTAAATAAATAAAAGTAATTATTGCCCAGTTACAAACACTACCAGGGGATAATCCATAATTACCCCCAACTTTAGCCTGGTAAACTTGTTGTCTCCTTGTGAAATATAAAACATATTAAAAATGATTTCCTGCTTAAGTCTTTTATTGATATAAAGTCAAAACCTTCTTGCTTTTCACTAGACAACCATGTCCTGTCAGGTTTAATTCTTATACATGTAGATGAAAAAAAAAGTCCCCAAAACATTAACATGGCAGCAATTGCTTTTACAGCCTTTAAGGCTTTGATTTTTTTACAGAAGAGTGTCCACCATGCACTTGCACTGCACTATAATAATAGTAGAATAGAATTATCATATACAAATAGATGAAAATTATATATACATGCAATCGTAATATTAATAATATATATAACAACAAACCAGTGTATTCTCTACGACTATTATTATATAAGTATAATAGTCCAAGGTATACTGATTTCTTGCACTACAATATAATAGTTATTACGGTGATTGAAATTCAACTTCAGTGAAGTTGAATTTCCTGTCATTTATTCATCATCCAAGCATGAACTTCTATCAGAAAAAAATATCTCTGTAAATTAACCCAAGTTTCAGGTATAGAGATGTGATCTGTTTCTGTGACATGCGCTTTTGACCATCCACAAGAAGCTGCGGTCATCCGATGTTCAGTACTTCAGTACTTTGATTGACCTAGTATCGACCGAAAACTAGAATAAAACCCTTTTTTTTAAAGGAAAAAAACATGATATTAAACCTAAAAACTTACAATCTAAAATTTATGAAAGATGAAAGGGAGCTCACATCAATAGCTATTAACAATTCACTGAAGTTTGTCCGACATGTTGACAACGAACTGACAGACAGGCTTTTTTATTGCCCCTATTCGGCCTCGAATTCCTAAACTATTGATACCATAATGTATCAATAATACCATTACCCCCAAAACTCAATCCTAACCGTTCTTTTTATTGTTTTGAACCTTCTGGTAAAATTTCTTAGAGATTCATTCACTTAAACTTAAAGTTATCGTCTGGAAACTAATGTGTCCAAGCAACTTGAAACTTCAGGCCAGTTTAACTTTGGACCTACTAATAAGGCTAGCGACATATAAACAACAGAAGCAAGTGCGGAGATTTAATTTTAATTGGTTCACGAAAAGAAGAGGTTCCAAAAAGATTTTAACCAAAGGCAAAGACTTTTTTTTTTTTTTTTTTTTAAATCGAGATGAAAAAAACATTAAATGGAATTCTTACCTTTCAGAAGTCATTTTCTTTTCTTTCAAATCTTTTTACTAATTCTAAGTACTACTTTTATCCTAAATCTGTACAAATAAAAAATGAAAACAGAATGTTAGCAGTGTAAAGGCAAATGATTGCTCGAAGTTTAATTGTGACGATATCTTTTCTTGTTTTTTTCGCTGAATTTTCCTATTGTGATGTCATAAAATGGGGACCATGCCTGATGACATCACTTAAAAGGTACAAAACTTTCTTCAAATCTTTAAAAAGGAATGATAAAAATCATTAGAGAAACAAATTCAACCACTATAACTCGTGTATTACAATATTTCCCAACTCTCAAAAATCAAATTTTAAGTATTTAAATATTAAAAAAAATAACTGTCGGGATGGAGAAATATCGTAACATAGTTGCTGCATTTGTGGAATCTATATTTCTTAATATTTAAATGTAAGTTGTATTTTATTATTATAGTTCATAACATATATAAAGGTTGAGAGTGATCACGTATGTGGCTACTTTTGTTTTTTTTTCACCAAAAAACATCTGAAAAGTGACATAGTATGGCATATTTGATTGATTTTTCCCGATTGCAGCTTGAATTTGAGGGTCTTAATTCACTCAATCTGTTCAAATCTTTCACATGAAATCTAATGCCAAAATCAGCCTTAACCATACATGCATGCACACCTTTATATATACTCAAAGGATCTTTTGAAAATAATAAATACTATTTTTACTTTTAATCATTAGTCAAATTCTAAATGGACAATTGTAGTCAAACTGGCTCAAGTACCCCCCCCCCCTTTTCCAAAAAAGAAAAGAAAAAAGAAAGTAAAAAAAGCAGAAATAAGAAAACTTACCCTTCTCACTTATTTTGGCTGGGTCTGCAAACTAATGTTGACTCTCAAGCGTCTCTGTAATGTCTAAATTTTTATTTTGCGTCTTTACATAATAAAACTGACTGCCAAAGGAAGCAAGTTATTTTGTTTGCTTCTTGCACTATATTATGTTGATGCAAGAAAGGACATATACAATTATTTAAACCCAATAATTTCTTAATATTAGCCTCAAAGATGTTAAATGCCCACTGAAAGGAATTTAATTGTTTATGTAACTAGATTAAGACAGATTAATGTGTTCTATGATAGAACCTGTTCAGCCTATGTAAATAAGTTTTTATTGCTTTCGCTTTAATTAGAATCAATGTTTAGAACTATAATAAGCAATTGAGCAGTATGATAAGCATCAAATGATACATGTATGTGTACTAAAATTATGATAAGTGAATTTAATTATAATGAAATGACAAAATCAAATACTGACAACTGATAATTGACCAAAACTTCTACCCTACTTTTATGCTTCATCACTACAGGATGTGTACTTTTAGAAGTGATTTTAAATCTATAAGTCATGGGGTAGATTTTATACATGTATTTTCACATGTTTAAAAAACGTTTTAATTAGATAATTCATACATATAATATTTATGTGTGCCCCGAGTGAAACCCGAATGCAAACTTCAACCCGCAACCTGCAACCCGCAACCTGCAAACCGCAACCCGCAACCCGCAACCCGCAACCCGCAACCCGCAACCTGCAAAATAGCACTTCCCTTTTAGAAAGAATTTTGTACCAAACCAAAACTCTTAACTGAAAAAAAACCACAATGTTCTGGACCTACCATTGGAGTATTAAAGGACAGTACGACTAATACTAAAGCCTAGGTTGGCGTTAACTTACATAACTTTTACAATTTATGACTTCGCTGGAGAGTGATCTCTTTGGCACTCATACCACATCTTCTTATATCTACGAGCTTGAATTTATATTGTATACCAATTAAATGTTAGATGTAAAGTTTTGAATATGAAAGAAAGCCATCTCATTCAAATGGGAAGCATCAAATGATTCATCAAATCTAAAAAGAAAACCATACTCAAAGCTTTCTCCTTTAAAATAGCAACGATAACTTCCTCCTTTTTGATATCAACATCTTTTGAAACCATGTCATATAAGCCTTATTATCATGTCAGTCTGCCATAAGGCATTACACAAATTATGATATGAAAACAAAGAATAAAAAATTGTGAGAATGAGTTTGGAGTACAATTCAATGAGACAGCAACCCAAAGATACAAAACAAAAAACCCCACATTAATAAGTAAACATACTGTCTTTAACAAAAATTAGGCGACAATACACTATGCTAAGCTCTTATATTGTGTAAATAAACATAATATAATTTAATATATATACTCAGTTGACGGTAAATGGGGATCTTGGATAAGTAGCAGCAGTTGGTCAAAATGTACGAATAGTTGTGGAATTGGTCATCAAGTAAGGAAAAGAACAAGATATTGTGGTAATCCAGAACCAAACAATGGTGGAAGACAATGTTATGGACTAAAAACTGGAGAGGAAAATAGATATTGCCACCACAATCCATGTCCAGGTTGGTGTAAACGAAATCAAACTGTAGTAAAGAAGTAACAAAAGACAGGCAAACGGTATCAAAAATATGATCATACTCATAAGTCGAAAACGAACCGCAATTGCAATGTCAAGTGTCAGACCACCAATTACTCTCTCCAATTTAGAACGTATTTAAAAGTAGCCATACTCTGACACAAAATAGTTTTTTTGATGTTCTTGTTTACCTTAACTAACCAACAAATTTGCAGAAATGAAACGTTTGGTGAAAAAGAGATATATTAAGACCAATCTGAGCCAAAATTTTCTTGTTTATGAGTTTGCATTAACAATTGAGGATAAATGCGTTCCATAGTATACTTATTTTCGAATTCAAGAAAACCAGGGGCTATTAATGGAGTACCTCTCTTTGAAGGTCAGTTTTTTTAGAAGGCTTTACAGGTATGTTGAAAATTGGCATGCAGAAAGCTGATACATGTACAATTCTGGATATACCTGGTTTGTATGAAGTTAAACTTAAGATAAAATATTTAGAAAGCTGTGACAATTGTAAAATTTGGTTGACCATATAGATTTCTATTTGGTGGTCTGACACCTAAACGAAAAACGATCAAAGGACAAACAGTAGTACTCAAAACACAATATAGAAAAGTGAAGACTGATCAACATGAACGCAACAAAATCAGTAGAGAACAGAAGTGTTTTTTCTAAATCTTTTAAATCCACAAAAAAAACGATTAGAAAAGAGAAATTGCACATTAGTCAAACCGTAACAAGAGTGTTCTTTGATAGGGTAGGCATTATCTGCAATGCATACGCTATCCGCCATTAGAACTCAAACTTAGAAAATATGCGACAAAAGAAAAAAAGGACAAATCTATAATTAAGTAGATATGGTAGGTTTGGCAATGAGACAACAAACCAATAAGTTTGAATGATATATAGAGAAATTATTTAAATAATACTAAAGTATTGTTTGAAATGGTCAAATGATTTATTAAATGATGTATAGTACCGGTTAACTGTAATATTTAAGAGAGGGGCGAAAAATGTCAAAACATTCAAACTCAAAGATCGAAAAAAAACTGACAACGCCATCGATAAAGAAAAAAAGACACACAGACACATAATAGTACATAAGACACAGCATAGAAAACTAAAGACATTTTATAGATTTGATTCAAGTAACGATAACTGTTTTGAATATCCATATAAGAGATTAATATTTATAGTTGAAGTCAACGGAGGTTGGTCTCCTTACGGAAATTGGAGTTCTTGGACATCGTGTACTGTACCATGTGATAGAAGTACCAAGTCAAGAGGCAGAAATAGGGAGTGTTCGAATCCGGAACCGAAATACGGCGGGAAACAATGTGTTGGTAGTCCAAATGAAACTGTTACACTCCCTTGTAACGCAAAAGCATGCCTAGGTAACTTTTAAAAGAGGGACGAAAGATACCAGAGTGACAGTCAAACTCAAAAATTGAAAATAAATGACAACCATGGTTAAAAATGAAAAAGACAAACAGACAAACAACAGTACAAATTTAAAAAGAAGGATAAAAGATACCAAAGGGACAGTAAAACTCATAAATCTAAAACAAACTGACAACGCCTCGGCTACAAATGAAAAAGACAAACAGACAAACAATAGTACACATGACACAACATAGAAAACTAAAGAATAAACAACACGAACCCAACCAAAACTAGGGGTGATCTCAGGTGCTCCGGAAGGGTACGCAAATCCTGCTCCACATGTGGCACCCGTCCTGCTGCTTATGTGATAACAAATCCTATTAATAGTCTAATTCAGTAGGTCACATTCGTGAGAGGGAAGGGGATTGTAGTTACGACGTAAGGAAAATATCCGATATCATTTGTGAAACGGTTATTCCAAAGTGGTCAACCAACTAGTGATGGCGTCCGTAAAATTTACGAAGGGATGATTTCAACTTCACCATTTGGAACTCTTGGTTTAATAGCTTCCTTGTGAGCAGCAACCCTCTATCAAGAAAATCATGATAGGAAATGCAAGCACGTGAATATCGTATAAATTGAGAGATACAATACGCCGTATGCAGGTGCTGCTGGAATGTTGCTACTTAGAAATGGAAAGTTCACAATTGGAAAGTTGAAATCATCTCTTTTGTCGTAAAGTTTTGTTTTCAACCGACCCTCATTGTCAATTTCTAGAAGTAAGTCAAGATATGAAGCAGACTTAACTGTATCTGTAGTATCCCTTATCTTTAGTTCGATAGTTTAGATGCGTTCCACATAGTCACCAAATCTTAAATTATTAAGGGGCTCGCGGGTCTAAATCATTTTTTTTTATTTAATATAAGATTTCGCTATTTTTTTCGATAAATGAGCTTTATCTTATACCTAATAGAAAAATAAATAAAAAAGAGGGGTAACCGATCTTTTACGCTAACAATCTGCCTTCGAAAGAAACATACATTTTTGTAAAGTTACTTTTTTTCTGTTGAACTAATAGGAGAAAAAGAAGTAATATCGAAATAAAAAAAGAACGTAATTACAGAAATCGCTTAAATTTTACAATTATTTAGTTTATGTATAGCTTATTTGAAAACAATAATAAAAAATATAGGTCACCAATGAGTAAGAAAAGATATTTCAATCTGAATGCCAAAAAATAGCATTTTTGCACCAAAGGGAGATAATTTCTAGCTGTTTCAATGATATCTACATTTTAAAAGTCAGCTGGGGCCAACACGAATTGATTTTTTTGAATAATTTTTGTGCCATATGATAAAGTAACAACTACTTAAGGTAATTTATAGAATTTGTAATGAAAATTAAATGTTTAATTTTTTTCTGAAAATCTTATACCGGCGAGCCTCCTTAAATGAAAGAACGTCATTTATATAGCGGAAAGTAGAGTTAAAGAATATTGCTAACTTAGTGTTCCAATTAGCCTAGAATTAAGAACTTACACAATTTGGTTATCTATTTGTTACAAAATAACATTACTGTTAGTGATATCCAGAGATATTGTTAATGGAAGAAAAATGCAATAAAGTGGGTTATACTGAATCAAAATATTCTTTGAATACGATTCAGAACATCAGAAATAACATTACTGTAAGCCGTGTCATGATACTTTTCTATCCCAAATTCATGTATTTAGTTTTGATGTTATATTTTTTATTCTCATCGGATTTTGTCTAATTCCTAGTTCGTTTCTGTGCGTGTTACATTTTAATGTTGTGTCGTTGTTCTCCTTTTATATCTAATGTGGTTCCCTCAGTTTAAGTTTGTAACCCGGATTTATTATTTTCTATCGATTTATGAGTTTCGAATAGCGGCATATTACTGTTGCCTTTATTGTATACTATTTGCTTTCTTTCTATAAATAAAAAAATGCAGTCTTCCTACTTCTTATAACGATATATGAAGTTATGAAAAACTAAGAATACATTGTAAATCTCTATGTGTATAATTTATAAAAATTAATGAAGTTTGATGTCCGACGGTGTTTGAAGTTTTCTGTCTTTTATTAAGTGTACCTTTTGATTAGGTTAAAAAGTAAAAAAAACCAATAGACAAGACGCGTACATCGGTTACTCTATAATATTCGATAATTGAATTTAAACGTGTGTAAAAATGGGGTTTTAAACCACATTTAGCAAGATCAATCAACGAAATCTTGACGTTTTTTTTTTATTTATCTTTCCTAAGATTATTAGTTTAAGATTGGAATATTTTTTTACATATTTCATCAATTCTTTTTAACCATCATAACACGAAATCGCTAATTTCACGGCTGCATATGTCTTATAAAAAGTATATAGTTAAACAAGTGATTATTAGTATTCAAGGCGTTCAAAGAAATAATTGAAAGGAAGAAAATTTGATTATGGACTTTCCTTTCGAATTTTTTTCGGAGTTCAGTATTTTTGGTATTTTTCTTTTCACTGTTATAAATGCAGTTGATCTGTAATTTTTCAATACTGTGATATTTCTGTCTTTCAGTTGATGGCGATTGGAAAGACAATAGTCAGTGGTCACCATGGGATACATGTAATGTAACATGTGGAGGAGGATTTTATAGTCGGTACAGAAACAAGATATGCGAAAATCCAGATCATAAATATGGTGTAATGAATTGTTCTGGCAGTAATACGGAACGGCAAAAATCTACTTGTAATACACAAGGGTGTATATCATCAGGTACAATATCTAAGCGTTTGACCTCATATTAACTGGACTCCTACTCCAACAATATAAGATATGTTTTGGTTTTTCTGTTGATACAGTTTAAATTTTAGATACTTTCAAAATAGTCTTTCTTTTTGGCTCACATTTTACCCGAACGTACAGATTATCAAATTCATCAACAATATTCAATAAACTATCAATTAAATCATTACGCATGTTTATTGAAAAAAAACCCCAAAACATGGTTTTTAAACCAAACACGATATGATTTTCGGAAATTAAAGTTATTGGTTTTAATTATTGTATTATTCACTTGATCATTTTGATGAATCACAAACAGATGTCAATTATATCTACTTTTAAAACTGAACACACACGTTTTTAAAATATCATTGTTTATACAATTAGGAATAGAAATAGGGAAAACGTCAAAGAGACCCGACCAAGAAAGTATAGTATGCATATTAAGTATGTTTTTAAATCAACTTGAAAAACACTACCGTCTCGCAGTATCAAACAATCTCCGAATATGTATGTAGCCAAAACTGAATGGCATCAATACCCACATGGATCAGAAATATTGGTGTAGAGATTTGTTATATCATAAGACTTTTTAACTTATAAGTCGAAAAAAAAATCTTGGCACCGACCATAGCAAATCAAAAAGTCAAACCATAAAAAACAGTACACCAAACACAACATCTTTTTAGAAAAATTAAGACTGAGCAACACGAACCACATACCGGGAGTAATTCAAGGTGCCTTAAAAGGTAAGCAGATCCTGTTCTACATGGTTCAACCGTCGCGATGCTCAAGTGAGAACAAACACAGTGATAAGTGTAATTCAGTGGTCACATTCTAGGAATGGAGGACGGGAATGTGTTATGACAATTCGAATATATCCTTCATCATCTGTGATATAGATATTCCATAATGGAGAACCAAGTCAAGATAGCGGTCGTAAAATTTAATTAAGGATTGTACAATGATTGGACGAGAAAGAAGAGTAAACATTGTAGCACTCATAATGCTTGTCAGTAAATGTTAATGTATTAGTGGCTGAAGCAAGAACGAAACCATGAATCAACGCAGATGTTGTCGCCAAATAAGTATAATTGTTAAAGGACAACTTCATAATAGTTTAAACTCCGACAGTTTCTTTTAAACTTGAGTTATAATAGCCAGACAGACACCAACATCGTCACATTTACTACTAACAAGAATTCAACAACCGGTTACCAGTTCTCTTTTTTTTTCAACGATAACAAATATTTATTTCAATCATTTCCTGGTATGTAAATACTTAAGAAGCTCATGTCGCATACTGAAGGACCCCTGTATTTTAATATCCAAATATATTTAACATTAACATTTGCTCATAAAACATTGAACTTATATTTTTTCAATCCATTGCATTTTTTGCGTTACCAATTCAACATCGCAGACCAGCGTGTTTTTTATAACTATTTACACCACTAGGTCGATGCCACTGCTGGCGGACCTTTCCTCCCCGAGGGTATCACCAGCCCAGTAGTCAACATTTCGGTGTTGACATGAATATCAATAATGTGTTCATTTTTATAAATTTCATGTTTTCAAAACTTTCAATTTTTCGAAAAACTAGGGATTTTCTTATCCCAGGCGTAAATTACCTTAGCCGTATTTGGCACAATTTTTTTTTGAATTTAGGATCATAAATGCTCTTCAACTTTGTACTTGTTTGGCTTTGTAAATATTTTGATATGAGCGTCACTGATGAGTCTTATGTAGACGAAACGGGCGTCTGGCGTACTTAATTATAATTCTGGTATCTTTGATAACTATTACTACCAGATATCGTCACAATCCGATCATCGCACTCCATTGTGTTTACAAACGCACTTCAGTGACAGGCCATCGCATTTCTTTCTTAACCTTGCTGTCTGGAGTACCACCATGGTTCAAAGTCCTACATATATATAAGTTTAACGTACACATAAAGTTCATTTAGAGTGTTAGTAAAAGTATATTTCTTCCTGATCCTTAAGCACACAACTGAGAAGAGAATGTACAACTCTGAATATCTTAATTAAGCAATTGATAACTGTTGTCCAACATCAAATGACGAGAGAACATAATACAATCTAACCGGCCTAAACAAATCCGACACCTGAGTATTCCAACATCATGCTGAAACCGACACATTTTAATGATCCTAAAATATGCCCATCATTGCAGAAAAAAATGAGTGTTTGGACACCCTGCTTAATCCGACATTTTTTTCTGCCCCCTCCCCTCCACACACAATATTCCTTTAGCAGAAATTTACAAATGCTAAACACCAACTTATATCATTGAAAACTGTTTAACATCATTAAATTAGGTATGAGAGAACATAAAATCAGACACTCAATGACTCATTAGTAACATATAGTTCTACAATAAGCTTAATTCAACTATTCTATGTTTTAGGTCTTTACTATGTAATTATACCAGGAACACTGATCCCTTTACTGGTTGCCATTATTGTGTGTGTGATAGTTCGGAAGAAGAAAAGGAAGTAAGGCTTGTCCGATGTATCGTGGATAACGGGAAGAATACTCAGTTTGACTTTTAATCGCCCAAAAAACAAGCTGTTTTGAAAAATAAAACGCGTTCGAAGAGATTTACATTTAGTATTGCTGTTAATTTTGCTTCAAAACAATGTTCAAGTTATCTACTGTGTAAAGCAGTTTTTATCTATCACCTAACATCTAACGAAAAAGTCATCGAAACGAGCAACACCCTTTGAATATATTAGCCTGTTCAAATTAAAAAAAAAATTGTTTCAAGTTTATATATCACAAGATACTATTTGATAATTAGAACTCATATTTAACCAATAAGATGCAAAGGTGTCTATGCAAACTCCATGGAACCTCTAATTTGAAGAAAAAAATGTGCTTGCATGGGTCTACGCAAAGGGCATTTACGATACTCATAATGTGTTTGCGACAACCACAAAGAACAGAAAAATATAATACGTACTATATTTTTCACGTAGAATATTTAAAGTGAATGAAATACTTATTCAATATCCCTTTGGTATCTTTCGGCTCTATATGATTCTCCATAGCAAGCTACATGTAATGTGGTATCTTATGTTATGTGTTTTTCAATTTTCTTTTTAGAATTAATATCAAATTGCTTCCCATTTCTAAAGAATTCAATTATAATATAAGAAAACATTCTTTACAAGCAAAATATCTAGAATTTGTTGTCCATTTTCAGTCGCACAAACGCTACTACACATTGTATCCAGAATGTTGCATACATGAAGTCAGGGAGAGATAACTCAACATCCGAAGATAAACAAATTTCACATAAGTTGGAAGAAAAGCAAATTACAGATGGAAAGATAGAGAATCTATATTTAAACACGAACAATAATCTGAATTGCAGTTCTGATAATGATCAGGGCGATAATACCTACGATTATGCTGAGGAGGAGGAGGATCATTTTGATAAAAATGTCGATGACGACGATCTTTATGAAGAAATTACTGTAAGATGTTAAATGTTATTATTTGAATAGAAAATGTATTAGAAAATCAGATAAAAAACGATAATAAAATCATTCTAAGAAACTGAGGACAATAGAAAAAGGTAATTTTTATATAAGATGTCAGCCTTGGACAAAAAATATGTCTTAAACCTCAGGAATGTACTATAGGTTAACCTTCCGGAGCACCTGAGATCACCCCTAGTTTTTGGTGGGATTCGTGTTGTTTATTCTTTAGTTTTCTATGTTGTGTCATATGTACTATTGTTTTTCTGTTTGTCTTTTTCATTTTTAGCCATGGCCTTGTCAGTTTGTTTTAGATTTATGAGTTTGACTGTCCCTTTGGTATCTTTCGTCCCTCTTTTAAATGTTAAGACAACTATACACCAGACTGCTCTGTCCCCGATTGTATAAGTTGCTTAATGGCGATTCAAGTATTACTGTTTCTAACAATGATGTTATTCAAATTTGTCGAAAACAAATAAATACTTTTTGTAAAAAAAAGTATGGTTTTGAGGTTCTATTTGAACAAGATTTTTTTTTATAATTTGCGCCTGATACAAGGATGTGCCAAAAAAATATGAATATAGTGTAAATATATAAGAAAATATTTCCAATGAAATTACCTGTTAATGAGTTTGTTTCCTTGGTGTGACTATACTTTTTTTTTTATCCAAAATATACATAAATGTTGATACAAAACAATAAAATTCTAACAGTTGAAATGAATATGCATATTTTGTTATGATTTTGTTTCCATAGCAACTCGTCAAATGAGAAATCTGTTTATTTTCTGAGCATCTTTATCATAAATACTGGTTGTAACGAAAGACATGTACTAAATAGTGAGCCAAATACGGACCTTATTGATCTAACTCCTTAAGTCCCCCATGATTAGGCTTTATGACTATCTCGTCTCCTTTAAATTTATTAGTTTTTGTTCTTATTGAGATTGTGACACGATGATTACTGCTGTACCCCTATTTTGACAATTTTACCTATTATGTCTGTTTTGTTCACGCATCAATGTAAACATAATGGGATTTGATTCGACCGTCATACAATTTGATTAAATGTTTTCGTGTTGTAAGTAGCAATAAGGGTAAATGTATCTTTTCATAAAGACCTTTGGAGGGGACTCAATTGTTAGATCGTTGTTGAATCGAGTAATAAACCTTAAGTGTACGTCTACTGCAAACTTCGATATTTTGTTACATTTGCTGTCACCTGCAATATTGTAAATTATTCAGATACTTGTTTGATCATATTTCATTACCGAATCGAAAAGAGCCAATTTACTATTTCTCCCTCTAAAAAGAGATATGTTATTGTTCACATTAAAATGTAATATTACTTTTTTATTCATTTAAGCATAATCTCGCAAAATAGTACAATTATAAAGGGTGGGGTGGGGGGGGGGGGGGAATCCACCAAACTAGACATAAATATTAGTGATTTTCCCTGTTAAAGAAACCTGTAACTGCATGAAAAAAAAACACCAAAAAACCAACAAAAAACAAACACGAAGCTATATTTTCCATACATTGTACAGTGTTACATGTATATTAGGAAGAAAGATAAGAAGTTAGCAATATCCTTTAACTCTACTTTCCGCTATATAGATGACGTTCTTTCACTAAACAATTCAAAATTTGGTGACTATGTGGATCGCATCTATCCCATCGAATTGGAGATAAAGGATACTACAGATACAGTTAAGTCGGCTTCATATCTTGACTTACATCTAGAAATTGACAATGAGGGTCGGTTGAAGACAAAACTTTACGACAAAAGAGATGATTTCAGCTTTCCAATTGTGAACTTTCCATTTCTAAGTAGCAACATTCCAGCAGCACCTGCATACGGGGTATATATCTCCCAATTGATACGATATTCCCGTGCTTGCATTTCCTATCATGATTTTCTTGATAGAGGGTTACTGCTCACAAGGAAGCTATTAAACCAAGAGTTCCAAATGGTGAAGTTGAAATCATCCCTTCGTAAATTTTACGGACGCAATCACTAGTTGGTTGACCGTTATGGAATAACCGTTTCACAAATGATATCGGATATGTTCCTTACGTCGTAACTACAATCCCCTTCCCTTTCATGAATTTGACCTACCGAATTAGACTATTTACCGGATTTGTAATCACATAAGCAACTCGACGGGTGCCGCATGTGGAGCAGGATCTGCTTACCCTTCCGGAGCACCTGAGATCACCCCTAGTTTGTGGTGGGGTTCGTGTTGTTTATTCTTTAGTTTTCTATGTTGTGTCATGGGTACTATTGTTTTTCTGTTTGTCTTTTTCATTTTTAGCCATGGCGTTGTCAGTTTGTTTTAGATTTACGAGTTTGACTGTCCCTTTGGTGTCTTTCGTCCCTCTTTTATCTTTCAATTCTCATTTTAATATTTTTTAAAAACATATTCAATCATTCGATTTTGATGTTTCGAGCTTGTTGTCATTTGTTTTTTATACTCAGTCATAAAAAGTGTTAGAAATATCATTAAGATTTAATGAGATTTGCTTGAAATTTTAAAATGTTTCAGTAGTTTATATATAACATTATAAAGAATTTTATTGTATTGTATTGTACTGTATTTTATTGTATTGTATTGTATTGTACTGTATTGCATTGTATTTCATTGCATTGTATTGTTTTGTTTTGTTTTGTTTTGTTTTGTTTTATATTGTATTGTATTGTATTGTATTGAACTGTATTGTATTGTATTGTATTGTATTGTATTGTATTGTATTGTATTGAATTGTATTGTATTGTATTGTATTGTATTGTATTGTATTTTATTGTATTGTATTGTATTTGGTCATGCACGCTACATATATCAGATGCTAGTCATTCATTCTATATAATTCCCCAACCCAATAAAGACACCAAGCACGAAGCTCATAATCTTAAACAAAATAGTTAGGACATTTAATCGGAACAATGCTGAGATCGCATCAAAAATCAATGTTTACATGTTGTTTAAATCAGGTTTTGATTACTTGCAGTCGGTAGTTTAGTGTTAATAAAACTAACAAAATCTAACATTCGTCACAAGTCGGCTGATTCCATACCTCACCTAAAGAAGGTGAGTAGCGGAGTAATCAGAGGATTGCCGATTGGATAGAAGGAGAGTAGCGGAGTTACCAGAGGATTACCGATTGGGGAAGGAGATAAATATGTGTATCAGGTCTACGCAGATACGTATGAGTTTGTCTTGAGATAAGTCGTCTATTTGTTCAAATACAGACATAGGCATTTCTTGAAATCTTTTATTGGTTTATGTGAAAAGTTTCCATTACAATTATTGAATAAGGTAAAACATCGAGTTTGAGTTAGAAATACTTACTATTCAAGTAATTCTTTGCTAAAATTCTTCTCCGACTAAATATTTAAAGTTAACATTCCAGTCCGATCGAAAGTCGAGTTCTAAAAGACATTTCGAATGTTTTCTTTAAAAATTGTCCAAATGGAATGATTCTTTTTTTTTATTTGACATCAATGTTGGCTGATAAGTTTCAAGATATTTTTTTCAAGATTTGCATATTCAAGTACTCATGATTGCCTTTAACCAATCCATGCATATAATAGATATAAGAAGATATGATATTAGTGCCAACAAGAAACTCTCCATCCTAGTCATTATTTAAGTATGTAAAGGTACTGTCTTCAACACGGAGCCTATACTCGCACCGAAGAAAAAGCTATAAAAGGGCCCAAAAATTACTAGTGTAAAACCATTCAAACAGAAAACAAACGGTTTGATCTATATAAAGAACACTTTATTTTCAGCTGGTTGACACAAATGAACGTTTTGATTCATCAGTATTTATTGATTTCTCCGTTTTAATTTACTTTGCAGTGTTTTGTAACTACATATTTATATATTACAATAAATCGCTATCATCCAAATTTTGTGACACGCCATTCTCTCTCTTGAAAATGAAAGATACACTTTTCAAATTCCATGCGTGTGAACCGGATAAATTGCTATCACAAACGGCCGATGCTAATTATTTGAAAGACAAGAATGTATAAGAACCGAAACATTTGAAGAGCTATAAACCAAAAGAGACATAGAAAATAGCCATATCCATCTGTGTCTGAAGAAGTTGAAATTTTAGTTTCTCTACAATTTACAAAAAGAAAATATCAGTTAAGGTGTGTTATAAATTATGACAGAACAGAAGTGACTTGATTATACCCTACGACACTGATAGTATTATTTTTCTTCCTCTTTCCGAAATACCTATGTGCTCACGAACAACACGTTTTTTATAAAAGTACATTGCATTGCAACATCTATGAAACTACTGGTACTATCTAACTTGTACGTTTGTTTTCCTATGGATTATTTGTGATTGTATGAATGTTTTGAATTTTTTGAACGCTTCCCATTGTTTTATTCTTGGTGGCACATACAAGTATGTGTTATATCTAAGTAAAGGGTGCACATCAGGCTTATATGAAGATACCACACGTAAAGGTATTAAAAAGGTGAGAGGTTAGCGAATGGTGTAATCGTCTCAAAAATTTCTGGTCAAAACAACATGACGAATTCAAGTATTATACTTCTAAAGAGAGACAGAAGAAACCAAAGGTGTATTCAAACTAATGATTGATTTGTACTTAACGTCACTTTCAATACAATTGAGCTATTTCTCGGTGGTCAGTTTTGATTTGCTGATGAAGCCGAAGTGTAAGGAGAGAACCACCAACCTTGATTTGAAATGAAGATTTTTTGTTTGTCAACTTTTTTTTTATAATCATTTGTTCGATTAAAAAAATGTTGTATATTTGGTTTGAAAATAGTGTCCGTTTCTACCGAAAACAAAATATGTTCAAGTAAGAAAAAAGTTTGAAAAAATTAACATACCAAGTCTTGTACGTTGGTGGTTGATAAGACAACAAGCAGGTCCTCATGGAAAGACGTTTGAGTGCAATTACTAGTACAACTTGTGGTACTGAATTTTGCGATTTGTAGTATTCAAACGAGTTTTGGTTTTGAAATAAGAACATGTGAAGACCAAATTATTTGAAAGTATATTAAAGCATATAACGCATAGTAAGCTTGAAATGATCCCAAAGTGACAAATGTAAAACAATTTAATAGCGAAAACTAACGTTCTTCATATTTTAAGTACTTTTTATTGTCAATTTGTGAATGAACAATTTCCTGATATGTGCTTTTCAAAGGGATGAGACTCGGTTAAGTACCTCCGGATGGATAGTCAATTAAATAGCTTCAAGTATTTTTATAATTATCAAATTACATTATTTTCAAACTTGTTGAAAGAGTAATACATGGCACATTTTCCATATACTCTAAACCGTAACCTGCAACTCGTAACTTGTGCCTGTGAAACAACAATCTAAAAATGAGATTATATATTTTGTTTTTTATTACTTTACCGACGGTCACAGTTGTAAATAGGTAAGTTACTAAATAATATTGTTTCCGAAAGATACCCTAATGGCTAAAAAAAACATAGACTTAATATAAAGCTGTAGTAAATATAATTTCCTTCAAATCTGTAAAAAAAATCTTAAGATTGGCTGGATAGAAATCTATTTTGTAAATAAGATTTTTCTTAAAATTTGAATGTTGTTGCTCTATACATTTCCGATTTATTAAAATAACTGAAATATGCCAAATTGTAAAAGATAGTTTGACCCTATTCAACAAAATTGATATAAACATCAGGAACTATGACTTTTATTCATAAAAACATCGCGACAAGATCTTTAAGGCGCAATAAGTTTTGATCCAATGTTGAACTTTTGGCAAAAGTTTGCTTACAAACTAGTTTTCACCTAGTCAATTCATATATGCAATAAAAATATACCTGCATGTGCTAGTTGCAGAGATAAATCGGGTCGAAGTTTTAAACATTAACTTTCGTTTTCTTTGGAAAAATATACCTAACGTTTTATTTTAAAAGATAAACTCAAGCGGATTTTGATAAAAAGATTCGGAAACTCCTCTCTACATATAAGTATATGTTTTTTTGAATTTGTGTAATAATTCTTTGGAAATCATTAATTTTATCACATTTTGATGATTTTAATAAATAAAAAAGCCATTTTTGCTGTATACTTATAAAATAAACAAAAAAAGAACCATCGGTGATTTGTTTATTAAAATTGGAAAAAAGAATCTTTACATATAACCAAGTTAAAAGTCATTCTAAAAAAGAGGTCCATGGACTTGTTTACAAGTTGAATCAGTCTGAATGATATCAAAATCAGTTGATATGTAACAGGTTGACGCTGCGGATATTAACATATACGTAAGCAATGTCATTACCTTCCCTGTTACTGTATCGTATGCCCTTAAGGCGGCTACGACGATGGAAATTTTTTAACGAACTTGACCATGCTATACAGCCCTTGCACGGCCGGCTCTGGCTTGCGCCTTTTAGGGCATTTTAAATAATGAAATTTTTACCATAAGGTAATTAAGGCGACTGGGATGTCTTCCGCCATCTTTGATTTTGAAGTAGCAGATACTAATTTGTCTAGATCTTAAATGAAATGTGCAAATATTGAGAGAAGTAAGTTACCCATTCGTAAGGGGAGATAAAATATTTTTATAATAGAAAATATTGTAAATATTTTAATATGTAGCAAGCAAACAAATCCGGTGACCCCATTTTGACCTAAAGGGATGTTATCAGAGCTATCTTTTCACATTTTATATTAAAATTCTACGGTGTTGTTTTCTTTCTATCACACAAAAATGTAAAAAACATACATAAGATATACAAATCTGACATGTTTGCACAATCTGTAGCCTAAAAAAAATCTGATAACCCATAGTTTTTATTATATTTATGAAAAAAGCATGATTAAAACTACAATTCGACAAATAATTAAAGAATACTAAGGATTTTGATTGAGACTCCTCCTCTTAGTGAGTAACAATAGCCGTTATCATATTATGTTTAAACAAAAAAATGTAAACAAGTTGTGAACTGGCATTTCGCCTTTTTTAACCAATTTAAGTGAATTCCTTCGATACAGACTTGTTGCATATGATGTGAGTTTTTTTGGAACATTTTCTATAATTGTTATCCTTTTTTCTTTATTGTTAAACTCTTTAAAAAGAATTAGTTATTCATAATATCAGTTGCCTTAATCCGCTGCATTTGGACTATGGCTAAATCATATTTACAATGTTCTATTTTTTGTTTGTTAAGTTGCTAAAATATACTACAATAGTCTGTTGCTTTTATACAAACACTTACTAGGTCTGAATTGTGCTGCATACTACTTATGAAAGTAGACTTTACTCTGACACTTTTTTCCGGGAAGTGGTTATATCACATATACAAATACTAGCATAAAGAGGTCGGACAAACTTCCTCATCATTTTTCAATTTTCAAAAAATCTATGAATATTTACTTTTTATTCACAGAATAATGATTTCCCAATATGATTGTTATTTTCTAAAAAACTACACCCACTTAATAAATGTGTATATGAAAATTATAAAAACTATTGGAATGATAATAAGTACTCAGCTCTGAAAGAAACAGAAAAACATCAACGCCAAAAATTTATATTCAGAAAAGTGTAGATAATCATATATTTCAAGGGTCTTGTTTGCAACGTCTTATGAAAACATTCTGTCAACATTGACAAGATGACCTGACATGAACACTAGTAGGTTTGTACATGCCATGTCTATTGTTGGGAGATATATAATATTCATAGATATGTTTATTTGTAAACGTACTGGTACCCAGATATGATCCTTGTGTTTAATCTAAAAGAAACATAACTTGCGAATGTTACCAGTATAGAACAAACATAAAAGCGCTTTAAATCTAATCCTTAGGAGGTCCAAAAAGGAGAGGAAGTGGTATAGTATCAGTTTTAATCCTTAGAAGTTGAGGGGATATAAATGTTCAAAATATGACGCACAGCCTTATGACCTTTGTATAAAATAGTAGTGAATATCAACTTTCCGTTCTGAGAAAAAAATAATATTTCACGAAACTACATAGTAAAAGTGGCAGAGTTTTAGACGCAAAGGGGGTTCCTGTGGGGTATTGTATTGTCTATATTTACACACCTATATATAGTTTGAGACCAGTATCTTGAAGATTAGATTTTTTTTAATGGTGTGGATGCTTCTTTGAAAGTTTATACCCAGTATTTATCATTCATATCCAAAACAATCCCGATGTGTTATTACTTATGTACTTCTGACTATTTGATAAATCATTTGTGACAAATGATTATTAAATTAGTAAATTGTGTCAATCTATAACATATATGACAATATATCTCCATTCGTCAGCTGGTTTGAGCTTTTGGTTTGGCCATTTTATGAAAGACTTTCCGTTTGGAATAAATTTTTGATTTCGGTACTTTTTAACATAAGACCTTTAATTTTCAAAGATAAATGGTATGAGCTCACCTCTTTTTGTTAAAAAACCTCCCAGTACAGATGGGTTCAATGCTGTAAGTCAGTGACACGAAGTTCTATTATAGTTAAATGCATCTAGTATCTATTTTATTTGAAAAAAAAAATAATACGCAGTTGTAACAACAAAATGACATTGACATTGCCTATTTGCCAGACAAATGCTTATTTAAAAGGAATGATGAACTGCGCAGAAGTTAATTCGTGTTTACTGATTCCCTAAACCGATTAACTCCCAAGTGGATTACTTGTAATGGCATAATTCAAAAATCGTCATTGTCTACCACAATAATATATATGTACTTAGTCAATAATGATTAGAAAAAAAGGGTTTTCAGTTTTTTGCGAAGATTTGAACATTGAAAGAATTGAGGAGAAAACTATGAATAGTCATATTTTATCTATGCCGCTTTTTTTTAATTTCTCTTTGCGGACAAACGTCAATTGTCCGTATCTGTGACATGCCAAGTTGGCATAAATTGTCCTTCAAATTGAAAACTTTTAAAAAAACATCATGTTGCAAAATTTATATTTTTGTCTTAGTTAACAATTACATTAAAATTGGACAAATATGAGAAAACAATTTGTTTTTCTATATATTTTAACCTCGATCCTTTTTATACAAAAAAATCCACAGTGAATATACGTATCCTTGTCATCAGAAAATTGAATAATAGTTAGAATTGTCTTTTACGTCATTATTTATACCAAAATATAGTCAACGTTTAATTTTTAAAGTTACATGTTAAGAGTAACAATCTACTTAAAGTACTTATTACTATGATAAGACGTTATATCCGAAATCAGTTACTTTAAGTATCTGAATAAGTTTACAAGGAGCAACCAACGGTCAAGGATGGTCATCAATTCAAAATAAAGTACAATGCCGTATCAAAAAATATATCTTTAAAAGTTTAATATAAGAAAAACTTTCTTTTTGTGGTACATTCTATTCTTTGACTGATACAGTATGTTTTGAAAGAATACTGAAAATTGACGTTTTCTGTTCATATTTCCATCTTTAAACAAGAATTAAATGCTTTTTTTGTGTCTTAATTGTATTGTGGTGTTAAAATGTTGACTGACGACCATGCGTGCAAACGAAAGTTTTATTTAATTTCAATCCTGATATCAACAGTGTGGGAACGGAATTGTACGGTTTTATAATAATTTTGCCATTCGGGAGACTGTCAAGCGGGGCTCCGACATTCGTAACAATAACAAGTTACTTGATGGACAGTTTGATGAACTCAAGTGTTACTATAAAACGTTTCTGCTTCAAATGTTGGTAATCAAAACATTCTACACGTATATATGAACCAACAAAGCGTTTTCATTTGAATGGTGGGGCTCCGAGTAAATCGACCAAAACTGTGACGGAGCAGCGATCAAAATTGTTTTGTAAACATCGAAAAAAACCTGTGATATTTATGATGAGTTTTTTGAATATCATAAAACCGTCAATTCGTATATTTACATTTTATTTCAAAACAACGAGTAATATCAAGTTTGTCTTTTTTTCATGCTGTAATTTTGTCATGGGAAGCATTTTCTGCCACGAATGTTGCATTTTACTGGGTATCATAATTTAATTTAAGAATGCCTCACGAACGTTTTAAGGCAAATCACTAGCAAAACGTAATCAATCAGTCAAAATCAATAAGAATATGGTATATTATTGCCACAACCTTGTGTGATTAAAATGACGATCACCTATCTAATAAAAAAATACTGATTTAATATTTTCACCGAGTTAGGGACATACTTATATAAAAAATTTAAGCACCAGCAATTTTTATTGCATCGAAAAGAAATAACTAAAAAAAATCAGTTCTTCCTCCAAAAAAAGATACCATTCATGTAACAATGTTGCTTACCATAAACAAACCATAAAATCATGTTTTGTCACTTGAAATAGTTATGGAAATAGTGCAAATTATACAAATCAAAAACTGAATTTAAGTTCAATGCCTTTCCTAAATCGCCAAGATTGAAAGAAAGGTGGATCTCTGCGCTTCTGAAATTCCTGCCAAAGGAATCTTAGATAATTTCGATAGGTTGCATGTCCGAAGAATTGGAATGCCGAAAGGTAGTGTCAATGGCTTCTTGTTCTTTGTATTCGGTCACTGTGTGATATAGCGATGTCCGCAATGCACAATGGTCTTGACTCAAGTGGGTGATTATCAGAATGAGAGAAAACAATGTTTATAAGCCCCAAATCTCTGTATGTCTGTCCGTTCACGTTAATGTTATCCTACAAAATATGCACACCCAGCTTACAACGGTATGAAAAGAAACCCCATACTGATACACCACCAGCACCGAATACAGTAGTTTGGCAAATGTAGACCAAAAGAAAAAACTTAATAACAAAAATACCCGATGTCGGTAGGTGTAGTTAAGGACATATATGTGCAAAGTTAAAAAACGGGACGGAAAATATTCCAATAATCTTTAAACGTGCTGAACCTGAATACATTTTTTTATTATTGACATAAAATATTCTTTATTCCACGGCACTCAAAACGAGAAAAGACAAATCGAACGTCAGGAAATCGCGACTAGACAATGTTGTATGTTATTCTGTCGACATCATGAAACATAGAAATAAATACCACGTTCGATGCTCGTTTCATTCGAATATAAGGTTGGTTTGAATGTCTATTTATACTCAACTAAGAAGGGATAGACCATTTAATTGGCAATCACATATCCTTCTTTTAACAAGGATAACAATGTTCTTTCCTTGCACATTTTATATTTGCCTTCTGCCATCTTAACTACATGTCCGTCTTTTTTTGCGAAATAATCCAAAGTTTATGTACTGTATTTGTTTGGTGATTAGCTTTAACGTTTGTGTAATTAAATAATTACGTTAACATATATTTTATATAAACAGTGTGTGTGTAGGATTTCAAACTTACCCATGTACACAGACGTCTGTTCGATACGTTAGTTACAGAACTAAATGTGGAGCATTTGGGTGGAAGAGATGTCGAAGATCAAGGTAAACATTAGATCCACATGTGCAAAAACTGTTTGATATCTACATTCTAAACTAAATAATAAAAATGTATTTTTGTTCCAAATCAGTCAAAAAAATTATTTGAAAAAATCAAACAGTGAAAAGGCAGTATTGCCAAGTATTTATTTCTGTTTGTCGAATAATTATAAGTAGAATATACTTACGCATAATCGTCTTAAAATATATTTTTGTCTTATTTCCGAAAGGAACTATGAATCGAGGCTTCTTGAAAAATGATGTCAAGCTTTGTTGGAACATGTCCTGATGTGTGATGTGTTTTCACATTAATTGCTCACCAAATTTATGTTAACTTAAATTTGAAAGCAGGTTAATTTAATGAGGAAACCTCATTTATAGTATTTCCTTGATTTAGAACAATATCTAACATGATAATTTGAAAGACACTGGTCGAAAGAACTCAACAAATTGTTCAATAAAAACAATTATCTAATATTAGTCATTTCGACTGTAGAATAGCTGTCGCATTGCCAATCATATCCTTATCTAAAACGTATTTCTGAAATATCAGTACACTTTTGTTTTACAGGATAGCATATTACCAGTCGTATAAAACATGTACACGAAAATGTCCACCAGGTAAGAATTGCAGTAGAAAACATTTACAGTGTGAAATATTTTAGGCATACATATACAAATATAATAACTCACGGAACAAACCACTCATTTTACCACAGCACCTAAATTTGATCTACTCTCGGTATATAATAACATAAATTGATTACAGTTTCCAGGCTTAAATCCAACTTTTGCGTTGAATTAGGGACTACGTAGTCAATGATCCAGTTGCTTCTTTAAATAAGTTGCTTCAGAAGTAGTTTTTGAATATGATCTCAAAACCGACGAATAACCGTTCGATATGATTTATTGTTAAAGTTTGCCTTCCGTTTTCCTCATTGGCAGTAAGTAGTTTTGTAATTTTGTCATGATTTGGTTGTAGCTTAGCTGACTAACAAACAATTGCAAATGCGAATAGGATTGTTTTCTAAATGACCTTTCAAAAGATAATCTATCAGTTTAGACTTCTCAACGTTATATTTTTTAAACCGTAATGGTACTCCGAAACGCGATAATCACCATGAAGAGCGATGGTCTCCGCTGAAGTGTGTCGTTAACGTTTTGAAGTGCGATGCTACATTGTAACGCATACTGGTTGATAACTTTGTTGTAAGCTAAGGCGTTGGTGGATATGTTCTAACTGTGACGGTGTGTATACTTGCGAAATGCGTTTGTTCTGAAGTTATTATCCTATTTAATGTGGTGGTGTAGTAGTTATCGTAATACCCGCGCATTTAGAAGATCGTTTCTTTTCCTGGTCAGGTCAAACCAAATACATTCAATTTCAGTTTTTGGTTATAATTTATACTTGGCAAACAACAACATGATATCAGAAATAGAGAAGATGGCTCAGACTAAGTACAATGGATTCGAGTGGGAGTATATTTATTCATATTATGTGTGCAAATTCGATTAAAACACCTGTTTACCCGTGTCGTACTAAAGAACTTTGTAGGATCAATCTCAAATTATCAAATATACTAGTAACTTGTTCTAGTCATGTCATAAATTAGAAATTATTAGCACTTATTTATTTATTTGATATGATACCGTATTGTTAAAAAAAAAATTCACAAAGTACTTATATGCTGAAAATAAAGCGAAAGGCGTGATTAGTTAAAAGATTGAGAATTTACTGCTTCTTCTCTGAGTACCATGTATTAAGAAGTACACACATGGATTATTCGGGTAACACAGTATCATCTCTTTTTGATACACTTAAAACATTGCATATAATGAGTTTTATCTCATTAACAAATTTACATACTAATCGGTTGGAAGCATACTAGAAGAGACTATGTGGTATAGGCTTTGCTCATTGTTGTAGGCCGTACTGTTACCTATATTTGTTAATGTCTGTGTCATTTTGGTCTTTTGTTGATAGTTGTCTCATTGGCAATCATACCACATCTTTATTAATATAGAAGAGAATAACAAATTTCAGACCAAAACATTTAATTTGTTGTACAAAAGATTTGCTGCATACATGATTTACTCCCGAATACTGGAAAACTCAAGACCACAACCATGTTTTGACCGCTTTGATACCCATGATTTGCTGCCTCACTTAGTTTTTCATCTTTTTGTAACCGAAATCTCCACCTCAATCTCTACTGCGCAAAACTCTTCGTAACTTAAATCGTGCCTTTGAACGCGTGACAATCTTATCCTCAAGTCTGCAAATCCATAACAAAACCATCACATATCAGCAAAAAGTTCATCCTACGTCAGCGTTGGCCATTGTACTTCAGGAAAAGGTTCATCGTACCTCGGCATGGACCATCGTACTTCAGTGAAAGGACCATCATACTTCGGCGTTGACCATCGTACTTCAGCGTTCCCATAGAGTCTTACATATTCATTCAAAAATCGTAATTGCTTGTACACTGCTAGATATGTACATTGTTTGCTAATATTATCAATGTGTAGTACTGTATACGTCCATGGTTTGCAAAACTTATCAATTAACGCAGCTGCTAGGTGCGATTGTTGCAAATATCATCAGTGTACACTATTAGATACGATGATTGTTTTGTTTTTTTTTTATTGTACACGGCAAGATACTATCCTGTTTTCCAATTATATCATTGTGCACCTTTTGTTGTAAACAAGTACTTATGCAATTAGTTACGGAAAACACTTATCACAGTCGTGAATAAATTCACTATAGCATGATAAAAACCACTCTACTTAACACTCCGCAGTATGCGAACGTTCCTATGTACTTGTATCACTTGAAATACTTGTAACCTTTTTTAGTTCTTAATTTAATGGTATATATTGCACATGTTTATTAATGTGAAAATATAAACCTAAGATCCTGAGTTTTATGCTGAGTTCACACGTAATTCGAATTCGATTCGCATTAACTAATTCGAATAAGTTTATTCGCATTCGATGCGCGTCAAAATCGCTGTACTGTCCAAACGACGTTAACTTTTAATTCGTATTAACAAAAACATATTTCTAATGTGAATTGACTTATTCGAATTAGTTAATTCAAATCAATTTGAATTAAAAAAGAAGAGCGTGTGAACGCGATTAGCAAATTCGATTCCCATTCGATACGAATTTAATTCGCATTCGATACGAATTCAATTCGAATCGTATGTCCGTGTGAACGAGCCATTATATTAGATTTCCAATGATTAATATCTTCTGTTATTCAATACTAAGTTGACGGTAATTGGAGCTCTTGGACAAGTTGGATCAGTTGGTCAACATGTACGAAGAATTGTGGAACTGGTGGTCAAGTTAGGACAAGAACAAGATCTTGTACCAATCCAATGCCATTAAATGGAGGAATACAATGTCCTGGACTTACCACTGGGATAGAAAGAAGACAGTGCAACACACATCCATGTCCAGGTTGGGTCAAGAAATATTTTATGTGATTCTTTTATTTGTATTTTTATTTATAACAGTATTACAAACTTCAACGTAGGCGCGTCACTGTTTTTGATATCATGTAGCATTTGTCGTTGATGGAAAATGTTTGTTGTTGTGGCTGCGGTTTGCATGTTGTGTCGACTATTATAATATTTGTTTATGCGTGTCACTGCTATGAATGTTCTTTTGTGTGTTTGTGTTGAAGTTCTGTCACGTCGTGCTTTGGGATTTTTTTTAACATAGTCAAAAATCAGAATTTGTGGCATGCCATTAAATGTTTAAATGTCCTGTATGGCAGTTTTAATAAAGTCGTATCTATTTGTTTATGTTGCACTTTTTTCCTTTTATAGTTAATGTATTTTCCTCGGTTTTGGTTTGAAACCCAGTTTTGTTTTGTCTCAATCGATTTACGACTTTTGAACAAGGGTATACTACTGTTGATTTTATTTTATCCCAATTTTATATTCACTTTTTGTGACGTTGATACATTCGTGTGACGCACAGTTTATAATTCTATTTAGCTTTCATTTTTCATTGTGTATTGTCGTAGATTTATTTTAGCTGCTCGTTTATGTAGGTGTGGTTTAAATGTCGAAATGAACTATGCATTTGTGTATTTGTCTGTCCGGGGTGTTTTTTTTAAATTTGAACTCTATTCCTGTTACGCAATGTTGACATTTTAACAGTTTTTTTTAACATTGTCATATATTAAAGCGGGAGGTTGACATAAACCCAGGTTCAACCCATTATATTCCCTAAAATTTCCTATACCTTGTCAAGAATAATACAGCTCTTATCAAATAGTCCGTGTCTATGTATGTTGCATTCGCGTTTGTTATTGTTGCACTTCAGTGTTTCTGTTGTTCCGTTTTTTCCTATTATAGTTGATATGATTCCCTCAGTTTAAGCTTGTAACCCGGATTCGTTTTCTCTCAATCTATTTGTGACTTCTGAACAGGGCATAATGTTTTTTTTTTGAAATTTTGTATCAATTGAAGGTGAAATTTTGAACAAAGATAAGTAACAGAAAATAAAGAAATCCTGTTTCACATGGAAACAAAAATTAAGCTGTATTTGAATCATTTCATATACTAAAATCGACTGCTATTTCTTAAATCTTGCATTTATTTACATTTTTCTGTTATCTTGTTTGATATAAGACATATCGAACACACCTTAATATAAAACTGTTAATGAAAGAAGGTGTGGATATAATTCAATTATAGAAAAACTAAAAGACACCAACAACCCAAACACACATACATGAGTAAACATATAGTCAATAAATAGGTGTCCATACACTATGTGAATCTCTTAATGTCAAAGAATTGAATACTAGTAACTCTTGATTCAATAATTAGTTGACGGTAAATGGAGCTCTTGGACAAGTTGGAGCAGTTGGTCAACATGTACGAAGAAATGTGGAACTGGCAATCAGGTTAGGACAAAGACAAGATCTTGTACCAATCCAAAGCCACTATATGGAGGAAAACAATGTCCTGGACTTACCATTGGTGTAGAAAATAGGCAGTGCAACGCAAATCCATGTCCAGGTATGTGCACATTTGTATTCAGCAGGATTCTATATTTTGTTCTTGCGATGGGTAAAAACTTTTCTTGACTTTTAAATTCCTCTAGGTATATCATGCCTGTTTTGTATTTAAAATTTCGATCGAAAATGTTATAAATCTTTTCTTTGCATAGGATACAAAAGTCAAAACGTGTTCGTAGCCATGAATTTTTAATTCCTTTGAATTTTTTTTTCTGAAGACAGTGAAATTACTTGAAATCATATCACCAATTTTGATATCGTTATTAGCTATAAGAAACCACAAACGCCTCTAAGTATAAATACAGTAAATGATAGAAGGTGTAGGGTATGATTATAAGTGACAGACAAAAACAAATCAAAACACTCAAACTCACAAAAGTTACCTATACAACATGTCGAACTTAATTGTAAGACACATACTGAATGACGTTTGATCAATTAAGTTGACGGTAATTGGAGTGTGTGGACAAATTGGAACAGTTGGTCAATATGTACTAAAAGTTGTGGAACTGGAGATCAAGTTAGAAATAAGACAAGATCTTGTACCAATCCAAAACCACTTCATGGAGGAAAACAATGTCCTGGACTTACTACTGGTGTAGAAAATAGACAGTGCAACACAAATCCATGTCCAAGTATGTGCTAATGTAATTTATTTATGATCCATTACTATACATGATGAGTTTCTTTTAAATTTTCAGTTGAACTTACTGTACTACTGTGCAATGTAGTCGTGAAGAGTTAGGCCTTGGATTTTTTTGTTCTTATTTTATTTTTCGTTGACTTGTTATTAATGTATATTGAAAATGATAAAATGTTTAAAATGGCAGAAATCACTAATAGGCATATATTACAGTGTTTTTGCACATGTCTTTTAATATGAAAATGAAATATATAGAAATGTTCAATGATAAGCAATGAATAATTGTCCATACAATATGTCAAGCGCTATAAACTGTAAAAGAATTGGTTTCAATCATCAGTTGACGGTAATTGGAGCTCTTGGATAAGTTGGAGTAGTTGGTCAACATGCACAAAACATTGTGGAACTGGTGGTCAGGAGAGGACAAGGACAAGATCATGTACCAATCCAAAACCACTACATGGTGGACAACAATGTCCTGGACTTACTACTGGAGTAGAAAATAGACAATGCAACAAAGATCCTTGTCCAGGTTGGTAAAAAACCTTGAAGATTGTTTGTTCATCTAATGTTGAAGATCTGGGAAAAAGTTTGTAAATAATAGTTTGCATGAACTAAAATGCTGATAAAGGTTTAACCGTTCCATTAGTCTCCAATATGCTGACATGATATATTGTTGATTTGGTCCTAGTTTGTAATCAACTGTTAAGCAAAACTTTGAATTTTGAATTTAAAAAAAAACGAACCCAAGGATTGATTACCGCAAGAATATATCAACTTGGCTGATTTAGAGAAAAAAAAATATTCGAAAGGATTTGGTTCTCAATTTTCTTCAATTTTGTACAATAGTTCTTAACGAGGCCGGGATAAGGTATCGGTACTTTCTAATATGAAAGTTTTCAATAAAGTATGTGTAGCTAACAAAAAAAAATCTTTTGTGATTTGAGCACTACCAATTTGTTTTTTTTTGCTTTTTTTAATCGAATAACAAATCACAAAAATATCGAACTCCGCGGAAAAATCAAAACAGAAAGTCTTTTATTAAATTGCAAAATCTAGAAAAAGCTAAAACACATCAAATGAACGAATGCGCGTCTGACCTATACAATTTTAATCCGGGTATCTACTTTGCTTAGTTTATTCACCGAGATATGAAAAACAATATACAAATGAGAAGAAATTTAGAAATCGCATAATTTAGAGGGATATTTTATTTGTAGGCAGAGTTGGCGTCTTATTTTATGCACGAGTCATGCGCCTGATAAATTACAATTTGCAAATATGAACAACTGCAAAAAAGGGTTTACGGTATTTTTGGTTAATAACCAGATCAGTCGACCTTTCTTGGATCTGAATCATCGTGGCTCACGAAAACATTAAAACATGCATTAAGTTGAAAAATAAATTATTTATGGTACAGTGCAACACATTTAGTTATTGGTGAATAGCTATAGTATTTTAATTGTGTTACGGTTTTGGTAAATTTGTTTATTCATATCCTAAATTTATTTGCTAATATGCTTTGACTCATGCCTTTTTATGTTTCTTTGTTATATATTGGTTTATTTATCATAGTGATTGAGATTATGAAACAATGTTTACCCCTATATTTTGCATTTTTACCTATTATGTCTGTTTCTATTAATCACAAATTGTTGTCAATATAATGGAATTTTATGCGAATTTCAGACAAGTGAAAGGTTTAGCTAGCTTTACAACCAGGTTTAGTCCATCATTTTCTACACAAGTAAAGGTTTGAACCAAGTCAGGAATATAAAAGTTGTTATTCATTCGTTTGAAGTGTTTGATTTGTTTGAGCTTTTGATTTTGTCATTTGATTAGGGACTTATCTTTTTGAATGTTCCTCGAAGTTCAGTGATTTTTTTTCATCTGTGCTTTATTCTTTGATAAAAGCATTTAAATGTTTCACCATAGTGAGGAAAACAGGTTTCAAAAGAAAGAACCTTAATATAAAAATCAGCCATTTTATTTTCTGTGTAAATTCATCGGAACATTTTAAATAATTGCAGTCAATGGCGGATGGTCCTCTTACGGAAATTGGAGTCCATGGACATCGTGTACAGTCCCATGTGGTGGAGGGTCTCAGTCTAGAGATAGAAGTAGGACATGCTCTAACCCAGAACCGAAATATGGTGGGAATCAATGTGTTGGTAGTTCATCTGAAACTGCATCACTTTCATGTAACTTATCACCATGTCCAGGTGAGTAATCCTGATAAAAAACCACATTATTTGTCGTTAAAATACCTTAACATTAACAAAATATAACGAGCATATTATATATAGTAGTATTGTGAAATTTATTTTTTGCTTTATTCAGGAAACAATAAAAGAAAGAATTGGTTAAAACGCAACGTGAAAATTGCTTTTCAAAATACTTTCCACATATCAAATAAACAGAAGGCAGCCAAGTTGAGCTATATTTTCTTGAGAAAAAAAACCCAAACAATTGTCCTTTGAAAGTCGATTTAAAAATATTTTTGCCAAAAAATTTGTGTCTGTAATTTGAAATACTCGTACATTGAATGATAATTAAATTTATAAAAGCATATTCATAAAGTTTAATGTTTAAAATATTTCTACCGTATATTGAGTATTGGTTATTTTTTTAATTGCTTTTTTTGCATTATGCCAAGATTGGATGTTCAGAAAAATAACCTGATCTACCTTTAATGTTTTATATCATCAAGATGTAAAATTAAATGGTTCTTATGACTATGTGATATGTCATTCTTAAATTCAGAGTAAAAAAACCCAACCAAGATGAACCTTATAATTGAAAAAATAATTTTTCAATCTTCTGATACAAGTTATAAACCGAGATTTGCAACAATGACAAGGAGACGAACTCGTCAAATATTTTTTTTTCAATTTTAGTCAACGGAGGATGGTCTTCATATGAAAGTTGGAGCCCTTGGTCATCCTGTAATGTCACATGTGGAGATGGAAAGAAGACTAGAAATAGAGAAAGAACATGTTCGAATCCAGTTCCAAAATACGACGGAAATCAGTGTGTCGGTAGTAGAACAGAAACGTCTACAGATTCTTGTAATCCCGTACCATGTCCGAGTAATTAATCCATTTAGCCGATATGTTATTTTCATATATAGTCACAATAGTAGTAAGATTTTATTAGAATATGGTATTTGATTCAGCAGTAAAAGAACAATAGCCGAACTACAAAATAAAACTAAACAGATATTATAATGATATAAATAATGTAGGTTGATGGACTTTTTTTTACTGAAACAACACCAAATGACTTCAAAGGTCAAAAGTATACAAAAGCCAACTGAATGTCCTCATTAATATAAATTTGTCTTTTCAATATATTAAACTCTAAACTGCCAGATTCGTCATTTGACGAAAAATTTCAAAAAGTCTGCCGTTCAAAACAAAATCCTTAAACGACAGAAAAATTACGTGATGTTAACTATAAGCAATCACCAGATGTCCACAATTTTTTTTTAGAAAAACAAGTGTTCAAACTATACATACCTTTTCAAATGATTGATGTGTAAATTGAATTGAACAGAGACCACCACCAAACATCTGCCTTCACCATCATATCTTCCACCAAAAAAAAAATCAACCAGGGCCCATTGTTTATTTTCTTATTTCTTCTTGTATGTAATTTTGATTTATATTTCGCCTTGAATGTGTTTTTGAACAAAATGTGATGAAGGGATATAGGCAAATAGGGCAGTAACTATACTTCATAAAACAAACACATGCACATTTAAAACACCTGGTCTTTATCAATAGACAGAATTCAATACAAAATACCAAGTTCTTAAGCATTCCGAGTTAAGAAAGAGTTTGAAAATAAAGTATTTAAAATATAAAATCATTATATTATTCCTAAACATGAGAATATCAATAATTGTCATCCTGATATAACTATATTTTTAAAACATTATACAAATAAATTAGTTCTCATTACAATGATAGTTTTTTTTTATTGCAGTTGATGGCGAGTGGTCTTCATTCGGAAGTTGGAGTCCTTGGTCATCATGTAATGTAACATGCGGTGGTGGAACCAAATCCAGAAGCAAAAACAGGACGTGTACAAACCCTGAACCAAAACATGGCGGACAACCGTGCGAAGGAAGTACAACCGAAACGTCTGCAGTCTTGTGCAATTCCATGTCATGTCCAAGTAATTAAAACAATTACTCATATATGCTTATGTATACTAGTTAACAAGAAAAGAATACCAGTTCGAACTCAACCTTATCATAAAATATAACAAATAAAAAAAACTTGTTAAATTATCAAATGAAAATTATTCATTTACAAAGCAAATGCATAAGAAAGAATCTGACTAAATAGGGAAGTTATTTAACACAGAAGTAAAATTTATTTGGCGGAAAATGATGACAAAAGTCGGCACTGAATTTCGAAGATAAGAATTAAGTATTCAAATATCTGCAAAGGCATTAAAAATTCTAAGAATACCATGTCAAAGTTCTTTTTTTTTATATCGATTTTTGAATTTTTGAAATAACAATTTTTTTATAATAGCCATTTTGCCGTAAATCTATGGCTTTCAGAGTGAAAAAAACAGTCTGCAATTATTTACCTTGATACAATGCTTTGGAAATGAAGTGAAAAGTGTTACTTCTGACTGCAACATATTACCATGTCCAAGTAAAGTCAAATTTAATCATAATAACATTGCATCGTACATTGCAAAACTTTTGGTAATTCAGGGAAAATTAAATTTCGCATAATTGTATGATGTACTGTAAATGATTATTGCGTGCACTTATCATTGCGATTTTGTCATTTAAGAATTAAATGCAATTTTATTTTTAACGATTTTTAGAAAAATCTTGTTAAATTCATATAAAAGATTTCAAAATGCGAGTTTCAATTATTGCGTTTACAACTCTGTCGCATTTTTCGCAATAATAAAAACCTCGCAATAATTTCTGAATTTACAGTAATTAAATTGGCAAATTGTTATCCTTAAATGCTGAATATGATAAAATATATTAAGAATTGAGATGCGATATAAAACAAACACTTACACTTATAGTTTATCATCATAGATAGGTTCAGTACTTATAAAGAGCAATTTATTGATTATAAATCTCATTAAAGATATCAGCCTTGTAATTATGGACACCTGACAAAAGTTAAGTGTACACGAGACTTGATAAATACTTACTAATCGGGGGCCTGTTTATCGAAACTGTCCTAAGAATATTTTAGGACATAAGTTAGGATAAAGTTAGGACCGACTTAAGACATGTCTCAACATGCACCTCGAAGCTATCTTAGAATTATTTTAGCTAGGATGTCCTAACCGCTGTCCTAAGTATTTGCGTAAAAGGAAATGCAAATCGAAAATGAAAAAAACGAAATTATTGTATCAAATTTAACCAATTACTATAATTTAAAAAAAAAAGAAAATAATTATCAAATACCTTTTATTTTTAGATTAAATTGGATAAATAATCTTTATATTACAATCAGTGCATATAAAATGCGAATCCAGCAAGTTCATTTTCACTATCATATGCGAGTATGTCTATTGTAGAATAAAGGATCATGGGAAAACTCTATTTGTTTACGTTTCGAATCTACCAAAATAATTGATTTGAAGTTAAGTTTCAACATATTTTAGTTGTGATATGTCTTTTTAATGTGCAAAAAACAGCATTAAAGTTCAAATAAGTGTTATAAAAGCAACATAACACAGCATATCGATTATTGAAAGCGATCCATTTTAACTATAGATGCGATGAATTATCACTATTAGTGTAATCATTTCTCATGTAGAATTTTTTATTGTAGATTCATGTGATAAATGGACTTGCAACAAATGAAAAAAACTTAATTGATGACTTTAGTATATTTATGATATTTTTAAATTGAAAAACAAACTCCTCATTCATTCTTCATCAAATATATAGCTATTCAAACTTGTAACAAAAGCGCTTCTCAAAATGTCAAATTGTATTCTGAAAATTACATTTGTCCTTATTATAATAGTATTCCAAATGCTCCGTATATAAGATAACTTGTTTAACCAGTGGAACATATTTCACCGATAAAGAACTTATTTTACCAGGTGAGGAACAAATCTCACAAACTAAGAACTTGCTTCACTAGGTAAGGAACAAATTTAATTAATTCGGAACTAATTTCACTGGGTAAGGAACATATTTCATCAATCCAGTACTTATTTCACCAGGTAAAGTGAGGAACTAATTTTATAGAGATGGAACAAATTATAAAGAAATTGTCTGTGGAAAAAGTTCCCCCAGAACATATTTTCTCTGATATAAGTTTCACTGGAACTATTTTCGCAGGAACAAATTTTGGCTCACACTATCAGTTCGGGGCAAGATCTCAAGTAAACATGAATAGTATACATGGTTTTTCAGTAACCCGATTAAATTTTAAGATTATTTTATTTTTGATCTAATATTGCGTAGACCTACATCTGAATGTGCAAGGCTTTGTCATACTTTAGACGAAATTTCAACTCAAAAGTTTGTATCAAAATCAAGGTGAATGTAATTAATGTATACTTGATGCAACTGGGTTAATAATTTCAAATTGAAACACCCCATATTATTTTCTGAGACATCAAGAGAAAGAATCATTTTAATTCGACGAGATCAAGAAGGTTTTTTATTTTTTCAATATGAAGATATTACAAACGTCATAGTATATACGGTGGTATTGGATTATTTAAAGTCAAACTTCGCCAGTATTCCTCACAGACAATCCTTATAACATGTATAATACAAAAGGACAAACGCCATTGAAGACTCCTGGGTGGCCTTCGGCTGTTATCTGCTCTTTGGCATGTTCCCCATTTCCATTCTCTTTTTTTTTAAAATTTCATCGTATTATGAAAACGAACATTCGTAGTGTACCATAGGTAAGGCTCTCAGACATGAACTAAAACTACCGGTTAACCGGTTAATCGGTGGAACGACTATCCGAGTAACTGGTTAGGCAAAATTGTACGATTTGACAACACTCTTATCAAGCCCATTATAAATATATTCGAAAAGCAGTGTGTGTTTTTTTATACCTTTTTATCCCATCCCGTTTCGATTTGAGCCATAGATAGATATAAGAAGATGTCATATGTGACAATGAGACAACTCTCTATCCGAGTCACAATTTATAAAAGAAGACCGTTATAGGTCAAAATACGGTCTTCAACATGGAGTCTTGGCTCACACCGAGCAAGTTAGAAAGGGTCCCAGTTTAAAACCTTTCAAACGAAAAAAACAACGGTTTAATATATATCAAGATGTACGTAATTAGTGATGACGTGTCATGGAAATGGATAAATAAAACCAAGGATAAAGATCCCTACGATTTATAAGAAATTAAATGGAATACATTTGAAATAAATGTTATTTCTATTGAATTTATTAAAGTGTTAATCAAACTTTCCTCCGCAAGTTAAACTTTATCAAATCCTTCTCTTACTTTATCTATTGTTTGAGCAATCGGCTAAATTAAGACTTTTAAAGAAAAAAAATAAAGTTCATATAGTGAAAATGAACAGCATATACAATACTAATGAATCGCTCTACAGTGAAACTGAAAGTATAGTATCAATTTTCGACAGTAACATGACTCGCATAAAGAAAGCATCATAGTGAGTTCAATATGAAGAAACTGAATGACAAAACCTATTCTACCTTATACAACTTTAATAATTGTGTTGAAATTAATATTTTTCTGCAACAACATGTTACCTGCTAGTTTTTAATCACCTGCACGATCTGTTCGTGAAATGTCCTAAATATTCACCAATTTCGGTATATATTTTACAGCTGGATGGCTTCAGGCGAGAGAAACCCCGTTCGCATCTCTTACATTGTCTTACTAGTATTATTTATTTCTAAACATATACATTTGAATAATGGTCTGTTAATTTATCATTCTACATCAGAAATTTATGGCATATACACTGAAAATGATATTTTAGGATCCGCACTTTACATACACTGTTATAATTGTACATTTAAACTCTGTGAAACAAAACAGTAGACAAAAAATATAATTTCGTTTCATATAAGAATTGAACAAACTAATTGTAAATAGTAAAAATTTAATATGAGATCGGTAAAATCGATATCACTATATGCCTTGAATGAGCTCAATTTGAAGTGTCACGGTTTCATACTTAAAAGTTCAAAGGCAAATATCGTGCATCTTTCATATAAATACTGAGTACTTCAAAAAGAGGGACAAAAGATACCAGAGGGACAGTCAATCTCATAAATCAAAAATAAACTGACAACGGCATGGCTAAAAATGAAAAAGATAAACAGACAAACATTGATACACATGACACAACATAGAAAACTAAAGAATAAGCAACATCAACCCCACCAAAAACTAGGGGTGATCTCAGGTGCTCCGCTATAAAAATGAAAAAGAACCGATACAGGCCATATTTGTTTAAAAAATAACCATCCTAAATATATTCTAACGTTAGGATCATCCTAAAACCATCTAAAGACACTTAATTGGTACACTAAAGTTAAGATTATTTCTAGAATTTTCCCAAGTTGCGACATGTGTGATAAACCCACTTAGGACTAACATATGTCCTAAGTTGGTCTTACTCCTAAGAGTGCTTCGACAAACAGGCCCCTGAATTAAAAGATTGGTGTTCAAAAGAAACTAAGTAGTCTCTTCAATATTGTGGACATTTTTTATTTGAAGAGCAGTTTTAAAATGCAAGTTGTAAAGTAACCTAATTTTTGTTAGCTCTACATCATCCAAACATTTTGGAACACAAAAACCTGGAATCTTTTCAACCTATTTTCTTCTATTATCTTCAACGAAATATGCACTTCTGTTTTGCAATCGATAATCATAACCTGTATATTTAGATACCTATTTCCCTTTCTAACACAGATTGAAAGACGAACACGTACTTTTACCCAAACAGCACCTATGAAAATGTAAAACAATGAATAGTTCTTGCTAATAGTCAGTTACTGTATTATTCAGAAATTCATACATTGATAATTATATCAATATTATTTATTAAAGTTGACGGTGGATGGTCATCCTACAATGTATGGAGTTCTTGGTCTGTATGTAGTGTAACTTGTGGTGGAGGTGTAAAGTCAAGAAGTAGAAATAGGTCGTGTTCCAATCCTGTACCCAAATATGGCGGGAACCAGTGCACTGGAAATGAAGTGGAAAATGTTACTTCTGACTGCAACTTGCTACCTTGTCCAAGTAAATTTATATTTTATTATAATTCCAATGTATAGTCCATTTCAATTTTTGGTCAGTCGGCGAAAATAAGATTTTACATCTTTTTGAATAGAAAAGAAAGGAAATTTTTTTTTACGGTAGAACGTAAATCAAACAAGTCAATGATGTTCATTTTCAATGTATATGTAGTTTCAATATATGTAGAGTATAAGTAAGAGAAATGTTGATATTAAGTACCTCATTTGAAAAAAATGAAACTTCAAAAAATGTGTGCATCTAAAGTGCTATGATAATCTACAAATCATGAACAGCATATAAAACAATTACAAATTCAACCTTATGTTTGTTAAGAACCCGACTCGCGTTTTTTGGAATTATTGCCAATGAACAACTCATCCATCAAAACTCAAATGAAATGGATGTAAGTAGTACGGCATCCAGCAATGAGAGAAACACAGCATATGGTCGGATATAAAAGGTACATAAACATACTTGCTTGTTGGTGTAAGAAAATAAATTGCATTAATGATGAACAAATCATTTCACTATACATTGTGTAGTTAAGAGACAATTACACGATACATGTATAACTATAATTATATATTATTTTGTCATTGGAACTTAGAAGTCTTTCTTCAATTCTGAGAACAAATACATTTTAAAAGCCATATTGATGAGAAAGGAAGATAAATGAATATGAGATACGAAAATTTCCATACCCCTACAATGTTGTAATATTCGGACATGATTTGTTTATTGAATTTTGTTGTATTGATTGAGTTAAACCTTCCAACTGATATTTCTTAGTGTGTATTTCTATGTTGTGATGTTATACTATTGTTTCAGAAAAGGGAGAAGGTTTGGTACCATTATTAGCATTAAAACGTTTAATTCCGCTGCAAATGTTTGCACCTGTCCTAAGTCAGGAATCTGATGCACAGTAGTTGTCGTCTGTTTATGTAGTTCATACGTGTTTCTCGTTTCTTGTTACTTGGATGGAGTGTTGTCTCATTGGCATTCATACCACATCTTCCTATATCTATGTTATAATTTTTTCCATACAATTAATTAAAGTTGATGGTGGGTGGTCGTTATACGGTGGTTGGAGTTCGTGGTCTGTATGTAGTGTAACTTGTGGTGGTGGTAAAAAGTCCAGAAGCAGAAGTAGAACATGTTCAAATCCTGTACCAAACTATGGTGGAAAACAGTGCAATGGAAATGCTCTAGAAAATACTTCTTCTGACTGCAATAATTATCAATGTCAAAGTAATTACTTTACATCTTAATTGTAGAATACAACTATACTATAAATTTATAAAACAAAAAATTTTCAAACGAGAAATCGATATGTGTTTGACATATACAAAGAAATACGAAAATTTATTTGTTGTGAAACAGTATGTTAATATCTGATTTCCCCTAACACAATTTCACATGCATTTGATATTTCTTATAGATGATAACTTGGTTTTATCTAATATGAAATAATATGTAATACATTCATTCAAATATAACCAACAAAAATAGAATATGAACAACATCAGCTGATTTATTCTATCAGATGAAGTTCGACACATGAACACAACTCATCATAGATAATTTGAAGTTTAAAAATGCTGCATTTAGTCACTTTAGGAATTTATTTCCAAATTAGAGTAATATAATATACATTTTGTGTTGTTTAATGAATATTAAATAAATTAAAAGCTAACTAAACAAAACTCAGCCCATGTATTACTTCATTTGAAAGTTTAAAATATATATTTTATTAAAGTTGATGGTGGATGGTCGTCCTTTGGAATTTGGAGTTCTTGGTCGGTATGTAGTGTAGGTTGTGGTGGTGATAAAAAGTCAAGAAGTAGGAATAGGACATGTTCAAACCCTGTACCAAAACATGGCGGGAATCAGTGCATCGGAAATGACACGGAAAATACTTCTTCTGACTGCAACTTGTTACCTTGTCCAAGTAAAGTCATATTTAATTATTGTAACAATCCAACAATTTACTGATTTTAAAAATGAAAAGCTATAAATGAATAATTGAATCATTAATCTTTTTTTGTTTTTATCACAGCGAAATAAACTGTATGTTCTTGTCATCTGAACTTCACGTATTTATGTTTCTTGAATATCTTCGTAACTAACTAGCATAAATGAGGAAGACCAAGGAATCCGTGTAAAATCTTAAAGACTAACAACTTTTGTCTTAATCTTTATAAATATTTCATTGAAGTTGATGGTGGGTGGTCATCATTAGGAATTTGGAGTTCTTGGTCGTTATGTAGTTCAACGTGTGGTAGTGGTGAAAAAACAAGAAGCAGGAATAGGACGTGTTCAAATCCTAAACCACATTATGGTGGAAAACAGTGCATTGGATATGCTACGGAAAATACTACTTCTGACTGCAATATTATCCAATGTCCAAGTAATAACACATTTTCTCGTCACAGCAAATAAAGATAAATGATTAAATAAAAATAAGACATCAAAGATAAAATACGCATATTGATTAACTTTTAAAAGGTGTTCTCTTTATTTTCTACATAATCAAACATTTCTCTGATCATAGCCAGTTATATATTAGTTTAACTTCATCTGATATATATCAACACGTACAACATTTCTTTATCGGGGTCTGCAAATGTTACTACCCTGCGCCGCCTCAAATGAGGAAGACAATAGAATATTCTACAAATTTCAAATAAAGAAAATCAGTAAAAAATGGACCATGTTTTGTGTTTTTAAATAAAGTAATCCTACATACAAGAAGCGCTTACCCTGTCGACGCATCTAACCTCACTTTTTTCGGGGTTCATTTAATTTCCTCATATTTTGCCTGTTACCTTAAGTTGTCTCTTCTAATTTGTTTGACGGGATTTGGTCATTGGAAAAATACTGTCGCCTTCATATAAATACTTATTTCATTGAAGTAAATGGCGAGTGGTCATCATTTGGAATTTGGAGTTCTTGGTTCTCATGTAGCTTAACATGTGGTGGTGGTGAAAAGATAAGAATAAGGAATAGAACGTGTTCCAATCCTGTACCACAATATGGAGGAATGCAATGCACAGGAAATGCAACGGAAAATACAACATCTGACTGCAACACATTGCATTGCCCAAGTAATAGCAATATTTGATTATATTAGAGATACATTGCCACTTCAGTCTGTATTGCTCTTACCACTACAATTCATATTTACATTATTCTTATAAGGTTAAGATTTCTTGACAAACTTTAAAAGTTGTAAAATCATCATTCTATAGAATAATGCATAAGAGACAAACATTGTCATCTTAATGCTTTTTTCAGGGATCTACCTCAATTTTTTTAGATATACAATAGTTTCAGTATAATTGCACAATTTCAATTGAAGCACTAAACACAAGTACACTACTGTCATATTGATTTCATGCTCAAGGATTTCATATTAAAAACGTCGACATAATGCTATAAAGAATAATATCATAGTATAACCAATACTGTTGGTCATAGTGTGTACATGATATTACATATAATACTAGCCACTTCGTTGACTCCCAAATAGTCAATAGGGAAAACATGCATCAATCTTTGTTCTAAATAGATGAAATATTTCTAAGATTTTGACCAAACATGTTTTGAAGCCCAGACAATTGAGAAATTCCGCCAAAAAACATAACAAATTAAAAGTACCTTATTTTGAACATTTACAAAATTGAAAAACAAAGTCCTATTTTGAAAAAGGTTTCGTTCAGAAATTAAATATTAAGAATGTTTTGATAATCTAAGAGCGCTTCTATTGTTTCCGTTGATATATAGGCAATAAGATTTTGCAATCTATTAACCAACTTTGTATTTCTGTTGGTTCTTTCTATTTCTGTTGGTTCTTTCTAATTCTGAGGATTCTTTCTATTTCTTCAGTTATTCACATTACATGTATTTAGTGATAGAGATTGTATCATGATAAGGAAAACAAGTACAAGATTATTTATGAAATGATATAGTTGAATACCTTTTTTGCATGTTAACAAATGTTTTAGGTGTCAATTTCCTTCAGAATATGAATTTTAGATAGATTTCAGCTTGCAAAACGCTCAGGCTAAGAAAACAAGAATCAATTGCTATAATAAAGAACAAAAGAAATATTTTTCTGATTAACAATACTATTCCATGAATTTACATATTCATTTAAGTATTAATTTTGGAGTAAACTGTTCAATTATAAAAATTTAAAAAATTTAAAAAGATATAATAGACGCATCATAGGAAATAAACATTTTGTACACCAAACATGCACTTCATCGACAAAAGACTCATCAGTAACGCTCGAAGTAAAATATCAAACAGGCCATATATAGTACGAATTTGAAGAGCGTTGAGACCTAATATGCCGAAAGATTTTGCTATAAACCGCTATGGTCATCTTAAAAAAACATTTTATGAAGCCGAAAGTATAGTATATTTACTTCTTTCACTTTTTTTGGAAGGTCCCGTTTGCATTTTTAATCTGTATGATCATAGGTATGGTTCCAGAATGTTCAAAAATGGGGTAAAAGTTGTTTGTATTTGATAATTGAATACACACAATGCACGAAGTGAGTTTTAAAGAATTAATTCAATGGGTCAAAACATCATTTTTTTAAATAATCTATTGTACTCTAACCATCATATACAATATAAACAGAGCTAAAGTGCTTACCATTAATTATCTTCTGAATGTAGAGAATACGGGGAAAACACGCCTTTGATAATTTTATCTTTATTTTCTTGCAGTCGACGGCGGATGGTCGTCTTATGGATATTGGAGTTCATGGTCGTTATGTAATGTTACATGTGGTGGTGGTCAAAAGTCCAGAATTAGGAATAGAACCTGCACAAATCCGGCACCAAAATATGACGGAAAACAATGTATTGGAAATGCAGTGCAAAATATAACCGCTGATTGTAATACATTATTTTGTCCAAGTAAGTAATACGGTTAATTATACTTACAATACCCCGAGAGAGAGAGAGAGAGAGAGAGAGAGAGAGAGAGAGAGAGAGAGAGAGAGAGAGAGAGAAGAGATTATTTGAATATTCTATACTATCCCTTCTAACATAAATTTTTGTTTTCTTTGCTATATTGACTTTTAACTTCCTTTCATTTTCGTGATTTGAACATCGGTATACTTCTGTAGCCGATATTTATATTTTCAAAGTCAATACTATTCCGTTTGTGTTCTGTTAAATTGTCCGTTTTAAAATTGTTACACGATGATGACTGCTGTACCCATATTTTGACTATTTTATTTATTATGTCTATTTAATTCACGCATCATTGTAAGTATAACGGAATCGGATGAGACTGTCATCAAAGTGCGGTTTAGCGCTTCAAAAATAGGTTTAATTCACCATTTTCTACATTTGGAAATGCCTGTTCCAAGTCAGGAATATGGCAGTTCTTGTCCATTCGTTTTTGATGTGTGTTGTCATTTGATTTTGCCATGTGATTATGGACTTTCCGATTGGATTCTTCCCTGAGTTCAGAAATTTTGTGATTTTACTTTTTTTTGTAAGCAGCCAAAAATGCCAGAAAGGCATGTTCATATTTTTGTGGTTACAATGCCGTATTCTTTTCTTCGATTTTTACATCTACGAATGCGATTTAACACCGATTTTTAACTTGCAAGTAGTAAGACAAAGTTGGGACGAAAGATGCCAAAGGGACAGTCAAACTAATAAATCGAAAATAAACTGACAACGCCATGGCTAAAAATGAAAAAGACAAACAGACAAACTATAGTACAAATGACACAGCATAGAAAACTAAATTTTGCTAAAGAATAAGCAACACGAACCCCACAAAAAACTAGGGGTGATCTCAGGTGCTTCGGAAGGGTACTGGTGCCACTTACGAAGTTTACGCTTCGAAGAACCTCAGATCTCTTGTGTTTTCATAATATTCCTGTTGCGAAGGTATCTGTGTAGTAATTTGAAGACAATTTTTTTTTTCGTAGTATTTCAATCATGGGTGTGTCTCTTTTTCATTTACTTATAATTCTTAAATTCCTTTTTGTATCGTCTGACTCTCTTTTCTTACGTTTTTGTGTCAACAATATTATTGAAAGAAAATTGGAAGTGTCGACGAAATTTTGAAGCAATTTTTAGCTGTAATAGAACGGTAACAGATAGAGATGATTGCTGTTTCAAAATAGACAACTTCTAAATCAATATCACACAATAGATAGTACAAATTCCGTAAATACGTTATTATATGACAAAACTTTAGGACAACTTCTGTATCTTGTGCAATACGTTTAAACATATTAATAGAGTATTTTTTAAATCTGACGTTGACGAATAGTCATCAGTTACAAAGTCAATGTATATTTATTTTAGTAAACGGTGGATGGTCACAGTACACTGAATGGGGTCAATGGGGAAATTGTTCAAAAGAGTGTAATGGAGGATTGAAATATAGAACCAGATCAAGATCCTGTACAAATCCACAGCCAAAGTTTGATGGTTTGGAATGTACTGGGAATACGACCGATGGAGAAGGCGGAGTTTGTAATACTCATCATTGTCCATGTTAGTATAAGGAATAATAATCGTTAAAGAATATCAAACAAACCTGAAGAAAAGGAAAGGAAGTTGACAAAAACTGAAATCCAGGAGAGAAAAAAAAAGACTGATTAAAACAACTTTATATCAGAGTACCATGACAAAATGTACAGTTGCAGTGACCTTGAAAATTTAGGACAATGCTACCCCATGAAACAAGGGCTATTTTTTTTAAGAAATGTGGATTTACATATGCTTCCTTATGATATAAAGAAGGAAACATTAATAATGTTCGTATTTTTAGTGTACTGTGATGTGCCATGATAACACGAACGACACAAAATCTCCAATTTAGAAGAATGAATACGACTCAAAAAGTATAAGGCAGTAGATAAATTATTTTAAAGGGTTGCAAAGGAACAAACCTTTACAATATTATCAATTTAGTTTAACTGTAAACTATATATTTCTAATCTACTTTTTTTCAGTGGATGGTAATTGGACAGACTATAGTGAGTGGTCGTCATGGGATACATGTAATGTCACGTGTGGTGGCGGATTCTATAGTCGATATAGAAACAGAACATGTGAAAATCCAGAACCTATGTTTGGTGGAATGAATTGTTCGGGAGATGATATAGACCAACAAAAAGGAAATTGTAACAAACAACGATGTAAAGCAATAGGTACAATATGCCATTTTATGAACTAATACTGGACCATTACATTCTCAATATTAGACAGTAAGCCAAGATAAGACAAGACAAGAACAATTTATTAAGTACATTATTTTCTGATAACTAATATTCTGATAGTGATAGATCACAACAATTTTCAATTGAAATCCCGCAATATCAAGAAAATAAATCTGTGGTTAAGATATAAGAATGTAATCGAATGAATAATAGAATGCATGAACTATTATACCAATATTCTAGTTCCTATCCCCTTACATCTATATGCCAACAGTATGACGTGCACTGAAACTAGCAACTGAAGAATAATAATTGATAGATCATGCTCAGTTATATTTCTACAAGAGAATTTACCTGTATGTATGTACACATCAGTCTTAGAGTTAGTCAAAATAGTTTTATGATAAATGCATACACTTAATACAAAAGAGGGACTTTAGAATATAGTCTTTCATTTTAATATTTTCAGAGATTTCAGACGTGTCAAAGATACTATCATCAGAGATGTTTAAGAAAGGTATAAAGTAACCGGTAGAAGTATAAGATAAATATATCAATATATAATGTTTAAATTGAATAGAGGTAATTTCAATTTGAAATAAGATATTAGTACATTTTCACATTTAAAAAAAAAACTAACTTTATATCGTAATTAATCTTTGTTTTACTAATTTAATGCATACAGTTGAAAGCCAATTTGCATGTCTGTTTCTAATTGCTATAGATAAGGTCAAGGTATCATTAAGACGGTAAGGCAAAAAAAATTTACACCTGAGAACGGATTTAAATCATCTGAATAACACAATAACTCAATTGATAGTTGATGTTCATATAAAATATCACGCATTTCGTAAGGAATATCTTAAATGGATATACACATAGATTCTTACATTAATACCAGTGAATTATATATAATTATCGGATTTATCAAATCGAGATAGTTAAAAAGTCCGAGGACTTTAAAATTGATAATTTAACTATCGAGTTTGGATAACTCCATTAATCCGCGAATAACTTTGTAACGATCTGTTTCTCTAATTAAAAAAAAGAAATTTTCATCTTTTTCCCTTCGAGTGCCTTCCACATTCTAGAAAATTGTTAATTTCAGTAACACCTGTTAGCATATTTTGATTCATCCAGTGAGTCGATGAAGCTTATGACCCTTAAATTCATCCAATCATTTTCTGAGATCACCGGCAACCACACGTTGATTAAATTTGTTTATACAATGGGTTCAGAAAGGTATAAAGTTCCGTAGAATAAGAGAAATACAATATAAAAGAAAATAGAACCATTATCTTTAAATGTTTTTCAATTGATACTAACATCCTTAAAAAAAAGAGATATAGAAATAGACATTTAGACACATCAGTGGCCTTCGCTGTTATCTTGCTTTTTGATTAGGTTGTTTTCTCGGACAAATTCCCCATTTCAATTCTCAATTTTAATTAGGATATCATTTAAATGACTTATGTTACTCGTAGTTGTGTAATAAGTTTAATTTGTCTATTATATATTTTAGCTCTTTACTATGGTATAATACCAGGAGCATTGTTGCTGATATTGTGTGTTATAATTGTTTGTGTGATTGTTAGGAAGAGGAGGAGGAGGTAGGCTATGTCAATTCATCAAGGAATTAAAAATGACTGGGATAGTATTTAAATTACCATTTAATCGCAGTCCTTTTTAATAACAGCGATGTTCGCAACATAGAGGTTTGCGGTAATTGGCTTGTTTCGTCGTGAATGTTGCATTTAGATAAAAAAATAATCGAAACTTTCTACTCCCCTTAATTATTTTTATTTTTATTTTTTGGTTTCAAATTTATAAATCCTATGAAACTGTTTATGATTAAAACTGTTATTGATTCAATGTAACACAAGTATTTCATGGAATCTCCTTGGAACCTCAAGTTTTTATCATGAATGGACTACGCAAAGCGCAATTACGATTTTATGTTGTTGCGTGACACATATAAATAATAGAGGTGGATGATAAGAAGTATTTTTCATTTTAGGCAACTGAAGTATATAAAATGAATGATATACTTATTCTTATAAACAAGATGAGATAGTCAACTGTATTATAATCACCTCAATTTCCATGGCAGAAAAGTGCCTTACTGTAGTTATGACCTTCAAAGTTGACATTACCAAAAATCATAAATGATATGAGAAACATTCTTTACAAGCATTTGTTCCAGAACTATTGTCTTTTCTTTTTCCAGTTCAATATCATTAAAGACATATAACTTCCAGAATACAACATACATGACGCCAGGTGAAGATAATGCAATTTGTGAAGACACAAAATTAACATGTAATTTGGAAGCAAAACAAATTACAGATGAAATGGAAGAGGAAGAGGAACGATATACAGACATGGACAATAAGCTTATTTGCAGTGCTAATACTGATACTGAACACTACGACTATGCTAGAGAGGATGAAGACCATTACGATACATATGTCGAGGAGAGCGATCACTATGAAGAATGTGACAGTGTTGTTCGAGAGCCATTGGATGAAAGTTGTACCAAAAATGCATCAAACGAATTTCATACATTTAAAAACTTTTAAATAGCCTGTATTCGCGAATCGTACTTGTATTCATCATTGTGTAGATAATTTGGTATGACATTTTGTTATTTTGCTGTAAATGCTATGGGTTTATACGTATTTTTTTATTTTCTAGATAATATACCTTTGTTTGACCCTATTAGGCACATTGAGAATATGATCAGTTAAGTCCTCGATTACTTTTTTTTAACATGCATTGGCAATAAATGTATGAAGGCCGTACTTTAACCTATAATGGTTTACTTTTTGAATTGTTATTTGGATGGAGAGTTGTCTCATTGGCACTCACACCACATCTTCCTATATCTATGAAATATGCTATGCTACTACAATGAATGTATATGTTACAGTAAAAAGATGAAATTATGAATTACATGTAATAAGTAAACAATCCAGTAAATACCTGTAACTACTTATCAATTTAGTAATTACATGTATTACCTGATTGATTAAGAGATAACAGGTAACCACTGATTGTTTTGTAATTTTTTCAGCTATTTCCTAACTTAATATATTTGTTTTAACATTTTGGACATTATTCAAGAAAAATGAAAACAATACATTATAAATTCCATGCGTTAGAAGCGCTTTCCTCGGTTAACCTTCATTAGGAACGCTCAACCTATTATGTAAAGTCGCCATCAGTCATACATGAAGTTAAATAATAGTAATTGAAAAGACCCCAGTATTTCTAATGTTACACGTTTACGTGATCATATCTTATTCGTTTCGCAGTTAGAGTAGAACTAATTCTTATTTTATCTTGATAATTATTTTGCAACGCGACACATAATTGACCCGAAGAAGTAAAATATGCTGAGGGACCGTGAAGGAAAATGTCTGTAAATTGCAGGTAAACTGACTCCATCGTTAAAGGATCATATTTTTTTTTTAAAGTTGAGCTTTGACATGGTATAAACTGTATCCATTCATTTCCTATCTAATTGAAGCGGGCATATGCGAAATACAGAACCAATCAAACTTATCTGCTTTTTCTTCGTAAGGCTTAAGCTGTTTGCCGGTTATATTGAAGCCACTTTGTGCGTTGGTTTTCTTTCTTTATGAATAAAGGCAACAGTAGTATACCGCTGTTCAAAACTCGTAAATCTATGGACAAAAAACAAAATTAGGGTACCAAACTCAAACTGAGGGAAACTAATAAGATATAAGAGGAGAACAACGACACAACATTAAAATGTAAAACACACAGAAACGGACTAAGCATTAGACAAAATCAGATGAGAATAACAAATATAACATCAAAACCAAATACATGAATTTGGGATAGAAAAGTACCGTGACACGTCTTATAGTAATGTGAATTCACACTCAAATATAAGAGAAAACAAACGACACAACGGAAACACAACGTTAAAATGTTACACACACAGAAACGAACTATGATATAACAATGGCCATTTTCCTGACTTGGTACAGGACATTTTTCAGGATAAAAATGGTGGGTTGAACCTGGTTTTGTGGCATGCAAAACCTTGCACTTTAATGGCAATGTTAACTATAACATTGACATGACAACATAATATTACAGGACTACAATACAAATAAATAGGAGAACGTATAAGACAAAGAAACACATGATTAATAGATAACAAATAGCGACTGTCACCAGAAGGGCACCATAGCTTTGCTTAAACTATGTCTCAAGATTGTAAATTGATAAAAAAAAACAGTACTTTGCCATATGCATTGAAAGGTTGTTAATATTGAATTTTTAGACAAGTTTTCAAAAGTTGCAAGACTATTTTATTGTTTGCCTTGATAATGCATCAGTGTTAATATCATACATGTTCAATGTCAATACAGATATCGACATTGCATATATCAATAATGTTAAGACCGAACATAAAAAAGATAAAGGGTAAGATGAACGCTGGATTGTAATCAATTGTCAGTATGAGGCAATCATGTGATCACTGTGATGCCATTTTCTATTTACAGTTTAAAAACATATCAAGACACTGAGCGAGTTTAATTGAAAGATTTTTAATTTTTTGGTTACAATGCACTAGTTCAGTGTTTGGCCTAAAAATCAAAAAGTTCAACGACTTACACGATGACATTATTTTACTGTAATAAGTTAATGCCTTGTTCTACAGTATGACTTTTTTTTGACTGGCAAAGCGTTTTTTGATTAGTAATACCCTTTTCTTTGTTCTCTTGTATTAAAAGTGCAACAAAATTACTTGTGTCATGATATAGCATGAAGGTCTTTGAATACTTGAACATCAAGTTTGAAATACATGTATCTATGCAGCTGATCTGCAATCTAGGGAAGATATTCTACTTGCCACTATACATCATGTACGGTGTTACTACAGTAATACGGTAATAAAGCCGACGAGGAAAGACATTACTCGACTATCGAATGATAATGTTTTAGCCTAGTTGGTCGAGTTGTCTATTGCGCTGGACAGAGGAGAACAATGACAAAACAGAAACACAACACTAAAATACAACACACACAGAAACGAACTATAATATAACAATGGCAATTTTTAAGAACAAATTTTGGGTTGAACCTTGTTTTGCGGCTAGCCAAACCTCCCGGTTTTATGACAATGTTGTATATAACATTAAAATGACAAAATTACATTACAGGACTACAATACAAATAAATTGGAGAACATACAGGACAGAGAAACAGCTATCAAAATGTACCAGGCTCATAATTAAATACGTCAGAAACAAGAAAGAGTTTATCTTTTATTTAAAAAAGCTGTGCAGAAAAACGTATAAAAAGTGATTTATAAAACAACAACAACAACTCTTATTAATGAAATCTGTTGGTTGTGCTCAATGTTGGTCATGTCATTTTTTTAAATGATTCTTGAAAATATCTTCCTCTTTACCTTAGAGTAAACATTTATGATAGATAATATCCTATATGCAATGTTTAAAGCCCAATTTTGAAATGATATTTAATTAATTTAAGATTGGTGATATCAAAAGATCCTCTTCCGTTCCCTCTAGGTCTTAAAGACTGAGAATATAAATGAAGCATTGCTACAAAATATAACATGTTTGTTAGTAAAGAGTTGTCATTCTTTATACATTAATATCCATACCATCAGTAAATCAACGTTGTATTTCTTTGTATTCAAAACATATGCAATTTTTGCGGTAACTATTTTAAAACTGACGTATCAGTTTATTATCATAGTTCGATGCATACAAGAGTTGATATTTTTCTTAATTTAATGTCAGAAACTGAGTTACATGATACTCAGTACACTTGGTACTTTGAATCTATAGTGTGATTTTGTTATCCCCAATTACTATTAACCCTTATTTTCTAGTTTGAAAATGTCTTTCTTCATTTTAGTATCATTTGAATGAACCACGTGGATGTAATATAAACGTATGCTAACAGTCTATAAACAGCGACGCTAGTCAGGTTGGAGCTACATGAATCATACAGAAAGTTTACTAACAGCGGAAACCTTCACGTTGCAGCTATATACAGGTATACTGACAGTCCATTAACAGTGGAGTTATTCAGGTTGCAGCTATATGAACGTATACTGACAGTCCATCAATTGTGTCATCAGTCAGGTTGCAGATATGCAAACGTATATTGACAGTCTAATAACCGAGGCAACAACGACTTGGTAGTAATATAAAAGTGTTCGAAAATATAAAAAAGAAGATGTGGTATGATTGCCAATGAAAAAACTGTCCACAAGAGACCAAAATGACACAGACATTAACAACTATAGGTCACCGCACGGCCTTCAACAATGAGCAAAGCCCATACCGCATAGTCAGCTATAAAAGGCCGCGATATGACAATGTAAAACAATTCAAACGAGAAAACTAACGGTCTTATTTATATAAAAGAATGAACGAAAAACAAATATGTCACACATAAACAAACGACAACCACTGAATTAAAGGCTCCTGACTGGGGACAGGCACATACATAAATAATGTGGCGGGGTTAAAAATGTTAGCGGGGTCCCAACCTTCCCCCTAACCTTAGACAGTGGTATAACAGTACAACATAAGAAAGAAAAGTTCACTAATTGCTACATCAGCTTTGTTACAGTTATAATAAACATATTTCAGATGTCCTTTCACATTGTGCGCTTGATCTGAAATAACCTTCCTTAGTTACACATCGAAAATAGAAATCAACATTTATTTAAAACCACACCAAACCACATGGGCAAAAACTGAATTGTTTATTACAAAGGTATATCTTTGACTGAGGGAGTCAAAAACTAAGTTGAAGTTGAATTTGATAAACTAATTATTTTCAATTAGAATATACCATTCATGATAGTCCCAAAGTAAAGAATACTGGAGAGACTACGGTACTTCTGAAAGATTAAGAGATAATATATGAACTCAAAGATACCAAGATTAAAATTTGTACGTCAGAGACACGTTTCGTCTGCAGAAGACTCGTCCATTTAATTCTTGTTGTGGATTATTTTCATCTGCTGAGCATATTGCTTAATAAACTGTCTTAATATTTTAAGTACTAGTAATTGTCAATATATGAAAAATAACAAAGATACCAAGCTCCAAGGAAAATTTCAAACGGAAAGTTCCTTATCAAATAGCTAAATTAACAGCTAAAACGCATCAAAACGAAAGGAAAATAAATGTACAAAACACAAAATAGAAAACCTCATGATGACCTCAGGTACTCCTGAAGGAGAAGCAGATCCTTCCGTCCGACATGTATATTTTAATTTTGTCATTGCGATATAAAAATCAATAAAAAGATAATATAAGGAAACTGACAAATATTACCATAAGACACAAGTATTTAAGGAAAAAACTAAGTTATTATCATTAAATATCCGATAACAGAAACTTTTGCAATCATATCAAACATAAATGTTTACGGAAACTGACAAAAGTTCATAACCTAAATAACCATTTTATGTAATCAAACAAAGATTTTTATCATGAAATTCCAGAAAAAAAGGAAAGTGTAAAATCTGTCAAGTGTAACGCAAAATGTAACCTTTCCCAAAATATAAACTGAATTCATTAAAATATTTAATATGCCTAACAATAAACAATATTTATGATAAATTTTTTTGAAAAGCTGCATTAAAATTGCTATATAAGACGAATTGTAGAGAAAACAACCCGACGACTAACGATAATTTTGTATGAATATGATAACTACTAAATAACTAACATGATGATTATGACAATTTCGGTAAAAAAAATGAGAATTCAAAGGAGCATTTATTTAGCAACGAGATATAAAAAAAAGAAATATGATTTAATTGTGTTCAATCATTAATGGAAGTGATAGAGTGAAATTCTTAATCGCTTGAAGCAGCCAATTTGGTTAAATGTTTTCAAAATTAGATAAAACAAACCATCGTAGGTGAATAATTCACTTGCAAGTGAATAATTCAACCTCACTGAATCCGTATCCTTTAATTTAACCCCGTAGCTCGAGTTGGGTTACTCAATATAATTAGCTTATAAAAGCAAAAGAATGTCAACATGGAAAGTGAATCAATGATGAAGGATTTGTTTGACTTATTTGTTCCACAATAAAATCATTCTTATACAGATAAAAACGATAATAAACATGCTTTTTAATCTACAATAAGGAACCAAACAGACATAGAACAATTTAGTTGCACCTGTTTATATTCATATTCATGTTAATATATTTTATATGACCGTCGGCAGTTTTCGGAGGTAATTTCGATAGTTAATGAGATGACGTCGTTTAGACAAAAATAAACACAAAACGTTGATACATATTATCGAGTGCATGCATTGTTAATTGTTTATTTTAGAATTTTTCTAATTGAGATATACGTCACATAGATATAGGAAGATGTGGTGTGAGTGCCAATGAGACAACTCTCCATCCAAATAACAATTTAAAAATTAAACCATTATAGGTTAAAGTACGGCCTTCAACACGGAGCCTTGGCTCACACCGAACAACAAGCTATAAAGGGCCCCAAAATTACTAGTGTAAAACCATTCAAACGGGAAAACCAACGGTCTAATCTATATAAACAAAACGAGAAACGAGAAACACGTATATATTACATAAACAAACGACAACTACTGTACATCAGATTCCTGACTTAGGACAGGTGCAAACATTTGCAGCGGGATTAAACGTTTTAATGGGCCCAAACCTTCTCCCTTTTTCTGAAACAATAGCATAACATCACAACATAGAAAAACATACAGTATGTTATAAATCAAATATCGAAACTTGAATCAAATCAGTGTAGACGAATTTAACAGCTTATGCTCAAACTGACATTATCAAGATGCTTGATTTCTTGATTGACAACATTGAGGGTTGAGATCTCATAAACATGTTTAACCCCGCCGCATTTTTGCGCCTGTCCCAAGTCAGGAGCCTCTGGTCTTTGTTAGTCTTGTATTATTTTTAATTTTAGTTTCTTGTGTGTAATTTGGAGTTTAGTATGGCGTTCATAATCACTGAACTAGTATATATATTTGTTTAGGGGCCGGCTGAGGGACGCCTGCGGGTGCGGGAATTTCTCGCTGCATTGAAGACATATAGGTGACCGTCTGCTGTTGTCTGTTCTATGGTCAGGTTGTTGTCTCTTTCACATATTCCCCATTTCCATTCTCAATTTTAACATATTTGTTACGTTCGGAGGACAGACTGTCGGCATTCCAATGGGAACATATTGTGCCCCTCTTCTTGCCCACTTGTTTCTTTATTATAATGAGGCTGACTTCATACAGGAACTTCTTAGGAAGAAAGCTAAGAAGTTAGCAATGTCCTTTAACTTTACTTCCCGCTATATAGATGATGTTATCTCGCTAAATGATTCAAAATTTGGTGGCTATGTTGATCGCATCTATCCCATAGAACTAGAGATAAAGGATACAACAGATACAGTTAAGTCGGCCTCATATCTTGACTTACATCTAGAAATTGACAATGAGGATCGGTTGAAAACAAAACTTTTCGACAAAAAAGATTATGTCAGCTTTCCAATTGTGAATTTTCTGGGTAGCAACATTCTAGCAGCACCTGCATACGGGGTATATATCTCCAAATTGATACGATATTCCCGTGCTTGTATTTCGTATCATGATTTTCTTGATAGAGGGTTACTGCTCACAAGGAAGCTATTAAACCAAGAGTTCTAAATGTGAAGTTGAAATCATCCCTTCGTAAATTTCACGGACGCCATCACGAGTTGGTTGACCGTTATGGTATAACCGTTTCACAGATAATATCGAATTAGTTCCTTACGTCTTAACTACAATCCCCTTCCCTTTCATGAATGTGACCTACTGAATTAGACTGTTTACCAGATTTGTTATAACAACTCTAACAAGATGAAATTACGTTTGTATCCGTTGAAGGCCTGTTACGAATGATTCCGTTTTACACCGTTTTGCAGATAGTTTAATGTATTTTTACGACATAACAAGGTGTAGTGGGAAAGACTGCCACAAAGTCGCAATACAATTGAAGTTCGTGACAGGGTGGTCGTTTGCAAACAAACGAGTAATGTACTTTGGTTATTATATTATATTAACGTACATAGGTTAATTTTGTTCAGAGACAAGTGCCTATGTTTTTAACCTACCATTAGATACCAAGCAGACCTAGACAAATTCAATTGGACGTGTTCGCTTTCTGTTATTTTTTGTTAATTTGGATTATATGACAATTGGCATTCTTCGGTTATCTCGACGATAAATAAGATGATGAATAGAGAAAAAAATTCATGCGAAATATTAATAAATGTTATCTAGTCTCTGCAATTTTTGACTATTTGATTTAAACTTTTTGTAATTGAGATATACGTTTAAGTATGTTATATATCAAATATGAGAATTATAGTCAAATCATTAAAGATGAATTTGACAGCTAGTGCTCTTTTTTAGTTCACCTGGCCCGAAGGGCCAAGTGAGCTTTTCTCATCACTTGGCGTCCGTCGTCCGTCGTCGTCCGTCGTCGTTAGCTTTTACAAAAATCTTCTCCTCTGAAACTACTTGGCCAAATTGAACCAAACTTGGCCACAATCTTCAATGGGGTATCTAGTTTAAAAAATATGTGGCGTGACCCGGCCAACCAACCAAGATGGCCGCCAAGGCTAAAAATAGAACATAGGTGTAAAATGCAGTTTTTGGCTTATAACTAAAAAACCAGAGCATTTAGAGCAAATCTGACGAGTTAAAATTGTTTATCAGGTTAAGACCTATCTGCCCTAAAATTTTTAGATGAATCGGACAACCCGTTGTTTGGTTGCTGCCCCTGAGATGGTAATTTTAAGGAAATTTTGCTGTTTTTGGTTATTATCTTGAATATTATTATAGATAGAGATAAACTGTAAACAGCAATAATGTTCAGCAAAGTAAGATTTACAAATAAGTCAACTTGACCGAAATGGTCAGTTGACCCCTTTAGGAGTTATTGCCCTTAATAGTCAATTTTTAACCATTTTTCGTAAATCTTAGTAATCTTTTACAAAAATCTTCTCCTCTGAAACTACTGGGCCAAATTAATCCAAACTTAATCACAACTATCTTTTGGGTATCTTGTTTGAAAAATGTGTCTGATGACCCCGCCATCTAACCAAGATGGCTGCAAAGCTAAAAATAGAACATAGGGGTAAAATGTAGGTTTTGGCTTATAACTCAAAAACCAAAGCATTTAGAGCAAATCTGACGGGGTTAAATTGTAAATCAGGTCAAGATCTATCTGCCCTGAAATTTTCAGATTGATCGGACAACCCGTTGTTAGGTTGTTGCCCCTGAATTGGTAATTTTAAGGAAATTTTGCCGTTTTTTATTATTTTGAATGTTATTATAGATAGAGATAAACTGTAAACAGCAATAATGTACAGCAAAGTAAGACCTTAAAATAAGTCAACATGACCAAAATGAACAATTAACCCCCTAAGGAGTTATTGTCCTTTATAGTCAATTTTTAACAATTTTCATAAAATTTGCAAATAACTAACATTTTCCACTGAAACTACTGGGCCAAGTTTTTTTTATAGATAGAGATAATTGTAGCCAGCAAGAATGTTCAGTAAACTAAGATGTATTTCTGATTAGCCGTTTGAGTAAATTATTACTTATTACTGAAGATTCTGTGATTTATAGTTATCAAACGAGTTTTGGTATAGAAACAAGAAGATGTGGATATCAAATTACGTAGAAGTCCCTCACGCAATTAAAAAATCTATAACGCATAGTTAGCTTTAAACGGCTCTGAAATGAAAAATATTAAAAAATCTAAAAGTAGCGATCTTCATACTTTAGTACATTTATGTACTTTTTATTGTCAACTTATTAATGAACAATTTCCTGACATGTGATATTCAAAGGGATGAGACTCGGTTAAGTATCTCCGGATGGACAGTCAATTAAATTACTTCAACTATTTTATATAATAATCAAATTGCATTATTTTTCAGACTTGTTTGAGTAATAATATTAGTTACATAATGTGTTAGTGACCTAATAAGATATTTACTGACCACATTATATATCGTATTAGGCCACTGGCACACTATGTAACGAATTTATCTTACCGACTATTTTTATTTGTTGAATTTAGAGTTGTCTCATTTGCAATCATACCACATCTTATTATCTTCATATCAAAGTGTTCAAGTGTTCAATTTGAAGAACCTACTTCCATTGGTCTGCACAAAAAAAAAACAATGTCAACAATAACAATTTAATATCAACAACCTTGATATAACAGTATTAAACAGAACGTTCAATACAATTAAATAATCAAAAAGTGCCAAAGTTGTAACTCCACCACTAACCGTGTATTGAAATAAGCCCCGCCCCCTAATAATCTAATATGGAATATACACGATCTCAACACGGACGCTTTTAACCAATCATATTTCTAGAACTGTATAGGAGGTAAGATAAATGGCACATGTTTCTTATACTCTAAATAGTAACTTGTAACTTTTAACTTGTGCCTGTGATATAACAAATTTAAAATGAGATTAGAGATTCTGTTTTTTATTACTTTACCGACTGTTACAGTTGTAAATAGGTAAGTTACTTATGTTCGCCTCCGAAAGTTTTAGTGTTGCATGACTGTTCCAATATCTGAATAAAAGGCTAGCACGCACATTGATTTAAGGCTAAAAAAAAGTAAAATCTCAAAAATACTGAACTCAGTTCAGCTAAGCTGTAGTACATATGCTGCATGTCAAATCTGTGAAATTCGTTCATAAAATTGATTGTATTTAAATCTCCATAACCTATCTAGTATATAAATTATATTTTTCTCAAAATTGATATGTTGCTGCTGTATACATTTCTGATTGATATAGTAAAATGATAAAAAAAAATGACTAGTTTGTTCATATCTTATTCACCTAAATTGATTAAAAAATCAGAAACTATTTCTTTAATCCATGAAAACAACAAAGATATTTGAGGGCACACAATACAGTTAAGACCCAACGGTGATCTTTTGACGAATTGTTAACAATTAATTTCACCAAGTCAATTGAAATATGTAATAAAAAATATACCTTCATGTGCTTCTTTAAAAACAAAAGGGGGCAATTTCTTTTACTGGAAATTTCAGTTTCTTGGACATATCTTTCCATTGTGAAAACATATATAACGTTTTTGTTTTAGAAGATAAAAGCACATGGATATCTAAAAAGATTCGGATTATCTTATCTACATAAGTGTGCTATGAAATTGAGAAATAAATTTTAGGACATCATTCATTTTTATCATATTTTAATGATTTTAGTCAAATACGGCGTTTTGCTTTATACTGATCTTATTAAAAAAAATCATCGGTGATTTGATCATACTTATAAGATCTGAAAACCGTCACATAAAATTAAGCACAATGTCATTTAAAAAAAGGGGGGGGAGTCCCCTCCATGAACTCGTTTCTAAGTTTAATCAGTCTGAATGATACACATCAGTTCAAAAATGCACCCCTTCTCGATATGCCACATTTTGACGTCATGAAAAATAATATTAATCTCCCTGTAACTGTATTATATGCTCTTAATAGTTAATATCTATGATAATTTTTGTATTCTTGTCTTTTCATTTTTTGCTTACGTGCTTTGTCTAAATGCCTTTTTGTGTTTCTTTGATACATATGCCGTGGGTCTGTACGTATATATCCCGTCAATGTGTTATTTTTCTAAGGTAATTTTTTGTTTTCTTGTCTTTTATTTTTGCAAATGTGTTTTGTCTATACGCTTTTTGTGCCTCTTTGTTACATATTTGTTTTAATAGGATAAAGATAATAACACAATTTTGACTGCTGTATCACTTTTTTGACATTTTTACCTTTTTTGTCGTTTGTTTTGTTTACACATAGTTGTCAATATAATTGAGTTTGATGCAACTATCATACAAGTGATATATTTAGATAGCTGTAATATCAGGTATTATCCACCATTTTCTACATAAAAAAGGCCTGTACCAAGTAAGAAATATGACAGTTGTTATCCGTTCGTTTGATGTGTTTGAGCTTTTGATTTTTTCCAATTGATTAGGGACTTTCTCTTTTGATTATTCCTCGGAGTGAAATTACTTTTTAGAATAGTACTTCAATTTGGCTTGAACGAAAAATGCCAATAATTGTTTCTTTTTTTATTCAAAACTGTAAAAATAGATGTAACAGCCTTGCCCGAGATATGACTTCGTTCTGATTGGAAGTAGATACAAATATTGATTTGAATCAAATATATGTTCTTTTGATGATGTTGTCATATTCAATGTAACAAAAACGTTCGCAATTAGAAATGAATATTCGTCAAACTAATACATTATGGCACGTTAATTACGTCATGGTAAAAAGCGAAAAGTAATAACAGACGTTTTCATAATGATTTTTTGAAAAGAAACAATAAAAAAAAGTTGTGAAAAGACGAAGAAATGTGCCTATTTCAAGCGATTTTTTTTAGTTCGGCTATATCAGTAACTTCCTCACAGATAACTGTGTTTTTTGAAGTATTGTTGTCGTAAATGCAAAACTGACTATATGATAAAAGAAAAGACAAAGATAAACACCGCATAGTTTCATATTTACACTTATGCGTAGGAACTATTTTGTTTTAAATATGTACTACTTTCTATTTGTTCTTTTTTAACTAGATTAGTTTGATGGTCTGGGCTCGTATGAATGAAAACACTTAAGTTAAGATATCCAATCGTAATACTTATTTATCGTAGGACATGTAGAAAAATCCTTAAGTTCGAAATAAATCTAAACTTATGTAGCTTTATACATACGTGCCCTGACACCTTACTAAGTCTATCCAAATTATTTTGTAAATTATTCCAGTTAAAATTGCAGTGAAGTGAACGCATGTTTGCTCCTTGTTGAAGATGTCACTCCGTGACTTTAAGATGAAGAACAAACAAAAATAAAAGCGCTGTTTCTTTGCTTTATTTTTTTTTTTAAATAAAATAATAAAAAAGTAACTTTAAAGTTACCAATTAAAGAATTTTGTAAATACATTTTTTTTTCATTGCAATTATACAGTTCGAACAAAATAAAACTGAAAGTCAGGAAGTAACAGGATTGGGTTAAGTTGCATATGATGTGCGTGTGTATGTTTTTTTTTCTATTACAAAACGTCTTCTCCTTTTATAAGGATTTATGTATAATACCAGTTACCTTAATCCGCTGTGTTGACTGTTGTATAGCTATGGCATCATTACAATATTCCATTTTTATTTGTTAAGTTTGCTAAAATATGCTCCAATTTTCATTTGGTTTTATACAAATACTTATTTGGTCTGAAGTGTGGTGCTGCATTCTACTTAGTAAGCGGACTTCACTCTATTATCTTGTTCAGGAAGTGGTTATATCACCCACACATATTTATATATAGGTATACAGACGCAGGACAAACTCCCCCTTCATTTTACAATTTCCAATAATCTATGAATATTTACTTTTTAATTCGCAGAATAATAATTTCACCATATGATTGTTGTTTTCTAAAATACACTTAATGTGTATATGAAAATTCTAAGAACAATTAGAATAATTATTCGTATTCAGCTCTGAAAGAAAGAGGAAGACATCAACGCCAAGAATAAATATATTTAAAAGTGTATCTAGTAATATATTTTAAGGGTCTTGTTATGCAACGTCTTATGAAAACATTTTGTCAACATTGGCAATATCACATGACATGAACACTTGTATATCGTTAGATACCATTATGCTTACCGTTGTATTGCCTTTTTAATGGTAAAGATGGTGTTATGATAGTTTATACCCTGAAATTTATCCAAGAAATTTCTAAGTGTAATTACTTGCGAACTTTTGAATGGTCAACACTAATTGATGCATCATTTGTGACAACTGGTTATTGAATAAGTAAATTGTATATCTAGGACATATAAAATAATATATCTCCAGTCGTTTGATGTGTTGAGCTTTTGATTTTATTAAGGACTTTCTCTTTTGAATTTTCCTTTGTGTTCGGTACTTTTTACTTTTTTCTTTATTTATCGAATTAAAATAACTACCGTTTTCCACGATTAGTGGTATGAATTCATTTCCCTTTCTTTGTTCAGAAAACAGTACAGACTGTATTAGTGATACGAAGTACTATTATACTTAAATGTATATAGCGTCTATTTCATTTAGAAAAAATAATACGCAGTTGTTACAAGAAATTCACATGACATTCTCTAATAGCCAGACAAATGTTTATTAAAACGGAACGATTATCTGCGCAGTAGTTAAATCCTGTCAGAATAAAGTTAATTCCATAAACCGATTGACCTCGAAGGGGATAATTACTTGTAATTAAAAAATCATCATTGTCAACTACAATTATATATATGCACTTTGTCAATAATGTATAAAAATATTTTCAGTTTTAGGCAAAGATATGAACATTGATAATTTTTCGGAAAACAATGTGAAGCCTTATTTGATCTAGTATGCACCTTTGTTTTATTCTACTGTGAGGACAAAGTCAATTGACCGTTTTTGTGACATGTCAAGTTTGCATAATTTTCTTTTAAATCGAAAATTTAAAAAAAAAACATGTTCCAAATTTAATTGTTTACTTATTTTAATTTCATAAAATTGGACAAATAAGAAAAAAACTTTTGTGTTTTTAACCTTTGATATGGATCGGTTTTCCATACCAAATAAAGCGTTTGAAACGTGCATTAATACATTGGTAGAATAATGAAATGTTTCAATAGAATAACGGTCTTAGAAAAATTTTCACTAAAGAAAAAGTATAATGTTTTGTGACATCCCCATTAAATTTAAGATTTCGATGTATGGCATAATAATTTAAGTCCATTTTTGGTTGAATCTTGAATTTGTATTTTTGAAATCTTCATTTAAAAAAAATAAAATAATATTAATTATAATTGTCTTTTCTATGTCATTATTTATACCCCAAAATTGTCAACGTTTAATACAAAGTTACAAGTTAAGAGTAACAATCCACTTGAAATACTAACATAAGATGTCCTATCCGAAATCAATTATTTTAAGTGTCTGAATAAGTTTACAAGGAACAATTAACAGCCAAGGACGGTAATCAATTCAAAATAGAGTACAACGCCGAGCCAAAAAAAGGTATCTCTCAAATTAAATATTAACAAACATTTCTTTTGAAAGTCCAATTCGTTTTTGTCTTTTTGTGGTATATTCTCCTTTCCACTTTGAATGATACTGCATGTTTAAATACAATACTGACACCGATTTTTTTGTCGACGTTTTTCATCTCTGAACAAGAATTGAATGCTTTTTATTGAAATTTTATTGTGGTGTTAAAGTATTGACCAAAGACATTTTGTGAGAACTAACAACGCTTTAAATATCATAAAGCATAATATTATAATTATATTTGATATCGAAACTGCATCGAGTAATATCCGTTTTTCTCTCTATCTCTCTGCATATCCCATGTGAAAAAAATTGAAGACCAGAATGGTAGATCGGGTGTCTATCGCCATCTTTGATTGTAAAACAGCAGTAAACAATCAGTCTAGATCTTTAATGAAATGTGCAAATTTCAAAAGAAGTATACAATTTTTTTTTACATTTTCTTTTTATTTTGCAATACAATGGGAGATATCTCATGAAAAAATGTAACATTTATAATGGAACGTGTTTTGAATTTACCTTTTTGTTTGGTATCAAGAAAACAAGTTCTGTGACCCAAATATTCCTTCTATTTACTGAAAGCGCACTATAAGACCTATGTTCTCATTTATGAGAAGTTTATCGTTTAGTTTCCCTTTATCACTCTAAATTGGGGGTTCCAATCATAGTTTTCACAAAAACTGATAATTTTAGTGAGCTGTAACAGCCCCGTGATCCATACTTTTTATTATCCTTTTTTAAAATGCCTAAAATTATTTACATTTCGGCAAAAATTATAAAAATCATATTGGTTTTAGTTAAGTTAAGTTATGAGTCCCAATAAAACAACTCTTCATCAAGTCACAATTTGTAAAAATAAACCCATAAAGGTCACAGTACGGCCTTCAAAACGATGTCTAGGCTTACACCGAACAGCAAGTTAAAAAGGGCTCCCAAAATGACTAGTGTAAAACCACACCAATAAACGACACCTACTTTAAAACAGGTTTCTGACTAAGTACAGTTGTCAGAATTCAGCGTGCAAACGAACGTAACCATTTTACAGGTACCAACCTTTACCCTTACCTAAGATAATAATGTAACATCACAACGTAGGAAGGCACATTTGTTTTTGTAAATATTTCAAGGTCTGTGTGATGTCTTTGTGCGGTATTTGCCATTGCGTTTGTGAAGATATAACTGTGTTTTATGTATGTTTTATATTAACAGTGTGTGTGTAGGATATCAGACTTACAAATGTTCACAGACGTCTTCTGAATACTATAACTACAGTCGGGCATGTGGAACATTCGGGTGGAAGAGATGTCGAGGACAAAAGTAAATGGTAGAATTAAATGGACATAAGTTTTTACGTTCTGAAAAACCGTCAAAAACAATATTTATAAAAATGAGAAAGCAGTCTTGCCTTATTGAGATAAGAAGATGTTGTATGAGTGCTAATGAGACAACAATCCATCTAAGTAAAAAAAGTTATAAAAGTAAACCATTATAGTTCAAAGTACGGTTTTCAACACGGAGCCTTGGCTCACAACGAACAGCAAGCAATAAAGGGCTCCAAAATATTCTAGTGTTAAACCATTCTAACGGGAAAACTATATCTACTTCTGGTTATCGTTTAAATCTAAGTTATTTATTCTTGATGCGTAATAGTCATGAAATAAATTTTCTCGACGAACTAGGAATCATGGCTGCCTGAAACTTGGTAACAAGCTTTCTTGGATGATACTTTACTGTGTAATATGTTTTCAAATCTGTTGATGAGAGATGACAGGGTCTTTTTGCAGAGCATTTATGTATTTAATGCTGATGTTTTTTTTTTTTAAAGTTTGTTCACCATTCCCTGATTCAGAATAATAACGAACCTGATAATTTCAGAGCCACTGGCCGATCCTGAAAGAACTTTTTAACCTATACGAATCATTGTGAAAAAAAGAACCAAGAATATAATAATTTTCTCTACATTTGAATGCTTGTACCAAGACAATTACGGACTTTCCGTTTTTGAATTTTCCTAGGAGTTCTTTTTTTTTTTGGAGGATACTTATCTCAATACCAGTTATATCAAATATTCTAATTCTTTTTTTTTATTTTTTTTTTACAGGAGACGTTATTACAAGACTTATAAAACATGTACACGACAATGTCCATCAGGTAAGAATTTTTATAGACCCAAAACATAATCAGTGTGAACTCATTAACATGTTTATGTACGAATATACTAGGATGATAACTAACTTATTAATTTACCTCAGCACCTTATTCTCGGTAACTCCAAAAAAAAAGGGTTACAATTTTCAAGCTTAAGGATGTTTGCTTCTCTTGTTTTGATTTTTTTTACAAGATCGTCAGAGTCCCTTGTTTTTATCCATGTATTGCCATTAAAAAATGTGCCAGCTAACTCCTACATTTTTATTTCTTCATCATTTAAATACATAAAGTTAAAAATGCAATCTTTAAAATTCTTATAAAAAACTTGTTTTTTTCATAGTATCAGAAACCAAAAACCGTCCAATATTGAAAGTATAAATAGTTATCAAAAGTACCAGGATTATAATTTTATACGCCAGACGCGCGTTTCGTCTACATAAGACTCATCAGTGACGCTAAGATCAAAAAAGTTAAAAAGCCAAATAAGTACAAAGTTGAAGAGCATTGAGGATCCAAAATTCCAAAAAGTTGTGCCAAATACGGCTAAGGTAATCTACTCCTGGGGTAAGAAAATCCTTAGTATTTCGAAAAATTCAAAGTTTTGTAAACAGAAAATTTATTAAAATGACCATATAATTCTAGAAATAATCATTTCCCTCAAAATTTTCAATGGCTTGTACCTTGAAAACAAGAACACGGACCCTTCATTTCTTAATTTTTTTTAACTCGTAATTAATGATTATATTCTTTATAAATCAAAGTAGCATCAGAAGTAGTTTTTAAATGTTACCTCAAAACCTAAGATTAATTGTTCTAGAGGTTGTATTTTTGAAGTCTTCGTACTCCTGATTGTTGTAAGTAGTGTTAAGTCTAGTAATTTTATCATGATTTTGGTGCATCGGTTGATAGCTTAAATGGTTGATTCTGATTAACAATCAATGTCAAATGTACATATAATAATTGTCTTTTGAAATGACCTTCCTACAGACAATTTATCAATTTAGACTCTTTGATAAAATATTTTAATTGAAAAATCTTAGTTGCTTTTTATCATTTTGTTGTTAAGACTTGAGACAATTGGCTGGGGCAAACACTTATAAAAGTGTCAAATAACTTCACCACAGCATGATAACAAAAACCACTCCACTTAACACCCATCAGTTTGTTAACGTTCCTATGTACTTGTTTCACTTGAAATACTTATTCTTCTCTATTTTCTAAATTAAACTGTATGAAATATTGCACATGTTTTTATATATACAAATCTGCTGAATGTAAACCTCATATTTTATGAGCTTTATATTTATTTTCCAATCATTAACAACTTCTATTATTCAATACTAAGTTGATGGTTATTGGAGCTCTTGGTCAAGTTGGAGAGGTTGGTCAACATGTACGAAGAATTGTGGAACTGGTGGACAAGTAAGGACAAGAACAAGATCTTGTACCAATCCAAGGCCACTTAATGGCGGACAACATTGTTATGGACTTACCACTGGAACAGAAAGTAGACAGTGCAACACCAATCCATGTCCAGGTCCGACCGAAAGACATTTTTTTAATTCCTTATTTGTATTAATTAAATGTGAAATTTCGATCAAAGATATGTTACAGAATTTAAAAAAACCTATTCGCATGGGAAATCAAGTAAGGCTGTAATTGTATGGTTGAATCAAATTATATCTCAAATCGAATAAAGAAAAACTATGATATATACTTAATTCTTTAAAATTGCATTGATCTCCACTGTTCCTTTATATTGTCTGTTATCAAACAAATGGAACACATTTAAATATAAATAAATTTGGTGTATTTACTGTATTCTGATTGGTTAAAAGAATTAGATTTATTTTCAATGTTATCAATTTTTTATGGCGACACGCCCACTCTAACGTTGTGTATTCATACGCAAACATCTGTGTACGTTGTTATTCGTATTAATATATGTCTTTGAGCCTTATTTTTTATAGAAATTTATTTATAATGAATGGCAATAATTTATTTTTAATTTATTGAACCATAAAATTAATTTTTGACTCTTCACATTTAACATAATCCGCTTCGCGGATTATTCAATGTGAAGAGTCAAAAATTAATTTTATGGTTCAATAAATTCAAAAAAAATAACAGCCATTCATTAAATGAAAACTATTATTGATAGAAAGTGAGGAAATAATATCATTTAATTATACAGAAATCCGGAGACAGACAAAAACCCACATAAAGAAGTAAACATGAAGTCAATAAATAGTTGTTCATACAGTATGACAATTTCTAAATGTAAAAAAAATAATGACTCTTGATTCAATACTTAGTTGACGGTAAATGGAGTTCCTGGTCAAGTTGGAGAGGTTGGTCAACATGTACGAAGAATTGTGGAACTGGTAATCAGGTTAAGACAAGAACAAGATCTTGTACAAACCCAAGGCCACTATATGGTGGAAATCGATGTCCTGGACTCACCACAGCAGTAGCAAATAGACAGTGCAACGCAAATCTATGTCCAAGTATGAGCAAATTTGTATTTAGCGAGATTCTATATTTTGTTCTTGCGATGAGAATAATGATGACTACTGCTAGTGAAGATAAATCTGCTTACTTTCCATGAGCAACTGCATCACTTCGAGTGTTTTATAATGTTAATGGTGATTTTTTTTGATTTATGTAGTTTTTGGACTTTTACATTTTGTCGCTTATCTCCTACTTATGGACTAAAAAAACATGTCCGTCGACATTTTTAGAGTCTGAATCATCTTACTTCATTAAATCGTAATATCATTCCTTAAGTAGAAAGATGAAACATTTATGGTACAGTGCAAAACATTCATATTGAATTTTCCTCGGAGTTCGGTATTTTTGTGAACTTACTTTTTGATGTAAAGTTTCAAGCATATTTTCTGTGCTTCACTCTATGATACAACTTAAGCATTTGAATGTTTCAAAAACAAATTACAAATGAAAGAAACTTGACATAGAATAAGCCATTAAATTTTCTTCTATCCTTCGTTGAGTCATTTGAAAAAAATAAAAATAGTTACAGTCAACGGCGGGTGTTCTTCTTACGGAAATTGGAGTAATTGGACATCATGTACAGTTCCACGCGGTGGAGGGTCTCAGTCTAGAGATAAAAATAGGATATGTTACAAACCGGAACCGAAATATAGCGATAGTCAATGTGTTGGTAGTTTATCTGAAACTGCATCACTTCCACGTAACTTATCACAATATCCAGGTGATTTAGCCTGATGAAAAGAGCACCACACAGGAAAACTATATTAAGGGGATTAAGGGCCTTTAAGTCACTAAAATATGTGTATAACAAAAACATCAGGAGTAATTAAAGACATTGAGAAAGCTTGGGTGTCTAAATGATCGCAGAAAGATTATTCTTACACTTCTGTAAAAAAAATCTGGGTCATATAAAATCTGTAAACCAATTTTGAATTTGGAAACTAACCAGATAAATAAAAATAAGTTTATATTCTATATCATCAAGATGTAACATTGAATGTTTCTTTTTAATACGTGTTATGTCGTTCCTAAATTTAAAGACAAAACCAACCCAACCTAATTTTGGAAAGTTTAAATAATAGAGTTGCAGCTTATTAATAAAAATCAAAATTGTGCTTTTTAGTCAACGGAGGATGGTCTCCGTATGAAACTTGGAGTCTTTGGTCAACCTGTAATGTTACATGTGGGGTTGGAAAGAAGACTAGAAATAGAGAACGGACATGTTCGAATCCAATACCAAAATACGACGGGAATCAATGCGAAGGAAGTAGAATAGAAACGTCTGCTGATCCTTGTAGTTCCATACCATGTCCAAGTAATTAATCCATTTAGCCAATTTGTTGAAATTAATTTATCGTTACAAAAGTAACATTTTATTACCATATGGAACGTGATGCAGAGATAAATTGATAGAAGCCGAACTACAAAATAAAGGCAACCACCAGATATTCTGATAAAATGAATAATGTAGATAAAGAGAATTCGATATCTAATAACCACAAAGATAAAAAAAAAAGACAACATAAAGAAGCCAGCAGTACTAGTTTGTCTTCAATAAATGTAAATCAAACTCTATACTGTTAGACCCAAATTTAACAGAGACTTTTAAAATGTCTGCCGTAAAAAACAAAATTTTTAAATGACAGAAACATTACGTTGTGTCAAGCAATCACCAGATGACCACAAACAAGTTTGAAGAAAGGCAAGTGGCAAGATCATACATGTCACTTTCAAATGACTTCAGTGAAAATTTAATTGAACAGAGACTATCAAACCTCTGCCGTAAACACCCATTGTTCATGGTCTTATTTAGCTTGAATCTATTTTTAGAATAACATCTCTCCTTGAGTGTATATTTGAATAAAAGAAGATGAAGGGATTTAGACAAATATGACAGTAGCCATACATCAGAAAACAAACGCATGAAAATAGAAACACCTGGTCTTTATCAATAGACAGAATTTAATACAATATACCAAGTTCTTAATTAGTGCGAGTTAAAAAAGAATTTGAAAATTATGTTTTAAAGATATACAATCATCACATGATTCCTAAACATGACAATATCAAAATTTGCTATACTGATATTACTATAGCTTCAAACAATACTCCAATAAATTAGATGCCGTTGCAAGGTTAGGTTTTTTTTATTGTAGTTGATGGCGGTTGGTCTTCATTCGGAAGTTGGAGTCCTTGGTCCTCGTGTAATGTCACATGCGGTGGTGGAACCAAATCTAGAAGCAAAAATAGGACATGTTCAAATCCAGAACCAAAATATGGCGGACAATCGTGTAATGGAAGTACTGACGAGACATCTGCAGTCTTGTGCAATCCTATGGCATGTCCAAGTAATTAAATCAATATCTTTTATATAATTTATTTATTCCATGTTTTATACATTATTAGTTTGCAAATTATACCCTTTTATGGAGCAGCCGTACAATTTGAACATATACTGAAAATTTAATTAAACAGAGACTATCAAACATCTGCCGTAAACACCCATTGTTTAGAATAATATTTCGCCTTGAATGTATAACTGAATGAAAGGGGATGAGGAGTATAGGCAAATATGACAGTAGCCATTCATCAGAAAACAAACACATGAAAATAAAAAAAACCTGGTCCTTATCAATAGACAGAATTCAATTCAATATACCAAGTTATAAATTAGTGCGAGTTTGAAACTTGAAAATTATGTATTTAAGATGTACACTCATCATATGATTCCTGAACATGACAAAATCGAGAATTGTTATCCTGATATTACTATAGTTACAAACAATACTCAAATAATTTAGAGGCCGTTGCAAGATTAAGGGTTTTTTTGCAGTTGATGGCGATTGGTCTTCATTCGGAAGTTGGAGTCCTTGGTCATTATGTAATGGCACCTGCGGTGGTGGAACCAAATCTAGAAGCAAAAATAGGACATGTACAAATCCAGAACCAAAATATGGCGGACAATCGTGTGAAGGAAGTAAAACCGAGACATCTGCAGTCTTGTGCAATTCCATGGCATGTCCAAGTAATTCAATCAATAGCTTTTATATAATTTATTTATCCCATATTTTATGCATTATCAGTTTTCAAATTATACCCTTTTATGGAGCAGATATACATTTTGAACATATGCTGAAAATTTAACCAAACAGAGTCTATCAAACATCTGCCTTAAACGCCCATTGTTCATTGTCTTATTTAGCCTTGAATGTATTTTTTAAAATAATATTTCGCCTTTAATGTATAATTGAATGCAAGGGGATGAGGGGATATCGTTTAGTCTGTTCTCGATAGTAATCAGTTCTCGATAGCAATGCGCGTGGTTAAAATAAAAGTAGTTCGCGAAATCGCACATGTTTTCTATTCGTCGGTATTTCAAGGACAGAATAAAATTTGCCTCAAGCAAGCATTAATTTCAACATTTCAAGTTTTCAGACATTTTACAACAGTAAAAATAATATTTTCCGATTTAGCCTACTTTTCCTTATTCCCAAAAACAACCCAAACTTCATCCCCTCGGTTCATAAATAGGACGTTTTCAAATGTAAACAAAACTTACCTCAAAAAGAATGTCAAGTCCAAATACGTAATACACAATTGTAAGATGTGGTGTGACGTGGCTATGGAAAAAAAATCTATGGAACGCAGTTTGGGTCATATCTTATCAACTATAAAAATTAATTCAATTCAATTATCGGAAAAGTAATGCACTTAAGTATTGTAATTGTGACAGAAAAATATTAATAACAGCTGTGACAAGATCTTATAACATATAAGAATTGGTTCAATAATTTAAAATCATCTAAAATTAATATTCAATGCATATTTTTGTCCTTGAGTGATAATTCTTAGGATGTCGGTTAAAGATGCCTTAATTGATCGAAAAGGCTAAAATTCATAAAAAAAAATGTTTTCTAGAGACAAATGATAGTTAATTGATACTTTTCTTCAATTTGCGTAATTTTAGATCTTCTACTAATATCAAACATGCTTACCATACTATACTTTTCACAACTATCGAGAACTGATGACGTATTGCACACAATGTCAAAATTGAGCACAGCAACAGATGTTTTGATTTTTCTTGATTTGCGCAAGAGAAAATCGTGAGGATAATAGGAAATGAATAAAAGTATCTTCTAAATTTACACAATCAGCTTTGACCACATTTATTTGAAGAACTGGCCCTACGGAGCAAAAGTTTGTTACACTATCGAGAACCGATAACACTAGCTAGGATATAGGCAAATATGACGGTAGCCAAACATCAGAAAATAAACACATGAAAATAGAACCACCTGGTCTTTATCAATAGCCAGAATTTAATTCAATATACCAAGTTTTAAATAAGTGCGAGTTACAATTTTAAAATTATGTATTCACGATATACAATCATCATATGATTCCTAAACAAGACAATATCGAAACTTTTTATTCTGATATAACTATAGTTTCAAATAATACTTAAATAAATTTGATGCCGTTGCAAGGTTTTTTTTTTTTATTGCAGTTGATGGCGATTGGTCTTCATTCGGAAGTTGGAATCCTTGGTCATCATGTAATGTCACCTGCGGTGGTGGTACCAAATCCAGAAGCAAAAATAGGACATGTACAAATCCAGAACCAAAATATGGCGGACAATCGTGTAAAGGAAGTACAACCGAGACGTCTGCAGTCCTGTGCAATGCCATGGCATGTCCAAGTAATTTCATCAATATCTTTTTTATAATTTATTTATTCCATATTTTATACATAATCAGTTTTCAAATTATAACTTTTTATGGAGCAGCCGTGCAATTTGAACATATACTTCAGGGATTTAATAAACCCATCAAATATACGGTTCTTATAAAATGAAATTTTATATGTATGCATAAGACTAATAAGTGACTCTCATTTTTTTAAACTGTTGGTACGCAAAATCAAATATAAATTTGTAGAGCCATAAACCGAAAAGTTGTGCAAAATGCGGATAAGCGAATCTTTACCATGGGGGTATGTTATTGAGTTTTAATCTAATTGAATTCAACTTGGATCCCGTTTAGTTTGATCTTAGAAATTCAAAAGCAAAATTTTCAAAATATTGGTTTAATATGTAAAAGTGTTTTCTACATTTTCAACAATAATCTTTGAAACATCTTTGTCAAATTATACACGAACGGAAGTTGAGAATCCGCTGGATGTTTTCTGATTTTTCCATATATTGCAACTAAGTAATGTTTCAGTATTTATTATAACATTATTATAGTTTATATCGAATTTCTTTATACCGTATTGAATCGTTAGTATATAAATATGATTCCATAATTACTTCCTAAACATTTTCGTAAGATACTATGTTTCAATTGGCAAAACAATGGAAATTTGGCACCGCCAACAAATGTTCCGCGAATTGTTCTTTTAATCAGAGAAAAAAAAAGCCAAACGTGTATGGTCTGCTTTGAATATCATCGGTTAACAAAACTTGTATGGATGAGGGGCCATCTAACATACATTCTGATTTCTAATTGTTCAACTGATTTTATTACATATATCCACAATGGGATACTCGAGTAATCATCGAATGACGTGACTTAGCAAGGACTATATGCTCTTTGAATTTAAAAAGCCATATATTTTCGAGACTGCATGATAAAATGAAGACAAATCTTTAAAATACACGTTTCGATAGATTTTGCCTGGTTTTGTAATCTCATAATCTTAACTTTATAAAACAGACATGTGTTAATCATAGAATTATCTCGATTTTGTGTACGCTTTGAAGTTGGAATAACAACTTATAACGATCTATGTATAAAAAGCTAAGAATTTGTATTCAAGCCTAATGTGTATTATTCATTGAAGTTGACGGCGGGTGGTCATCCTACGATGTATGGAGTTCTTGGTCTGTATGTAGTGTAACTTGTGGTGGAGGTGTAAAGTCAAAAAGTAGAAATAGGACATGCTCAAACCCTGTACCAAAATATGGCGGGAAACAGTGCATCGGAAATGAAGTGGAAAATGTTACTTCTTACTTCAACATGTCACCTTGTCCAAGTAAAATTATATTCAATCAGAATAACAATGCATCGTACAATTCATGTAAAATGTAATTAAATTGATAAATTGTAACCCCCAAACTAGAATATATTCAGCATTAAGATAAGATATAAAATAAACACTAGCACATATATATCATTATGAAAGATAATCAGTCTTTTATATGTTGTTGCAAAATACTGGACACCTTTAATGTACACCTTGCTGATTTTGTATATTTTTAATATGCATTTCCCTTTCTAACACAGCTTGAAAGAAGACCACGTACTTTTGCACAAACAGCACTTGTAAATGTAAATCAATGAGTTGTTCTGGCTTATAATCAGCTAATATATTATTCAGAAATGCAGACAATGATAATTATATCAATACTATTTATTATAGTTGACGGTGGGTGGTCATCCTACGATGAATGGAGTTCTTGGTCTGTATGTAGTGTAACTTGTGGTGGAGGTGTAAAGTCAAGAAGTAGAAATAGGACATGCTCAAACCCTGTACCAAAATATGGCGGGAAACAGTGCATCGGAAATCAAGTGGAAAATGTTACTTCTGACTGCAACATGTCACCTTGTCCAAGTAATATTACATTCAATCGGATACAAAATGCATCGTACAATTCATGGAAAAATTAAGTTTCACATTATTGTAAAATGTAATTAAATTGGCAAATTGTTACCCTTAAAATAAGATACATTCAGCATTAAGATACGATATAAAATAAACACTAACACATATAGTATATTATGAAAGATAATCCGTCTTTTATATGTAGTTGCAAAATACTGAGAATCAGTAAGAGTAATGTCGTTGTTGAGTTTCACATTAACGAAAGGTTTTATTTTAATGGACACCTTGTTGATTTTGTTAATTTAAATATTCATTTTCCTTTTTAACACAGCTTGAAAGAAGACCACGTACTTTTGCACAAACAACAATGCACATGTAAATGAATGAAATGTTCTGGCGTATCACCAGCCCAGTAGTCAACACTTCGGTGTTGACATGAGTATCAATAATGGGGTCATTTTTATAAATTTCCTGTTTACAAAACGTTGAATTTTTTGAAAAACTAAGGATTTTCTTATCCCAGGCATAGATTATCTTAGCCGTATTTGGCACAACTTTTTGGAATTTTGGATCCTCAATGCTCTTCAACTTTGTACTTGTTTGGTTTTATAAATATTTTGATATGAGCGTCACTGATGAGTCTTATGTAGACGAAACGCACGTCTGACGTACTAAATTATAATCCTGGTACCTTTGATAACTATTGTCATCAGCTAATGTATTATTCAGAAATGCAGACAATGATAATTATATCAATTCTATTTATTAAAGTTGACGGTGGTTGGTCATCCTACGATGTATGGAGTTCTTGGTCTGTATGTAGTGTAACTTGTGGTGGAGGTGTAACGTCAAGAAGTAGAAATAGGACATGCTCAAACCCTGTACCAAAATATGGCGGGAAACAGTGCATCGGAAATGAAGTGGAAAATGTTACTTCTGACTGCAACATGTCGCCTTGTCCAAGTAAAATAACATTCAATCAGAATAAAAATACATCGTACAATTCATGGAAAAATTAAGTCTCACATAATTTTAAAATGTAATTAAATTGGCAAATTGTTACCCTTAAAATAGAATATATTCAGCATTTAGATACGATATAAAATAATCACTAACACATATATAGTATATTATGAAAGATAATCCGTCTTTTATATGTAGTTGCAAAATACTGAGAATCAGTAAGAGAAATGTCGTTGTTGAGTTTCACATTAACAAAAGGTTGTTGATTTTGTTTATTTAAATATTCATTTCCCTTTCTAACACAGCTTGAAAGAAGACCACATACTTTTGCACAAACAACACTTGCACATGTAAATCAACGAGTTGTTCTGGCTAATATTCAGCTAATCTATTATTCAGAAACACAGACAATGATAAATATATCAATATTATTTATTAAAGTTGACGGTGGGTGGTAATCCTACGATGAATGGAGTTCTTGGTCCGTATGTAGTGAAACTTGTGGTGGAGGTGTAAAGTCCAGAAGTAGAAATAGGACATGCTCAAAGCCTGTACCAAAATATGGCGGGAAACAGTGCATCGGAAATGAAGTGGAAAATGTTACTTCTGACTGCAACATGTCACCTTGTCCAAGTAAAGTTATATTCAATCATAATAACATTGCATCGTGCATTGAATGTTTTTAGTAATTCAGGGAAAATTTAGTTCCACATAATTGTAAATGTAGTTAAATTGGCAAATTGTAACCCTCAAAATATAATTTATCCAGAATTAAGATACGATATACAACAAACACTAACACATATAGTTCATTATGAACGATAATCCGTCTTTTATATGTAGTTGCAAAATACCGAGAATCTGTAATAGAAAAATCGGTGTTGAGTTTCAGATTATCGAAAGGTTTTAATTTAATGGACACCTTGTTGATTTGTCACAGACACTAATATAATTATAATCACACATTTGATTAGTTCAAGGTAACGAAGAAGTTTCTTTAGTATTGAGGACACACATATATATTTTTACAGCAGTTTTGATAGGCAATGTTTATAAATACGAAACGCGCGTCTGGCGTACTAACTTATAATCCTGGTACCTTTGATAACTATTTACACCACTAGGTCGATACCACTGCTGGTGGACGTTTCGTCCCTGAGGGTATCACCAGCCCAGTAGTCAATAATGTGGTCATTTTTATAAATTTCCTGATACAAAACTTTGAATTTTTCAAAACACTAAAGATTTTCTTATCCCAGGCATAGATTACCTTAGCCGTATTTGGCACAACTTTTGGGAATTTTGGATCCACATTGCTCTTCACCTTGTTTGGCTTTATAAATATTTTGATATGAGCGTCACTGTTGAGTCTTATGTAGACGAAACGCGCGTCTATCGTACTAAATTATAATCCTGGTACCTTTGATAACCAATTATAAATAAATCTTTTTTCAAAGAAGACTCACCCCAGATGTTGTGAAAACAGAACCCTGGACTGTTCTCTACTTTAAACGTTTTTTCTCGTATTATCTCAAACGAGATAGACACTTCTGGTTTGCAATCTATAAACATAAACTATATTTTAGATATCTATTTCCCTTTATAATACAGATTGAAAGAAGACCACGTACTCAAACACCATATAAATATATCAATATTATTTATTAAAGTTAACGGTGGGTGGTCATCCTACGATGTATGGAGTTTTTGGTCTGTGTGTAGTGTAACTTGTGGTGGAGGTGTAAAGTCAAGAAGTAGAAATAGGTCATGTTCCAATCCTGTACCAAAATATGGCGGAAACCAGTGCACTGAAAATGAAGTGGAAAATGATACTTCTGACTGCAACACGTTACCTTGTCCAAGTAAAGTCATATTTCATTATGTTACCAATATATTGTACATTTCACTTTTTTCTTTTTCGGAGAAAATTGAATTTCACTTTTTTATAAAGTATAAAAAAAAAGTTGTAAAGTTGTATCTTTTATAAGAAAGGATATAAAAAATACGTTACAACATAAATCACAGTAGCCAATTTTGTTAATTATTATTATTTTATACATAGCTTCACTTAAATAGAGTATAAGTAAGCCAAATGCAGATGTTGAGTACCCCATCTAATAGAAATGAAACCTAAAAAAATTGTGCATTTGTGATAATCCACAAATCATGAACAAGTCATTTAAGAATATAAAACTCATAAAAAATTAAACCTGATTTTTGTCTTGTATCAGACGCGCGTTTTTCCGTATAATTGCCAATGAGAAAGCTACGCACCAAAATTCAAATGAAATGGATGTAAGTAATTAAAGGCAATCGTACGGCCTCCAGCAACGAGAGAAACCCATACTATATGGTCGGCTATAAAAGCTATACAAACATACTTGCTTATCAGTATACGAGAGTAAATTGCCTTAAATGATCAATCATTATGTTCAAATGATTCCACTTTACATTATGTAGATTATGCTATTGAGAAAAAGACAAAAACACGATATAATAGATGTAGGAAGATGTGGTGAGAGTGTCAATGAGACAACTCTCCATCCAAATAACAATTTATAAAAGTAAACCCTTATAGGTCAATGTACGGCCTTTAACACGGAGCCTTGGCTCACACCGAACAACAAGCTATAAAGAGTCCCAAAATTACTAGTGTAAAACCATTCAAACGGGAAACACAACGGTCTAACTAACTATGATTTAATATTATTTTGTCATTTGAACTCATAATTCATTCTTTAATTCTGAAAACAAATACATTTTAAGAGCCGAATTGATAAGCAATGTCGAGAAATGAATATGAATTACGAAAATCTCCATACCCTATAATGTTTTTATATTCATATCAAATGGATATATAATAATCATTTCAATACAACTCATTGAAGTTGATGGTGGGTGGTCATCCTACGGAACATGGAGTTCGTGGTCTGTATGTAGTGTAACTTGTGGTGGTGGTAAAAAGTCCAGAAGCAGAAGTAGAACATGTTCAAATCCTGTACCAAACTATGGTGGAAAACAGTGCAATGGAAATGCTCTAGAAAATACTTCTTCTGACTGCAATACATATCATTGTGAAAGTAATTACATTAAATCTGTTTTTTCATTAACACAACGTTATATAGGCAAGAGTTGTGTTAAGGGGAATTGAATTTCAAAACACGCATATGAAAACTTTTTGAATGACATATTTCAACTCACATCTTCAACTGTTCCCAACAAATACATAATAAAAAGATATTTAATTCTCCTACAATTTTACAAGATGAATCTCGGAAAACAAAATATGATTCAAAAAAATAAAACGAATCCTCCTTCTATTTTTTTTATTATTTACCCCCGAAATGTTTTTAAAAAAAAGTGTTAACGTCAATATGTGTTTTAATGATAGCTATGAATTAGAAGATTATTTAAACATAGCTCTCTTCTTCTATTAAAGTTGATGGCGAATGGTCGCCCTTTGGAACTTGGAGTTCTTGGTCGGTATGTAGTGTAGGTTGTGGTGGTGGTGAAAAGTCAAGAAATAGGAACAGGAAGTGTTCAAACCCATTACCAAAATATGGCGGGAAACAGTGCATCGGAAATTCCATGGAAAATACTTCTTCTCACTGCAACGTGTTACCTTGTCCAAGTAAAGTCACATTTCATTATTATAACTATGCAAACATTTTCACTGATGGAATGAAAAGTAATAAACAAACACGCGGTAAAAGAAACTATATTGTGTATGAATTGATCGGGTCGTTCCAATTTGAAATGTTATACCCCCGCATCTGTCCATCCGTCAGTCCATCCATCCGTTCATCAGTTCGTCCATTCGATGCATATTTTCGTCGCATCTTTCTCAGAAATTATATTACAACGATTTCTGAAATTTGGTTTTAGGGTTTGTATTAGTTAGCTATACAGTGTGGTGTGTTTTTAGATTCATCACTCAATAACTTCCGGTTTACAGAGCACTTACATCATTTATACATGACATACAAGCTTAAACTTTTCGTCACATTTATCTCAGGAACTATATTACAAGGATTTCTGAAATTTGAATTCACGGTTTATTTAAGTCAGCGGTATATTGTGATAAGTTTTCATGTTCAGCAACAACTTTACCGAACACTAACATCATTTTACACATGACATTAAAGTTGATTATTTTCGTCACATTTTTTGTCGTCCTTAACGTCAACATTTTAAAAGAGGGACGAAAAATACCAAAGGGACAGTCAAACTCATAAATCGAAAAAAAACTGACAACGCCATGCCTAAAAATGAAAAAGATAAACAGACAAACAATTGCAAATGACACAACATAGAAAACTTTAGAATAAACAACACGAACCCCACCAAAAACTAAGGATGTTCAATGACAGGAACAGCAAATTATTTTCTTCACCTAGAACGCTTCGATCCGAAAGATTTGACGATTTCTCCATTAAAATAGATTAATTCATGGTGGCTTGAGTTTAATTTTTACGACAGGTTGGCTCTTTATGCCGATATTTTACCCCTTGCTATTGCTATTGCTTTGTGTCGTTATATGTAGCTAACCAGCACAAATGAGGAAAACAATGGAATCTACTGAAAATATAGAAGGCGAAATAAATAAAAAGCACCATTTAATGCATAAAGTATTTATGATAACAAAAAAACTTGCTTTAAACTGCAAATACAGAAAAATCCGTGAAATATCGAACATTTATTTCGTTTCCCCTAACAGCAATCCTGCATCGCAAGAAAAGCTTTATCTTTCGGCGCTCATGACCTCGCTCCTTTTATGGTGCATACGATTCACTCAAGTAATGTTTATTTCGTTGATTTGTCACTTCTAATTTGTTTGACGGGATTTTGTCATTGGAAAACTACTGCTGCCTTTATTTACATACTTATTTCATTGAAGTTGATGGTGAGTGGTCATCATTTGGAATTTGGAGTTCTTGGTTCTCGTGTAGTTTCACGTGTGGTGGTGGTGAAAAGATCAGAATAAGGAATAGAACGTGTTCCAATCCTGTACCAAATCATGGTGGAAAGCAGTGCACCGGAAATGAAACGGAACATGCAACATCTGACTGCAACACATTGTATTGCCCAAGTAATATCAATAATTGATTATATAAGCGATGCATTGTCTCGTTAGTTGTTATTTTACAACAATTCAAATTTACATTATCCTAATGTAAAAAAACTCGGAAAACTGTAACAGTTGTCAGACCTTCATCATATAAAATAATGTATATGCCATATGCATAAAAGACCAATAATATTGTCATTTTTTTAAATTGTTTGCTCGAGGATTAACCTTCAAATTTCTCAGATATACAATCCTTAGTATTAATGCACAATTTCAGTTGAAACACAATACGCAAAATCATTTTACAATCATGTTGATTTCGTTTTTAAAGATTTCATTTCTAATACGATAACACAATGCTATAGAAATGATGATATGACCAATTGTGTTGGTCATTGTGTGCACCTGATGTATACATAGCAATAGGCACTTTGTTGACTCCTTAATAAACCATATGCAAAATAATGTATTTATTTTTGTTCTTAATACAATGTAGATGACATCTTTTTATGGTTTTGACGAAACATATATTCTGAAAAACAAACAATTAACTAACAAATTGCGCGAAAAATATCAACTATGAGACATACAATAAGATTTTTCACTTTATAAACAACTTATGTAAGTTCCTTCATTTTATCACTTATATGCACTGTTTTTTTGGCAAACAATTTTCTGATAAATAACATTATTCCATGAATTACCTGTTTAAGTATTTTAAACTCATTTTGAGTTTACTGCTCAATTGGCAATATCAAAAAGATAAAATAGACCCATCGTAGATACCAGAATTAAATTTGAGTACGCCAGGCGTGCGTTACATCTTCAAAATACTCAACAGTAACACTCGACTAAATATCATAAAAAGGCCAGATAAATTACAAAGTTGAAGGGCATAGACCCCAAAATTTTGAAAGGTTGCCTCGCCTTATACTGCTATGGTAATCTTTCAATCAAATAGTTATGACTGCGAAAGTATATTTTTTTACTTTCTTTACTTCCTTTTTAAGGTCTACTTTATGCTCTATTTATATTATCTTAATTATTGATTGACAATAACCATCCTGATAAATGAAAGCAGTCAGGTAAAATCTGATATGTAGTTTATGAATGGGATAACAGTTGTTTCGCATTTGATAAGTAAATTAAAGACTTTACGAATTATTTCAATAGGAGTAAAACCATCAGAGGTTTTAAAAAAACATATATTGGGCTCTAAACATAAAATATAAACAGATAAAAAGTGTCAACAATTAATTGGCTTCTGAATCAATAGAATACGGAGAAAGGTTACTTTTATTAACTTGATCTTTATTTTCTTGCAGTTGACGGCGGATGGTCGTCTTATGGATATTGGAGTTCATGGTCGTTATGTAATGTAACTTGTGGTAGTGGTAAAAAGTCCAGAATTAGGAATAGAACCTGCACAAATCCGGTACCAAAATATGACGGAAAACAATGTATTGGAAATGCAGTGCAAAATATAACCACTGATTGTAATACATTACTTTGTCCAAGTAAGTAATATGGTAAAATTTACTAACAAGGCCACGCATATCAAGATTGAAAGAGGGAGAGAAATAACGCAGAAGACATTTTTTTAAATGTGCAAATATATTTATATGACAGTATTATTAGGAAAAATGTTTAAAAAAATATGTACTATCATCATGCGTCCTTTGAAAGCAGCCTTGAAGTGACAAAAAGTAGTTTTCATATTTTCGTGGTCAAAATTCCGTATTTTTCTCTTGGATTATGATATCGTCAAATGCAATTTAACACCGAATTTTACTTGCCATGCTTAAAACGACCGGTGCCACTCGCGAACGTCATGCCTCGAAGAAGATCAGATTCCTTAAGTTATGGTTATATTCTTGTTGCGAAATAATCTGTGTAGTTGCTTTTCTTTTTAGTGATTGCTTTGTCTCTTTGTATTTTACCAATGTTTTTCAAACCGCTTTGGTATCGTCTGTGTTTCCGTCTTTGTACTATACATCTTTGTGTCAACAATATTTCTAACAAAAAAATTACAAGTCTCGTAGTTAATTTGGAGTACTTATTTAGATATAAGAAAACAGAATCAGCCAGTGGCACCTGCACTTACCAAATAGACAACTTCTGTGTCTTGTGTAATAAGTGAAAAAAATATAAAACAGAGATATTTTAAAACCAGCACGTTTTCTGAATAGTAACCAGTTTAACAAGTCAATGTTCTTTTCATACAGTAAACGGTGGATGGTCACAATACACTGTATGGAGTCGATGGGGAAATTGTTCAAGAGAATGTGATGGAGGATTGAAATACAGAACCAGATCAAGATCCTGTACAAATCCAAAGCCAAAGTTTGATGGTTTGGAATGTACTGGGAATACGACCGACGAAGAAGGCGGAGTTTGTAATACTCATCATTGTCCATGTTAGTATAAGGAATAATAATCGGTAGATAATAGCTAACAAACTTATTAACAAAGAAATGAAAGGAAGTGGATAAAATTTGAAAAACACGAGGTACAAAAACATCAAGAATGATTATAGCAGAGTTATTTCAGAGTACAATTTAACAATGTACAGCCATAGTGAACATGTAAAATGTAGCTTTGAGCAATAACACATATCATTGATACCCTAAATAAGGAACTCCATGAAACAAGAGCAATTTATTTAAGATATTTGCATTTAAATATGTTTTTATTTGATATCAAGAATCATTTTTGATAAGATATAGTGTACTGTAATGTGTACTGTAACAAGAAATATATGTATAGGAATGAATACGACTCTTATAAAACTGCAGAAGAAATGATTTAAAGAGTTGCAAAAAATAACCTCCACAATATAATCTATTCAGTTTTAACTGTGAAACATATAATCTACTATTTTTTTTAGTGGATGGTAATTGGACCGACTATAGTGCGTGGTCGTCATGGGATACATGTAATGTCACGTGTGGTGGAGGATTCTATAGTCGATATAGAAACAGAACATGTGAAAATCCAGAACCTATGTTTGGTGGAATGAATTGTTCGGGAGATGATATAGACCAACAAAAAGGAACTTGTAACAAACAACGATGTAAAGCAACAGGTACAATATGCCATTCTTTTATGAACTAGTACTGGATCTCTAAGCCATTGCTGGAGGACGTTTCGTCACCGAGGATATCACCAACTCAGTAGTCAGCACTTCGGTGTTGACATGAATATCAATTATCTGGTCATTTTTTTTTTAATTTCCTGTTTACAAAACTGTTAATTTTTCGAAAAACTAAGGACTTTCTTATCCCAGGAATAGATTACCTTAGCTGCATTTGCCATAACTTTTTTGGAATTTTGGGTTTTAATGCTGTTCAACTTTGTTCTTGTTTGGCTTTATAACTATTTTGATCTGAGCGTCACTAATGAGTCTTATGAAGACGAAACGTGCGTCTGGCGTATTAATTATAATCCTGGTACCTTTGATAATTACTTTCTCTATATAACCTATGAAGGCAAGATTGAACAATAACTATTTAGTAAATACAATATTTTCTGATAATCAATATTCTGATAAACCACAATCCTTTTCCATTTAATTCCGCAATATCAAGTAAATTTATTCAGTGTTTCAGATATAAGAATTTGATCGAATGAATAACAAGTTCAAAAATAATTACACAAATATTCATCTTCCTATTTCCTTATATCTATATTCCAACCATAACAGTTATCTCTTAAATTGAAACTGGCACATTAAAAAAAAAACAATTATCAAATTACGCTCACTTATATTGCTACAAGAGAATTTAACTAAGTGTATGTACTCATTAAAGTAGTCACATCAATTTCATGATAATTAAAATAATGATATACTAGGTACTCAACGAGATCTTCAGAATTAACGGTCTTCCACTTAAATATTTCAGAGATTACAGATGTGCCAAAGATACTATTATCAGAGATATTTAAGAAAGGTATTACCGTTAGAAGTATCAAATAAATATATAATATATATTAAATAGAAGTAATTTGTATTTTTAAACTGGAAAAGATACAGTTCACAGTTATATAAAAACTAACGTTATATCGCACTTATTCTGTGTTTTATCAATCGAATGCATAACAATAGTCTACTAGAATGTTAACTTTTCAATCCAATAGATAAGGTCAATTTATCGTTTCGATTTTAAGAAAGTGTATTTTCACAACATAGAATGAATTTAAAACATCTGAATGTCAAAATTATTAAATTGATAAGATGTTCAAATAAAATATGAAGGAATCGTTTTGAAAAAAAATAAAGGGATATACATACAACATTCCCTTTGCTCAAATAAAAATGAAAGAAAATAGTTTTCTTCTCTTTATACAAATGTTCAACACGTACTCACATCCTTAAATAGAAAATAAAACATCATGAAATTCGGTACAAGAGGAAAAAAAACCGGACAATTATGATATAATTTCAATGACTTGTGTTACTCATAGTTGTTCAATAAGCTTGATTTGTCTATTGTATATTTTAGCTCTTTACTATGGTATAATACCAGGGGCGTTTCTGATACTGTGTGTTGTAATTGTTTGTGTGATTGTTAGGAAGAGGAGGAGAAGGTAAACTTCATCCATTTATCGTGGAATTAAAATATTTTAAAGAATTTTACGTCTACCATTTAATCGATATCGTTTTTTAATGACAGCGAGATTCGCAACATAGAGGTTTGCGTCGTAAATGTTGCTTTTAGATAGAATATCATCAAAAAGTAAACTGATCTTTCAACCTCTCTTAATTATTTTAAGCTGTTTCGAAAATAATTAGATTTGTTTCAAATTCATAAATCCTATGAAACTATTTATGATTAAAATTGGTAGCATATCAATGTAAAACAAAAATTTCAATGACATCTCCTTGTAAGCTCAGGCTGAAGGCTTGTCATGAACGAACTACGCAAAGGACAATTACGATTTTATATTGTGGCCACGACACATATAAATAACAGGGGTGGATATTAATAAAATTGAGAATGGAAATGGGGAATGTGTCAAAGAGACAACAACCCGACCAAATAAAAAACAACAGCAGAAGGTCACCAACAGGTCTTCAATGTAGCGAGAAATTCCCGCACCCGGAGGCGTCCTTCAGCTGGCCCCTAAACAAATATATACTAGTTCAGTGATAATGAACGCCATACTAATTTTCAAATTGTACACAAGAAACTAATATAAAAATAATACAAGACTTGCAAAGCATATATTGTTTATTTTAGATATCTAGAGATTATAAAATGAATGATATACGTATTCTTAGATTACAAGATTAGATGGTCAGTTGTGTTAAAAGCATATCAATGTTCATGGCAGAAACCTGCTTTACTGTTATTATAACCTTCAAAGTTGGTCTAACATAACTAAAAAATCAATGATGATATTTGAAAAAAAACTCTTTCCAAGCATTTGATACAGAAAAAATGTCTTTCTTTTTTTCCAGTTCAATATCATTAAAGACATATAACTTCCAGAATACCACATACATGACGCCAAGTAAAGATGATGCAATTTGTAAAGATACAGAATTGACATGTAATTTGGAAGACAAACAAATTACAGATGAAAAGGAAGAGGAAGAGGAACGATATACAGACATGGACAATACGCTGATTTGCAGTGCTAATACAGATATTGATCACTATGACTATGCTAGGGAGGACGAAGACCATTACGATATATATGTCGATGAGATCGATCACTATGAAAAATGTGGCAACGTTAATCGAGAGTCGCTGAACGAAAGTTGTACGCAGAATGCATCAAGTGAATTTCATACGTTTAAAAACTTTTGAATAGTCTGTATTCGCGTGTCGTTCTTGATTTCATCATTGTGTTGAATATTATAGTATGATATTTTAATAATTTTGCTTTAAATGCTATGAGTTTTTTTGTGTACCTTTGATTTTCTAGATAATATACTTTGTTTGACCCTATTATGAATAAAGATAATATGACCTGTTTTGTACTCGCACGTACTAAAAACGTATGAACTATGTTTTGTTACTTTATAGATAAACGTATTTACCTTTTTGTTTAACAAAAACATTGCATGAGAGGACATACAGCTCAAATTGACGTAAGGTTTAATTATCGTCTGAGATGGATTATTCTTTAGAGTAGAACCTTTATTGCTATTTCTTGGCGGTCATTTTGAGCTAAAAAAAATGTGATATATTCGTTGAGTATTCGAGGTATCCAGTCTGCAATTTGTTCATTGAAACTGTTATTTATAAATAGCGCTCATCAACTTTCAATAAAACTTCTGACTTTCACTTATATGTGTTGCGTTGTGTTTAAGCAAGTATGCTATACAAACTATTGAAATCAGTTTGAAAACATTTAACAAAAAAAAAAAAGGCGCGTGGCAACTTAATAACAAAAAAAAACCCCATAAAATACAGATCTTAGAATACTTACAGTTACTGACTGCTATAGTTCAAATTAAAGCGAATAACAACTTTTATTATCGTCATTATTCGCAAGAGAAGGTTGTGGCCGATTTGCAACGGTTGTTTTTTCCCCGCTATGGATGAAGGAAAAACTACTATCGGAATTTTCAATTAAACATTAAATGGCTCGTTTAGCTATTTTATTATATTTATATCAGGCTCAAAGTTAGAGAATAGCGCATTGCAAAATTTGAATAAGGAACATAGTTGTTTGCATCTAGGTCGTTTGATCTCTGGTGAACAGTTTTCTCATTATCAATCATAATACGTCATTTCATTTTTATAGAATATCAAATTTACTTAAAAGCCGTGGTCAATTTATACTGGCTACTTTCCCTTCAAAATAGCAACTGTAAACCGACTATTGGTTTGTGAAACAAGGTTATGTATATAGCGTACCAGTATCCTCCAACAGTGTTATATTTTATTAATAAATAACAAGTCTGCAAAGAAACACATAGATTGCAAAAAATAAATACAAATTTCTCGAACCAAGTTTAAGTAAACGATTTATGCTGTTATATTTTTACCATACAAGTTAAACGCTCTTGAAATAATTCATTTTTTTTTTAAATATCTTCTCGAGCAAGGGTATCCATATGTTATGTCCAAATAAACAGCTTAGAATCGTTTACTTTGGTATAATTGGTTCATCAAATTAAAAACTAAACATGTTTTACAAAACATATGTTAGTGTCTACAATACTCAAGGTTACTAAAACAATTAAAGGAGATTCAATTTTATCAAAACATGCTCAGAATGAAATAACATATTCCATATCAATTTCCGGTTAGACAGTTTTTTGAAACACAATATGCAATACCTTCAATATTTCTACTAAGAATTACGTCAGTTTATTACTGAACTTGATTTCTCCTAAGATTGTAGAAGCTGTTCGATTCTGTACTTGAAAGAGTAAATTATAATGATGCCCATAAGTATTTCCTTTAGTGAAACATCTAGTTTCAAACGTGATTTTATGAGGAATTTTAGTCTGACCTAATATCAAGCTCTTTTTTAATCTTTTTGTTGAGAGAAACAGGGGCAAGCTCGTAGTTTGGTTTTTCTAATCGCTTAGCTTTTTTTTTTGGTAAAACATCGTCTTTTAAACTTGATCGTCGGACAATGACTGGCGGTAATTCAAGCTTTGGTTCTTCGTCGTTAGTTTTCGTTTCAGATACAAGCACTTCTTTTTGTTGGGGTATTTCCATAACAGTCTTTTCTTTTTCTAATTTTTCACCAAGATTACTTGTTTCCATAACGTACGCTTTTGAAACCCCTACAGTTCTCCGATTTTGAGGCAGAGTCAATCTTCGCATTCTCATTTCAGCATTCATTACAGGTGGTGCCGATGCAGGAGTTGATACATCTGACCTTGAATCGTCCTCGTCTTGGTCTCGGTATGGCTGCCATTGTTTCGGAGGAGGATAAATAACATCGATTTGTTTCCGGTTCTGATGTATCACATCGTCACAGAGGCGTCTAGCTTCATCGATTTTCTCTTTAGCTCGCTTTTCTCTCACGTACTGTGGTGAAATCTGCTTAATCATCTCTTTAATCTCCTTTTGTATTTTGCGTGGAGATCTATCTTCGTTTAACGCTGCATGATAGTCTTTTGCGTTAGAAATATTGTGATGTTTTGCAACTACTTTGTAAGCCATGAGTTTTTTCATTCTAACTAGCAATGTTTCTTTCTGTCTTTGGACACGATTGAACTCTAGTTCTGCTTGTTTATTGTAATAGTTTATTCTATATTTACTTAACCGGTTCTCCACCACGTTGAATGCTCTGACTCGACGTTTTGTTACATCACTAAATTTCATTGTGTTCATAAAACGAGAATTCTTTCCGAATGCATTTCCATCCAGTAGAATTGATTTGTTGTGGACTTGTGGCATCCTGTAATAAATAAAGTAAAATAATCAAAATGTTCAGTAAATGATATGATAAAATTTCACAAAGTAAAATACTCTAAAACTAACTCAATAAACCACTTTTTAAGATTGTAAAATAAAATGTCTATTTACACCGTCATCAAATCCAAAAATATTTGTATTTAATCTATATATCAATGTCTTTTTACAATCAAACCCTTAAAACGTATCGAAGGTAAAATTTAAAAAAAAATCATATCTGAATGTCCCTAATGTGTTGGACATATCAATACCAATCTGAGACTTGTTTGAATCGTTAAGTATTTCAGATCTTCCAGTATATCAGAAGTAGGAGGAAAAGGTGTGTTCTCAAAGATTATTGTGTCACCTTACTTGTTTGACTCTCTAAGGAGGTTTTCAGTTTTAACTTAATGATCGTATACAAAATACTCGGTCTGTCATATTTTAATAGTGTACGATAAAAAAAAGTATTGATCTCTTAGATGCTCACATCAATAGTTCTACTTGGAATTTATTGAAATACTGCAGCCTAAAACAGGAAAAAAATGTATATTATGATAAAACTGCATTTGTGAAGGTGGCGGCAGATAAATACATAGATGAAATACTGCTGTGATTTTAGCATTCTTATAATGATGCAACGTCATAGCTTATTATTAATAGATACTTTGCCATTCCATTTCCCGTTTACAAATGTAAATTATTTGATATATAAACAGTTAAACCAACAGAATGTTTTAATTTCAGTTGAGAAGATGCTATGTGTATAACTGTAAATGAAACTTCTCAGTGCTAGACTAAGATTAAGGTTTTCGACAAAACTTTAAGGCAGTCATTTATCCAGGTTTCATAGAGTGATTTTGAAAGCCCCATTCCCACTAGACCACGATCGCACCACGCTCACCACGATCTAAATTAAATTCAGATCGTGGTGAGGTCGCGGTATGCGCGGCATAAAAATGTAAATTTTCGTTGCTTTCACGATGCTACTACGTCCTCATCACGCTTCTACAACGATCCCGCTACGATTATAACACGTTCTAATCGCGCTTATTCGGCGACCTTACTACGCTTATCAAGATCTTTCTACGCTCATCACGTTCTCACTACGACCATACCACGAGTTATCCGACTTGCAACACGATCTTACCATACTTCTACTGCGCTTATAACACGTTCTTACCAAGATTACAAGTACGTTAAAACCGCGATCTTACTACGCTCTCATCAATAACGTCAACATCGTGTTCCATATCAATACAGTATCATTCCTTCAGTTCTATTTCTGATTAAAACGTAGATTTCTCGGCAAAAATACAGTCATGCCACCAAAATCTTCTAGAACACGTGGGCGTGGTGTTAGGGTTGATGTAGACTTGTAGAGGCAGATTGAGCTCTGATAGTAATGAACTTTGATCCAGCAGAGATGTCGGACCGAACAATCCGACCTAAATGTCAACCTATTGCTGGTCCATAAAGCTGAAATGACGATATTTTAGTGAACGATAGCAGATATGAAACTTATGTGTCAATAGATATAGGAAGATGTGGTTTGAGGGCCAATGAGACAACTGTCAATCCAAGTAACAATTTTTAAAAGTAACAATTATAGGCCAAGATACGGCTTTCAACACAGAGCCTTGGCTGACACTGAACAGCAAGATATAAAAGGCCCCAAAAATTACTAGTGTAAAACCATTCAACGGGAAACCCAACGGTTAAATCTTTATGAAAACAAGAAGCATGATTGAGCCACGCTCATCACGATCTTGAAGACCTCACCACGACCGTGATAGTATTACGACCTTACTGCGATCTACACGATCGTGCTACGATCATCAAAATTTGCATTTTTTTCACAGATCGTAGTGCGATCGTGGCCTAGTGGGACTGGGGTATTAAAGTGTTTTTATTTCTTTCAGGTATGTTTTTCTTTTAAAAAAAAATGTGTTCAACTGACTGAGATTAAAAGGGTTCGGGTGCTAGAAATTTTTATCTTTACCCAACTCTTGTTCATGTGCATATTGGTCTTGCTCCAATAGTGAAACCTGCCGTTGTCATGTATTAGAATAATACATTTGTAATTGCGGTAATATATAATCAGTGAAGACCGCACCGTTAAAAGGAAGGTTGAAAGTAGATCTTTAAAACTCATAAAACTTCATTGTTAAAAAATCACATACATTGTAAAATAAAATGTAACAAAATACAAGTCTAGAACCTATTTATAAGCAAACGCAAAATGAAAAGCCTGTAAAGTTGGAATGCGACAACTCATAATCGATAGTACGGCTCTGTATCTTAAATAACGATTATTAGATGTCCATTGATTAACTAGTAGACATTTCCGAATTTCTGAATTGTCAGTAAGTTCTTTAATCCTAAAACATTACAAAATGTCCACTTTTGAAATAAAAGATTAGGTTTGCATAAAAAATGTAAGAAAATTAAGAACAGTAAACAATAAAGTAATTTGAAATATCCATTAAAACGCAGGGTAAAGTGATGTACTCCGAAAATGTAAGCACTTTCGCCTCCAATAGTGGCTTCTGACCAATTGCTAATGGTATTTTATACTCCTTGTAGGATCATATGTCTAAATCAGTTCATTTCTTCCTGAGGGCAATTAGCTTTAATTTCTGTTTATAATTTATTTATTTAAGTATTTAGCTATGATAATGTTTTCAGCATTAAGAGTTGTGACAGTTTTAATATAATTGTTTAAATTTCTTGCAATAGCACTATAGTTACTATATATCAACATTTCTCATCTCTCTGTGAAGTTTAGAATTTAAAACCTTAAATTCGAGAATGTATTTATAATAAAAAGTATTACTCTTTATGGAATTAGTGTCACCGCTCCGAATACACATATAAAGTATATCGAATAACACATCATTTTAACTTACTGTAGGACATTGAATTTCATTTAGACATAAAACTAGTTTATATGTGAGGCTAAAAGTAACTGGTCATCAATCTAAGTCTTATTAAAAAGTTAACTTTAAAAGGCCTAAGCTACGAGATATGAAAATGGGGAATGTGTCAAAGAGACAACAAATGTCACCAACAGGTCTTCAATGTTGCGAGAAATTCCCGCACCCGGAGGCGTCCTTCAGCTGGCCTCTAAACAAATATATACTAGTTCAGTGATAATGAACGCCATACTGATTTCCAAATTGTACAATAGAAACTAAAATTAAAACAATACAAGACTAACAAATGCCAGAAGCTCCTGACTTGGGACAGGCGCAAAAATGCGGCGGGGTTAAACATGTTTGTGAGATCTCAACCTATACCTATACATCTAGCCAATGTAGAAAAGTAAACGCATAACAATACGCACATTAAAAATAAGTTTGATTCAATCATTAATGAGAGTGAAAAAATGAAAAAAATAATTCGCTTTTAATTTTCTATTACCTAGAGATTGGTTTCGCATGAAGAAAATTTCAACATTTAAAGATGAACCATATTTCGTTGACTGATTCGATTTATAAAAATAATATTCTTGTACAGAGAAAAAACGATAATTATCTTATTTTCTTAACATATAACTTGTCATCAATCAGACATAGGTCGCTATCTATCTATATATATGTTTATGTGTATATCGGGACCGTCGGCAGTCATCTCGATAATTAATTAGATGGCGTCTACAGTAAAAAAAAAAATACACACGAAATTTTAATAAAAAATATTGAGTAAATAAATTGTTAACATGATTCAAATCGAATATGAAAACCTAAGTTACATCCGTAAACATGATTTTGACAGCTTATGTCCCTTTAACTAATAGAAATAACCTATTTACCAATAAGGAGTTAACAGTCAGCGGTTATTGTGAGACGTTTAATTTTGCCATTCATTTAAAACTTTATAAACGCACTTAACATACTAGTAATAAAATAAACATCGAACGTTTAGCTATGAAAATAATTGACAGTGAAAAGTTGCGAATGGGCTTTCGTCAATGGAATACTATAGTAAAAACAAATCTAAAAACTTGGGATCAAGTATAAAATACGTAATTGTTGTTTCGTCGGTTTATCATTTTTCACAATAGAAAAATTGGATCTTATATATAAATAGGAGTGGGTTTTTTTCATTTTCTGTTATTTGGTTTTCATTTTTATAAACAAATTGTAGTTCCTTTCAATTTAAGGTGAATTGCATGCATTTAAAATATGGTAAAGATTAAATCTTCGACAGGTCAACATATCGATATTAGAGCCGAATTATTATTTTTTCTGACCTGTCGAAAAGTAGACCTGCTGAATTATTAATCCTATTGTTGGATACCAATCATGTATATGATGACCTACCGACCTGTTATATAGTTATGGTCTAAATTTCTAAGTGAGGATATTTTATTATAACTGCTGATTTACTGACCTGTCAACTAGTTGAATTGTCGACCTGCTGACGTGTTGCACTTTAAGGCTAAGATATAAGCTTCTAAGTGGGATATTTTCTCACCCTGCTGTCTTGTCGATCTGTCGAACTGTCGACATGTATCGTCGTGTCATATGTTTTCGTATGTCATATGTTTTCGTATCAACCACATTTAGTCGGTTTCGACTGTATACGCGTATATTGTGGCGTGTTTTTCGGTTTCTATATTTAGAAAAACAACACCACTACAACTTGACATATTTAAAACATATTCAACATCGCTTTTTAAAGACGTTAGAACAAATTAAATAAAATTGACTTATTTAGCCATTTTTATTTAATGTCAAAAATATGCATCACTAGAATAGTTGTAGAAAACAATTCTGAAGTGTTAAAACAAGGTTCAGATATGTTTTTTGCAAGTCAGACACTGAATCTTCAAGACATATGACTGTCATGTGTTTTTTTGACCGTTTTAATTACAAACCAGCGATTTAAAATTAGCAGGGTTCTTATATAAAATGGTTGTTCAAAATCTAATTATTCAATTTTTCATTGACAATTTTTTTTATACATCCTTGATACATGAAGATGAACACAGTCTTAACTTTTTATATTTAATCCTAAATTTTAAAAACTGCATTTTTATTTTAGAAAAAATAATGTATTTTGTACAAACCAGGTGCCAATCTGAAATTAATCAAAATCTAAAAATTTCAGCACACGAAACACCAACCTAAAACTATTTACTAGTAATTTTTAGTACTGAAAAGTATTTAATAACTTTTTTTATGATTCAAGCCATCACCAGAACCACAACTTTAGAAAATATTGATTTCCGGATTTTGTAGTCATTTCCTGTCTGTGTACTGATCCAATTTTTATTTCATACGAAAACATATGACGCCGTTTTTTTGACATACAAAAATCGCAAAGTAATCGGAAACAGTAAAAAATCGTAGTAAGCATTGACAAAAAAACTAGATACCTAAAATCAATCTACAGGACATGCTTTTTAAATTTGAGTAAACACCTGAATAAAAACTCAACAGTGAAAACCGTAAGCAGTGAAAATTGTTATTAGTACGAAAACACATTACACGATGATATACCTGCTGACTCAATAATTATAGATTATCGTTGATCATTTCAACGAGATTGATTTTCTCGCTTGAGCTGGTACAGCGAAAGTGAGAAAAGCAATCAAGTTGAGATGACCAATGATAATCTGTTTATCGCTAATTTACCTATGACGACGTTGTCAATTTCATGTCAATTTCGTTAGCAACGCCACGTGGCCTCCTTAGTTTCTAGCGATAATTTTTCCATCTCAAGGGAGAAGCATGATATGAAAATTATCACAAAAAAAGATCAAAGGAAAAATGCACAAAATAGCGATAATCCAATTTATTGGAGACCAATTATTTACGACCTACTTACTTGAAGGATTAGGGCTAGCTTTTAGTTAGTGTAAAACTCAACCTGTTACTATTTTACCGATGTTAAATTGAATTGTGGGTTATCAACGTAGTGTAAATTTCAATATAAAAAGAAAAAAGATAACTGATCCGAATTTATAATTGAATTGGTCAACTCATATTACAAATTAGAAAATTTAAATTCAAACCAAATGATTTTAATGTATACAACAAATGTCACTCTTGATTAAATGAATATTTTAATGGCATTTTTAGTATTTGTGTTTAATTGATACTTTTAGAATTGGAATAGACATTAAGTATACTAAAATGATCATTCTATTATCCTGAAAACTTAACTTTAACTTCAGCGGGGACAAATAAATCACTACACAACTATTATTTCACGTATTGACGTATATCAATAAAAAGCGTAAAGTCGAAGATTTCTTGAATTTTATTACAGCAAATTTCAATAAAACGATATCAGTATTTGTTTACCAATTTTCAAGCACTGGCTACTGGGATAGTGATACCCGCGGGTACCAATAGTCGATAAAGCGAATATATCGAACCAGTGGTAGTAATAAATGTACCGTGTTTTTTCTGAATTCATAGAATAATATTTAAAATTGTTATAACAGCAATTTCAATAAAACAAAATCCGTATTTGCATGCCAAAGTACATAATTCTGGGAAGTCGAGATCCTCGGGAACTAATTGTCTACCAACAGAGGTAACGACCTAGTTGTAGTAATAACATTTTCGAGCTCAGCTATAATATATCGAATCTTCTAACCTGACGACAAAAAAGAAACCATTGAAGACGAGAATCATTAACACAATGTTACCAGTTAAACATAAGTATAAAGCAGTTTAGCAGAAATCAACATAGATGCATAAAGACTAGGAACAAACATCAAAAAGTTACATAAAAAACTAATGTTGTCTTAAGAGAAGAAGATACTGGTTGGTTTTGTGGTTAAATTATTCAAAAGCTTATAATCCCTCCTTCTAAAATAGTACCAAAAGTATCTAGTATTTGTTCCTCAATAATACTTCCACTAAAGACGTACATGTTTATCTTTCAATACCCAGCGATAGTAAACAAATAGGGGTGGGGACGGGGTGTATCCGTCCGTTCTATATCAAGTTGAAGTGTTGATATGAGTTGAGTCACCATGAAGTTGTGTTCAAATCAACTTGAAACTAAATTAAGCCACACACAAGTGTGTTATGATATTTCAATTAGTTTAATTGAGGTCTGGAGCTGCTATATCAGTAACCTATATATGCTATAGTTGCCCTTTGTCAATTGTTGTATCATCGTAATTTTGCACGTGAGGTCCTGTGTTCTAATCCCGACTGGGTCAAACCAAAGACTCAGTCTGGTAAAATCTATTTATTATTGCCTCTTTGCTAATAAAACTGATTCTTTTAAAGAAATAAGGGCAAAAAACTGCTGGTTCCAAACATCCAAATTTTGTGAATTTAATGTGAATTTCCCATCCCACACTTGACCTTTGTAGCTGATTCACACTAATGAGTCTGGTCTGTGCATGTTCCTATCAAACTGCTTTCGACCTGAGCATGGGAAAAGACTGTCATCCCTAAGCTTGATATCAATCTAATATAATCATCGAATTGGTGTTTGTTACAACCAATTAGAATAAAATGACAGCGACAAATGTTTTCAATATAAAAAAGAATTTAGATTGGTTTATAAATTAAAATTCGTCAATACGAAATACAGTGCATTGGTTCGATATGTCTATATTGAGTGGATTTTGTGTAATGCATCTGTTGCTACAGTGAATGAAATATAACCATTTAACTCGACAACATTGAAAACAATGATCAGATTGTATGTTGTAATTTCAATATTTTCGCGGGGAAAAGGGTAATGATAAAGTTTTTACCCTACTCAAGCAACCTTCCAAATGCTGCTAAATATTTCAACATTTTCCTAAGATGCTGTTTTTCTTATTAACTACATGTTGAATTCTATTTCATGTATTTCCGATGTAGATATTATTTTTTCAAAAAATATACTTAAGGAGGCTCGCGGGTTTTAGGAAATTCAGAAAAAAATTAAACATTTATTTTTCATTCAAATTTTATCTCTTACCTTTATAAGTTGTTACTTTATCATATGGTACAAAAATCACTCCAAAAAATCAGTTCGTGTTGGCCCCAGGTGACTTTAATATGTAGATATTATTGAAAAAGCTCCAAATTATCTCCCTTTGGTGCAAAAATGCCATTTTTTGGTATTAAAATTGAAATATCTTTGTTAACTCAGAGATGACCTTTATTTTTTATTGTTGTTTTCAAATAAGCTGTACATAAACTAAGTAATTGTAAAATTTTTAGCGATTTCTGTAAATTTAGTTCTTCTTTATTTCGATATTACCGCTATTTCTCCTATTAGTTCAACAGAAAAAAAGGACATAAATGTCTGTTTCTTTCGAAGGCAGATTGTGAGCGTAAATGAATCTTTTTATTTAATTTTTCTATTAAGAATAAGATAAAGTTCATTTATAGAAAAATATAGCGAAATCCTATATCAAATTAAAAAAATATATATAGTCCCGCAAGCCCCCTTATAAAAATGATAAAAGAAAATATAAGGATAATACTAACCTGATTTGTAATTACGATTAATCCAACTACTTCCCAAATATATCTAATTCGTTTCTGCGCACTGATTCAAATGTCATACGATTGATAATTTACTGCATGACCTCAAGTTTCCACTATGGTACAAAATAAATCAGACTAAGTCTTGCGTTAGGTTGCGGTGCCATTTTAGACAAGATAATAAGCTCTCTTTTTAATTTTCGATTAATAAAAAAATACAAATAATAATAGACACCTTCTCGTATAACGGATAATTGACAAAATTGCAGCTCAACAGTTAAATGGTGGTTCAATGTTAAGTGTTGGAAATTTAAAACAATTATGATTCAAAAGGATCAATCTTTAAACTTTTTAATTTGATTTATAAAGAATATATAATAATATACCCGGTAGGTAAATCTGTGTATTGTATTTGGTGTAAATCTCCTGAAAGACTAGCAAAATAGTATCAATCCAAAAATAAGAAGGAGTGAATAGGTCATTTAATTCTCTACTTTCCATATTTGAATTTATTTAATTGTTTATATGAAGGTTGATTTTTAATAATAAGTGTTCCTTGAATAACTAAGAGCTTCTAAACATCAAAAGATTATCAAGACTCAATGGTACAAAAATAAAACGACAAACTGTTTGATTTTAAGTTTAATTTTATTATATAACTGACAGTCCTAGATATATATGGCATTGACTTTAGTTCATATTTAAACTATTTTCTCTCTAAGACTTCTTGTGAATAGTAATATATTTCAAAGAAAGTGTACAACCGCTTCCTTGATCTTATTCCAGAATATGCGTCTCGAATACAAGTGTATAGCAGTTTGAGACTGACCACTTACTTAGCGCAAGGCTAAACGAAAAACATAAAAAAAAACATAAAAGAGGTTTTCTTTCACGAAGACAAAATATATCTACAAAAGAGAATTCTTGTATACATCATGTCTTCCTGTTATAAAGCTTGTAAGTTAAATTGTTGCAAATTCAAATGTTTGTCTCTTCATTCTACCGTAGAATACAGCAGGAGTATGCACTTTCTTTTCCTTTTTTCACGTGTTAAAATGTTTATCAAATGAAAATTACTGGCCATATAAAAAAGAAGATGTGGTATGATTGCCAATGAGACAACTATCCACAAAAGACCAAAATGACACAAACATTAACAACTATAGGTCACCGTACGGCCTTCAACACTGCATGTTATAGTTACCAAAAGGTGATAGAACCTAATCTGCCAATAACAATTTTACGCGTATACATATTTACCGCCAATCATTAGTTTTATATATTAAGTTTCTGAAATGAAAGATTTAAAACGGAACAAAAATGCATTCTTAATATTGTAGCTTGTCTTAGTAGTTCACGCTCCCAATTGAAGTTTATGAAACCCGAATTGTGTTGTGTTTAAAACAATCCTTCAATGTGTTAAATGCGGTAAAGAATCGCCACAACCATTACAACACATTCTTTTAATTCACAATTAAATGGACCGCTATGACATTTATTTCAGATATACCATTTGACTAAAGCTTACATATATTAACTTTTGAGTTACAGTTTCCCTGTAAAATATTTTTTCAGAAGGATACCATTAAACGCGATCGATATGTTCTGTTATCTTATTGCTCAACAGTAGCCTAACTAACAGTTGTGGAAATGTGATCCGACTTTGTTGTCTAATGTTGCTGATAACTACGTCTTTGACTGTTGGTTTCGCTCATCTTCATCAGACGTATATGTGACATTTAATCCAACTTTTAAATTATCCTGTCCTTCCGGTAGCAGGCTTTGCTGACTATATATATGCAGTATGGGTTTAGCTCATTGTTGAAGGCCGTACGGTGGGCTATAACTGTCAATTTATGTGTAATTTGGTCTCTTGTTGAGAGTTATCGCCTTGACAATCTTACCAAACGTTCTTATTTTATATTAGAACATGTGTCACAGTAGGCACTAATACAGTCTATTTAGAACAGAATGAGGGAATCAAGGTTAAACTCATGTAGCTGGACTTTCGTTAAAGGATTATGCAGTATACTATCTACCTTTAATTGAACTGCAGTATTATTTAAATGAAAGCTGAACTATCAAGTGATCGGTAATTTAAATACATGGTTTGATTTATCAAACTATATTACTAGGTTAATCTCAAAGATCATTAAATGAGTGCTAAATTAAACCATACAGGAATTCGAAACATTTTTAATTAGTTCATTAATATTTCATATTATTAACTTAAGGGTTATGTAAAGTGAAACCTTTAGATCATATTTCCCTTTTATATATTGAATTAAATATACTATTCATGATAAAATAATTTAATTAAGACAAGTGTATGTATTGTTGACTTAATTCTTTCACCACATTAGAATGCACTTCATCTTCTGAAAATGATTTGCTACAATAAAGCGGTAATTTTCATTAGCCAGCTAATGACCATATGTGATATTAGATTAAAGACACTATCAAGCGGTTAAATAAACAAAATTGAAAATAAGTCGTTATTCTGCCACTTCAATGTTTAAAAGTGTTGATATAAGTACTTGAAAAACATAATCGATTGCGATGTCAGGTGAGGTTTAGTTTAATTGTTACTTTTAGCAAACACGAATTATATTAAATTTAAATATTATATTTTCACGTTTTGAAACAGTAATTGACAATGTAAAGAAAAAATGGTATATTTCACGATAAAATAAATAAAAAATAAACTATCAGTACGCAAGCGTATTATGGTCATCCTTTTTATTTTATTTTTCAAATTGTTGACTTCAATGGATTACACATGCCGTCGTAGGAAAACAGTCAGTTTCACATTTTATTTTTTTGAAATCATCTGAAAGTCCAGTTGCGATCCATATATCCCGTCCAATATCCCATCAACTTTGCAGACCATACCTGTTGATATTTGTTTTCGTCCTGAAATTGCATGAAATATTTCCCACTGGACGTTTATCAAAAACAATTAATTACGGTTTAATATGAAACTTATCTTCTATTCAAATATTTCGATGCCCTATAATTTGTACTAACCTTTTTCATAAACTCTGACAATGAATATGCCTTTTATTGGAATATTTAAACCGATAGTATCTGCATTATGGATTTCCACTGCAGATCAATAGTGTAGATGTAGATGTAGATGTAAAAACTTCGTATATTTCATAAAAAGGATTCTGGATTCAAAAGTTATTACAACGGAACATGACTACCGGGATAACATAAAGTGTTTTTTTTGTAACTTGCATGACTTATTTCACATGTTTGTATTATTTAAAAGAAGAAACAAAATGATAAATTCGCCAGTTGGTTAATAGTTACGAACATAAGAATATTCTTCTTTTAAAACTTTTATATGCCCTATTTTAAAAAAATATTTTCTTTCAATCTATAGATACATTCATGTATGTAAGTAATAACAATGGAAACATTTATAAACCTTTTATAAAAAAAAATAACAATAAGAGACATAAGGGAAAATATGATTGAGACAGCAAATTTAAGATGTACTTTGAAATACAAAAGAGGGGCGACATATATCAGAGGGACAAAATCTTATAAATCGAAAATAAACTGACAACGCCAACAATGAAAAAGACAGACAAATGACAGTGCACAAGACTAGAAGACTAAGCAACACGAACCCCACCAACAACTGGGGATGATATCAGGTGCTCTGGGAGGTTAGACATTTAATAATGTATCAATCAATGTAAAGTTTCTTTTATTGCTGATCTTCACCTTGACTCTGATTAAACTTACCTACTTAGACGACATACTTAATAATTGTGTCGTATCTAAACGGCTTACGGTTTTTGGATGAACTTTCTTTAAATGTAACGGTATTTTTACACGCATATTTAATTTTTTAATGCTTTAAATCCTTTCAATAAAATAAACAATAAAGGGTGATTCAGTTCAAATTATTGTAGAACTGCAGTATATTAGGTGCATCTAAATTAAAGAACCAATTTTTATAAAAAAAAAATTTTACTTTTTTTTCTCGGTAATTGCAATTTATTTACATTAATCGTTTCGTGATGTCTGTAAATTATGAAGACACGAACGTTGTGGTTTCGTAGATATATCACCAATTAAAGGTCCTTTAAATTTGGAATATGCAATTCTGCACAATAAATCCTGTAATTTAAAAAAAAATGTTATCTTTGAATCCCCATTATTGTTTTTACATCAATTTAATGATTCAAAATCCATAAAAAAATAAACTAAATAAAAAAAATTGCATTAAGTTAATTTCCATAACAATCACAGTACATGGAAAACATGGGCTTAGTAGTAATAAAATTGACAGTCACTAAGGTTTAGAAATTTATAGTTTATTAAGGAGTCGACATGGACATTGTGAATTATACAGATGAAATAAGTCTGTTTTTTTTTTATGATCACGCATATAGGTTATCATATGTTCTGAAAAATAAAGACAAGGCGTTAAGTTGTACAAAAAAAACCCACTTGCAATGCCAAATAACAACTAATATGAACAACAAAACAATTATTGAAATTTTGAATAAACACAACCAGCAGAAAGTAGAATCTCAACAAATCAACAGTCAGAGTTCGAAAAGCATCTGATAATATTACTGAAAAACATACATCAAATATTAAAATGTTAATTTATAGATTAATAGAAGCCAAAAGTTAACAATATTTTCGCGCTTACACAAAAGTCATCCTCCTGCGAAATATGTTTGGTAAAAAAAACTTATCATTCAGATAAGTACAAATTAAAGCATTTCTGATCCAAATTTGATAAATAATTTTCAGTACTATACAAAACATTTACCTTGTTTAAGATTCTGCTGGGCATAGGTTCGTCTTTTCATGGTAAATATTGGAAAATAAATAGATTAGTGATTACCATACTAAGCATAATTAGGTTTCTATTTTATTACTGGTTTTGTTACATTGATACTGTATCGATAATCGAATTATTATTGTTTTCATATATTATGTTGTGACTTTAATACCAATGCCAATGTAAGGACATTCTATTTTGTGTCGATATATGGCAACCATCACAATGTAATTTATATAAACTAAAGAGCCTGTGTCGCTCACCTTGGTCTATGTGCATATTTAACAAAGGACACAAATGGATTCATGACAAAATTGTATTTTGGTGATGGTGGTGTGTTTGAAGTTCTTACTTTACTGAACGATTTTGCTTCTTACAATTATATCTATAATGAACTTTGCCCATTAGAAACAGAGAACTATATTTGGTAAAAATTTACAAAAATTTACCAAATTAATGAAAATTGTTAAAAATTGACTATAAAGGGCAATAACTCATTAAGGGGTCAATTGACCATTTAGGTCATGTTGACTTATTTGTAGATCTTACTTTGTTGAACATTATTGCTGTTTACAGTTTATCGCTATCTATAATAGTATTCAAGATAACCAAAAACATCAAAATTTCTTTAAAAATTACCAATTGGAGGGCAGCAACCCAACAACCAGTTGTCCAATTCATCTGAAAAGTTCAGGGCAGATAGACCTTGACCTGATAAACATTTTTATCCCATGTCAGATTTGCTCTTAATGCTTTGGTTTTTGAGTTATAAGCCAAAAACTGCATTTTACCCCTATGTTCTATTTTTAGCCGTGGCGGCCATCTTGGTTGGTTGACCGGGTCACGCCAAACATTTTTTAAACTAGATACCCCAATGATGATTGTGGCCAAGTTTGGTTTGATCTGGCCCAGTAGTTTCAGAGAAGAAGATTTTTGTAAAAGCTAACGCCGGACGACGACGGACGACGGACGACGGACGCCGGACGCCGGACGCCGGACGCAAAGTGATGAGAAAAGCTCACTTGGCCCTTTGGGCCAGGTGAGCTAAAAAGTACTTTTGAAAAAAAGGCTATACAATAAGGTCGAAGTTTATTAAGGAATTCAAAACGCGAAGAGCTCTTTTTAGCCGCAAAAAATCAATTGAACTTTTTCTTGAAATTAACAGAGTTAGACTTTTTCATTTCTCAATAGTTTTCTTTTTGTATACAGTATAATTTCGAACCTTTTTAGTGACTGACGCCACAGCTTTGAAGTTGAATGTACAGGTATTGCATACTTAAAATTATACCATTTGGAAAAGTTGAAGGGTTTATACGGAAGCCCTAGTGATTAAGAGCGCATTTCTTTCTAACACAAGTAGTGTTTTGCTATTGGTGTTTGTTTTTTATTTGTTTTCCGTGTTAGCAAGAGTGTTTTTTAATATTACAGTTTTTATCCATTCTACGTTAGAGCTTATGATTTTGCCATTTGATTCGGGTTTTCGTTTTGAATTTTCCCAAGAGTTTAGTATTTGTGCAATTTTGCTGTTTATTGGACTGTCCCCTTTTTTCTTCCCTTTCTCTCTATGTATCCCTAAACTGAAGCTGATTGAAAGACTGAAATACTGTACAAACGAATACAGATAGAATGTTTAATTCATGATATACTTCCTGATTATTTTGTTAATTTGCTATCTATTTTCTTTTTACCATGTATTTCCACTACACGAAAAGGCAGATTTACAACAATTTGGACAGTCATGTAAATGTTTGACAAATGTAACTACTTTTCTGCAAGATATATTTGCGGACCTGCTAATGTATATGTAAATGTATTATTCCTTTGACATTATTTAGGTGGTAGTCAAAGATATGCTAAAGATAATTATTTTATTTCCATAGCTTTAGTCATTCTCCAAAGATATGTAAAGATAGGCTAAAGATTTGCATGCACTTTCCAAGATAGGAGATATATGCAAAGTTTAAAATTTGCATAACTGTTTACAGTAGTGTGGGCAGTTTTGAGAGACCGCGGTTTATAAAACATTCACAACCAATGTAAATGCTGTCAAATGTTTTTTGTAATATTCGCAAACGTTTGTCGATATCGTTCCTGAATGTAAAGAAATGTATTTTATTTACTAATACTTTCCAGTATTATAGTTATTTTGATAAATATTGATATTTGCTACACATCTTTACAGACGTATGCAAAGCTTTGAGAGACCGCGGTTTATAAAACATTTACGACCAATGAAAATGCTGACAAATGTTTGTGTTATATTTGCAGACGTTTGTCGATATCGTTTATGTATGTAAAGAAATGTATTTTCTTTACTAATACTTTCCAGTATTACAGTTATTTTGATAAATATTGATATTTGCAACACAACTTTACAGATGTATGCAAAGCTTTGAGAGACCGCGGTTTATAAAACATTTACGACCAATGAAAATGCTGACAAATGTTTGTGTTATATTTGCAGACGTTTGTCGATATCGTTCATGTATGTAAAGAAATGTATTTTATTTACTAATACTTTCCAGTATTATAGTTATTTTGATAAATATTGATATTTGCAACACATCTTTACAGACGTATGCAAAGTTTTGAAAGACCGCGGTTTATAAAACATTTACGGCCAATGTAAATGCTGTCAAATGTTTGTGTAATATTTGCAAACGTTTGTCGATATCGTTCCTGAATGTAAAGAAATGTATTTTATTTACTAATACTTTCCAGTATTATAGTTAGTTTGATAAATATTGATATTTGCAACACATCTTTACAGACGTATGCAAAGTTTTGAGAGACTGCGGTTTATAAAAAATTTACAACCAATGTAAATGCTGTCAAATGTTTGTGTTATATTTGCAAACGTTTGTCGATATCGTTCCTATATGTAAAGAAATGTATCTTATCAACTCCAAAAAAATAGAAAGGGTCTTATATATTATAAGACTTTTTGGAGAAAATTTTACGTATTAATGGTTTCAGAGACCGTGGAAATATTTGAATTGATTAAGCTGATATTGTTCTTCCCGAATTCAAACCAGAACTTTTTGAAGTTATGATATTAAAAGTGGCAGGGTGCTTTTTCAATGTCGGACCGATGATATTTTTTTCTATTTGAATGGTTAAGAAAATCTTCAAAGCTGTTCTCCAGAACCAAGGAAACTATTTATAACTTTAAAGAGGATTTTTTAAGAACTTGCTGGTATAAAAAAAAAACACAAATGCTTTAAAAAAAGTATTTATCTTTTCTTACAGCAGGGTTTACAATTCGATATGCTTGTTTGTATCAGAACGGAAACTTTCACTTATATTACTTTTGTAACAGTAAATTGATACTTTTTTATAGCTTAAAGACACATAATGAATGGATTGATGGATTGATTTGTATAAACGTCCAGCTGCAAATGCTACATCAAACTCCGTTGTAGGGAGAAATGCACTAATATAATAACACTGTACTATATTGTAAGCAGCATTACTTTTTGTACTTCAAAATACGAAAAGAAACCGATGTAATTCAATGACATCATATTTATTAGAATGAACTCTAAACCAGAATAAATAATCTAATGATCATATCGATCAAAGCGGTACGTTTTCTTTACCCAAGCTTAAGTACCAATATTGGTGTGGACTTGGAAAAAGTTAGTTTAGTTTCTGCTTATTTGTGATCTTTTCTCATTTAAATCAAGAGAATAATTGAATAATTATTTTGTTCAATATCACTTAAGCCAAAGCGTGTGTTTTTAATGTTATGCATAATCGTATGATTTGAAAATACACGAGAATGCACGTATATGTATTTTATCAGAATGGTTATGATTACAATTGAAAATGCCTCAGAATACAAAAAAGAAATAGTATCAAGTATATCCCTCAATAGGTGGTAAATATGTCACTCGTGTGTAAATTAATGGATTTTCCCCGACTGTGAAATGGTCCATCTTTTAGCACTACAGGGTTCCTTAAAAGGAAAACCGTATATGTTAATTACCAAAATTGATCTTATAACGCTAATTGGGTATAATAAAATCCAGACGTTCTAAAGAGATTAATAATATAAACATGTACAAATCATGCCAATTATACGCAAGCCAAGAATATGGCAGATAATCATAAAGACATCGGGATTATTTCTATAACTAAACATGCAGTTTGTATTCATGAAAATGAGTTAAACTTTGAAAAAGGCAAATAATTTAAAAGTTAACATGCTAGAAAATTAAAGAAGAAATTAGAACAGTAGCCTTGTATCTTAATTCTGTTGAGGATAAACACCATTTCATATTTAAAAGTAGAATGTACATGTCCACGTTTACAAGCTTATTAACTAGAAATATGTTGAAATTATATACAGTAAAAGTATTTTAAAACAATTATCTTTTGTATATAAAAACATGCATTCTCGTTTCCCCGCTTCTGATATATATAGCAGATTTCATAAATTTGATGCAAAGCAAATGATTTAACCTTTAACTTGGATATAATCTCTGTATTTCGTGTTTCAACAAGAATAAAAATGACCAACATTAATGAAAAAAAACCCATCAATTTCCATAATCTTCCTTCTACTATATTAATCTAATTATAGTCACATTTTCTTATCAAGATTAATAAAATTTAATTATATCAAATTTATAAAATGTTGTTGCTGAATGGTGTAAATGTTAATCGCCGATATCGAAATATATACCTCCATTTTGTCATAAGTAACAACATATTAAAATTTGAAAACCTTTGGATGAAAGGTACGTAGATTATCGAACGGAAACGATTGGAACAGCCCGCCCGCTCGTCTGCAGTACAACAATAAATCAATAAAGGGACTGGAATCCGTTAAAAAAAATAGCAAGTCATAAATAAATGTAAAATACACCCGGTTTACTGTCATCCTCATATATATGTCGTATACTTGTTTTAAAACTGGTGTTTGTCTTTGAGTCTCTTTTTGTTTTTACTCAATGTCATCAGAAGTGTGTCGGCACTGACACAAGAAGACCGGGCGGAAGGACGGACACTCTGTATTTCTATGTTCCCATCGACGCGTCGCGTGGGAGACAAAAATACAACGACATCTTAAAATCATGTTCAATTTAGATTCATATCAATTTGCACTTTGGTCTTCGGGGATGTGTGTGTTTTTGGAGTTTTGAGTTAGACATGATGAACAGTCCTGGAACAGCTAGTTAAAAACGCACCTTTTCACAAAATGGGCAGACAAAACGACCCACAAACGATTAGCAAAGTTGCCTTTTTGTGGGGGCATCTTGGTAACAAAAGCGTCAGAAAAAGCCCGAGAGTATTCACAATCTCTTATAAGGAGTTTTCTTAAAAGTATACAAGGGATGTAAATCAAAAGGGTTGCTATTGCTTTATTTACATAAATAGAAATGTGGAATATACACACCAACTGGCAAATTAACGACAATGAAAACCAAAGACATATTATAGATAACCAGTGACTAACGCAGGATGGACAACAACATAGAGAATGGAAGTATATTTTACTGCTAATCTGTTACAGTAGTTTTAATAAAGATTCGTTGGTCTCTTGAATATGAAAGATAATAAGTACATTGTATATTTAGTATTGCAAGTATGAAATCTGTCAAATTATAAAATCACATGTTCACAACAATAGTCACTGATTTAACCTATAACAGCAACAAAGTTCAATCTCCTAGAACGTATTTGTTTGTCTTGATTAAAATTAAACCATTATGATATAAGGAGAAGTGATATGATTGCTTATTACACAACTTTCCATCAAAGACTAAATGACGTACATATATATTTAAGATCTCCCAATTAACATCCCACTAATACTATGAACTGCTTATACAAAAAGATATTTTGTCACCAAATGATTTATTATAATATAATTTATGAAATAGAACATCATTATGTATGTTAAATAAATTGTGTACCCTTGGCTAAATACTGGGATCATATGTTTTACCAGTGTCCCTTCGACAGTTCGTCCCGCACTTGGTATACTAGATATAGGAAGATGTGGTGTAAGTGCCAATGAGACAACTCTCCATTTAAATAACAATTTAAAAAGTAAACCATTATAGGTTAAAGTACGGCCTTCAACACGGAGCGTTGGCTCACACCGAACAACAAGCTATAAAGGGCCCCAAAATTACTAGTGTAAAACCATTCAAACGGGAAAACCAACGGTCTAATCTATATAAACAAAACGAGAAACGAGAAACACGTATATATTACATAAACAAATGACAACTACTGTACATCAGATTCCTGACTGGTATTAGGTTTATGCGAATGATTTCGTAGGATTATGTACAGTTTTTAAGCTTTAGCTTTTAAACAATGTACCTGGTGTTGGTACATACACTAAAGATTCGCATTTTTTTTTCTCTTTTCGACAGATTGCTAAACCTTTGCCTTTTGAAATATATTGCGCCGGTTTATTTTTTAACCTATATTGAGGGTGCACATACATATAATATGTATATTCTCAGGATCATTTTTCTTTAATGACTTTTCACAGACGACAGATTTTGCATACAGTTTGCAAGGTTTGCCTGACTAACTACGAACACAACCCACACGTTTACATCATACAGAGTATCCTGTATCTTGTATTGTATCAGGATCTTGATTTTCTTTTTGATTTTCACAACTAACAGAGTGTTTAACCTTTCTTGACTGCTGCTCAAAATGTGTTTGTCAGACACAACAATTCAAATTGCACTGTATCGCCCTGTAAATGCATGAAATATTTGCCACCGGACTTTGAGCAACCATCTATCAATCAATTCAAAATGTACCTCAATATCAATGTTTACTAAATTACGTTATTCCAAAACGTCACACTTTTTCTGCCAAATTCTAAGCGTATCGGTCATCTTTGAAGCAATATATATAAAAAAAAACCAAGGACGATGCCATATGTGTTACTATATATATATATATATATATATTTATATAAATAAGGGAATGTGGTTTGATCGCCAACTCTGTACAAGAGACCAAGTGACAATGAAAGGCCTGAGTAGGTCCGGTAAGGGCCGATTTTGGCCTCAAATTTCAGGTTCATCGAACGAAAGATCAGTTTGACCTCGTTTTAAACACTTAAGTGTTTATTTTATTTGAATCAATTAGTTCAAGTGAAAGATTTTAACTGACTAAGTCATAAAAAACGCACCGATTCAAGCTGAAATATGAAAAATCTACCAAATATGAGATATTTTGTGTCTCAAAAATGAAAGTGGCCGCATCCGTGTTCATCCTCATCCTCATCAACTTTATATTATGTATTATCATATACTTAGACTAAATAACATATGATTTTTACCGTATGATAATGGCATTAATTTAAAGTATTTTCCATATTTTCCAAATCGGCGCTTAGCGGGCTGATATGAAAAGTGTATCACATGCTTCGATTGGTATCACATGCCTCTCCGTAACGTTATCACATGGCATTCCGGTGATACTCGGCAAATTCCGGAAAATACACCTCAATGCTACGTTTTCAGTGAAAAACATAACAAAGTAGTGTACAAAACAATTATTTGAATACTGGAAAATATATTGTGTAAAATAATCAGGTGAGGTTGAGGATGAAGTTCATTTTTTTTATTTAAATGTGACACGCATTTATTAAAAATAGAGAAATTGATGCAAAATATATTAAAATCATGTCCAAACTTTCAAAATTTAAATATTAATAACAAATTAATTTGGATAATGAATAATTAGGATCCCAACGTACTATTTGCATATATAGAAGATACTAAGAATTGAATGACAACATAATCTGCAATAACTAATCTCAATATAACTCTTTAATCTGAATTTGGATACCCTGTTAAGCCTGCACAGATCATAAGAAGAATTTCAAATTCTCTGGCACCGTCCCTTGATGATCCTTGCTGACTGGACCCAGAATCTATAACCCTAAAAATATGTGTTTTAAAATATATTTTAAATAATTTAGGACTTTGACTCATCTGCACTAAGTACAAGTAGGGACTTCCCTTTAAGCACCGAAGCTTGGTGCTTTCCGCAGATAAGTCATATTAAATATATCCTTTGTGAGATAATACTTGTTATTTGCAGTATACCTCATAGTCAAATGTGCAAGTGCTTAAATTGTGTTTTTTGGCATTTTCTTTATATTTTCTCCCCACAAACTACTCATGTCTCAATTGTGTCTTTTCAAATTGAAAATACACTAACCGAATGCACTTGAGTCACTGATGTCAACAATAATAATAATAATACATTGCTTCTTTTATTTTATTAATTTTATAACACTACTTACATATCTTTTATTGTCAGTGTTCTACATATGTTATTGTTTATAATATTATTGTCTGTATGATATGCCCTCCTGTGGCCCTAATTTGGTAAATAAAAATATTCTATATTTTATTCTATTCTATATTATAAGTATACATGTATGATTGACCAATGTCGACCTTATTTTCGCAATTCCATAGATTGCTTTATATACATGTAGTTTACAACACTAGACTTTGTTAGTCTTGTATTATTTTAATTTTAGTTTCTTGTGTACAATTTGGAAATTAGTATGGCGTTAATTATCACTGAACTAGTATATACATGCATTTGTTTAGGGGGCAGCTGAAGGACGCCCCCGGGTGCGGAAGTTTCTCGCAACATTGAAGACCTGTTGGTGACCTTCTGCTGTTGGTTTTTCTATGGTCAGGTTGTTGTCTCTTTGACACATTTCTCATTTCCATTCTCAATTTTAAATATCTTTTTCATTCCGATGTAACTCGATTAAAAGTAAAAGTGTGTTAAGAAATTTAGGAATCGGGAGGAATGCCATTCGGTATCGTGTTTCTTGATATTAGTACACAGTTTTGCAAAGCTCTGATTCCATTAGGATTTGGCTATACTTTTTGGACCTTTTGGACTATAGCTCTTCATCTTTTATATAAGCTTTGGATTTCAAATATTTTGGCCACGAGCATCACTGAAAAGACATGTATTGTCGAAATGCGCATCTGGTGCAAGAAAATTGGTACCGTTAATTTTATTTGGAATACGAAGAAAAATTGCCCACTTGCAGGGGAACACGAAACTGCATTGAAAATAAAAAAAATAAAGAACAGAAAGAGAAAAAGATAGACTAACAGTTTAAGAATAAAGAATAGTGGGCCTCTAGAATATAAAGAAAAGAGAATAACATGCAAAATTTGTATAGAATACAGAAAACTATGGCGTAAATAATATAAAGAATAAAAGAACACCCACCTCCCTCCTTTTCTAGACCTTCTTTTATCATATATATTTTACTTTTGATCCTTCTCGGAACGCTAGGCTATTTTTTTAATTTGATCTGCTTGAATCGTCTTTGAATTCTCATAGCTTATGATGTGTGTCAACATTTTTTTTTTTACTGAAAAAATGTAATAGTGATCAGGGGCATCCCAATATTTATCTTAGTTGATGAAAATAGCGACAGGGGCATCCCAATATTTATCTTAGTTGATGAAAATAGCGACTGCATTTTTTTTCGAGCGCATAACTTGTCCAAACAAACTGCCCCCCCCCCCCCCAAAAAAAAAAAAAAAAAACGAACAAAAAACAACATACCCCACACACACAAAATTACAATAAAAAAAACGCTATTGCTAGTACAAATGTATCTGTACAATGACATGCGATTCCCAATGCTAGTTAATACGGGTCCAGTACTAGTCCATAACTTGTATGCATTGTTTAGTTGATATAATCGTGAAATGAGTGTGAGTCTCTTGCCAAAAGCAATTTACGTCAACATTTCTTTTTACATTTGATCCCATCATATTTTTGTAGCATTCTTTACAATGAATATTAATTTATGAATTAACACTTTGAATAGTTATTTGAATATACAAGCATTTGCATTGATAGATTCTGCCAGATTTGCAACTTGCATAATTAACTAATTAAAAATTATAGTAATTAAATTCTACAGGTCACGCTTGGTACCGAAAGGACTAAAACTTCCATAGATAAGCCTATCCAGCCACGTCCACTTGTATCTTTTCTATCTGATGAGTTAAGCCTTTTTCAACTGATTTTTATAGTTTGTTCTTATGTTATACTGTTATACCACTGTCCCAGGTTAGGGGAGGGTTGGGATCTCGCTAACATGTTTAACCGCGCCACATTATTTATGTATGTGCCTGTCCCAAGTCAGGAGCCTGTAACTCAGTGATGGTTGTTTTCTTATGCGTTACATATTTGCTTTTCGTTCAGTTTTTTATATAAATAAGGCCGTTAGTTTTCTCTTTTGAATTGTTTTACATTGTCTTATCAAGGCTTTTATAGCTGACTATGCGGTATGGGCTTTGCTCATTGCTGAAGGTCGTACGGTGACCTATAGTTGTTAGTGTTTGTGTCATTTCGGTCTTTTGTGGATAGTTGTCTCATTGGCAATCATACCACATTTTCTTTTTTATATTTTAATTGAAGTTTAACCTGAATAGGTATTACAACATCGTTAACGGAGAAGTTGTATGTTAAAAAAGATGTTGTATGATAGCCAATGGGACGAATACTTTTTATCCACCAGGTACCAAAGCATGATGCGAGTTAAAGATTGAAAAATCAGAAATGTGCCTTGATATATTCATAGACACAGAGGCTTGTCACTTTTTTGTTTATCTTTTTATTGGAAAATATTCTTTAATATTTCAACTTATTTAGAATTTTAAACGTTTATCAATGCGATTTGAATATAACGATAGTTCATGTATTTTGCCCCTCTTTCCTTTTTCCCGCCTGTATGAAAAGCAAGTACAATGATACATGTTTCCGACTCCACTGTTAAAGTACAAATGATACATGTAGTTATTTTTCGACTTTGCGTAAAATATTTTGAAGAAAGAAGTGCAAGATATTTCATTGTTCAAACACGAATCATATAACTGTTATTTCCGCTAAAACTATAAGTCTAGACTTCGTCTTGTTGTACAGGGTACAATTGCCTTTTATCTTTTAAAGATATGTTTCCATGTTTTTTTTTATAAGATAGGTCTTTGTACCTTCTGTTTGAGTAAGTTACATGTACTTGTATTGTGACTGTCATTTGTTTTTTGTGTTGTGTGTATAGTATGTATATGTTGTGTAGACCCGTAAGTTTTTGAGATGCTAATCCAAGCCTAAAAAATGTTTTTATAACTTTTCTTTTGTTTGAAATTTGCCAGAGAGAGTCAAAAGATTGAAGAGTAATTGTAATATGTATTTGTCGTTTACACATCTTCTTGAATAATGTTAAAACAAAATGACTTTGTCACATCAATTCTTGTTATTTCAATTAAAAAAGTGTAAAATGTAATTATTGCCAAAAAAAATAAAAAAAATAAAAATAAAAACTTATTTGATCATGATAGACAAAATACGATTCCTGTCAAAGTACATATGAAAGCTGTAAAATTTTAGGATAGAATAGGCGGTAAATGAGATATCGAATGACTGATAGTTCGATAACTTATTTTAGTTTTGCGTATTTAAAAACAACACAAACAAATTACAACGGTAGCATTGTTTTAGGACAATGTATAATGTTATTAATCATACAGATATGATAATTGTTTGTGCCTTATATTGATGGATATTGATACTAGCGGTGGTCTTCTATTGATCTTTTCGGACCAGATATTTCTGTAAAAGGTGATAATTGTCACATTTCACTGCTGATAAACCCCGTTGATCGGAGGAAGGGCGACATCTCGTCGATGGAATGATATTATCTATCGACTTTGTTTGATTTCATTGGTAAATTGTGTGTGAATTATGACACGTGACTCGCTGGTTCTTTGTCAGTAATGTTTAACGTTCATCCTCACACACAATACAGTTTTTGCAGAGAGAACTTCATGTAGCACACGGAGTTCAACATCTCGTGACTGGACTTAACGGATAAGGAAAACAAATATTACAAAAGTGAAATATTCGTCAATAGATTTAACGTTTAAGTAGTTGTGCAAACTAGCCGATTCTTAAAAGACATTCTCTCAAGATGTGTTTTGTGTCAAATATTATGAAGGAATATTTCTGTTTCAGAAACTTGGACTTTTTATAAAAACTTGATAAATCGATCGATAACCTTCCGAATGGTATCGATTTAAATTTGATACTGCGGCCGCATATGTAGTATTGTTCAGGCTTAATATGTATATACTCTGCAGTAACATATATAATACATATTGTAGTATTATATGTCTCTTTAAAAAATATATATGTTTTATAAACAGAGTGAATTATGACTCGTGCAATCCCAGAAGTTGCAAAGCGATACTCGAAGGAAACTATTGTTTTATGCGAATGAACCATCCTAACTTATCGGTTACAAGATGTTGGTGGATAAAGAAATTTACGCAGTACATCAAACAGAGCTCGAGAAGAGATCAAGAACCGATCATGAAGATCCGCCTTTTTTTTTTTTTTTATTAAAACGAAATAATTTATCAAAATACATGTATAATAAATGATATTACCAATATGCCAAAACCAATCCCAAATCAGCTATATTTGTCATATCATAGCTTGACCAGTAAAGCTATGGCAATATTTGTCAATATACTCTGCATCTTTCAAATATATCAGCAAATTAAAAGCAAATATATCTATTTACCATACATTTCTAGCTGTCTGAAATATCTTTCTTTATCATTTCTTTGCATATGTATTCAAAGTAACATATGCCCAATATATTTACACATACATTTCTAGCTGTCTGAAATATCTTTCTTTATCATTTATTTGCATATGTATTCAAAGTTGCATATGCCCAATATATTTACACATGTCATTGATATTATCATTTGACCACATTTCTTAGTTAAACAAATTGTCTGCAAATCTATGTATTTACCATACATTTCGGAATATGTTCAAAGGCTTTTGATATGTTCTGATTTGACATACATTTCAGTCGACAATAAAGACTAACAAAATTATTTCTTTACAATACATTTGACAGGTCTCTGCAGATTAATGGAAATGATGCTTTACACCCCTCTATAAAGTTCTCGTTTTGAATTGGTTTACATACCAGGAAAATGTAGATGCACCTTACACTTTATAACCCCTATAAAATCATTTGAATGATGATACTTTGCTACCTGGACAAAGAAACACATTTGCGGATAAATTTACATCATAGAAAAATACATGACAAAGATTTCCATTTGCAGAGGTAAACAAATACATAAGTTTGAAAAAGTTTTGCGACGGTCATAAATATATATAAATTCTAAACTTCAAAATGGTTTGATTAGGTGTTAATATATTTTATAAACCGCGGTCTCTCATAACCGCCCATAGGAGGGTATAGCACAAGAAATATAGATATTTACAGCATGTAAAGACAAGATAAACTTAATGCAGCGGTTTGTAGATATATGTAAATGTCGGTCTCTAAAAACGTTTACATAACATTTGCGTACCTCTTCAAATCCGGGATTTCGTCTAGTGTTCTATTCTTAGAAAAAAACCAAAACCCAACACGTTTAATAATTTCATTCGTCCGATTTACCTTCATTAGAAACGCTCAAAGCTAAACATTTGAAGCCGCGAGATACTAAAATGAGAATTGATATGGTGACATTGTAAAATGAGTGTTTGTGTAGTCTGGATTCTTAGTTTGCAAAGGTAAATGTAGTACTGGTCATGTAATGGACAAATACACCATGGGCCATAATTGAGAATTCTTCATCAAACTGTTACAGTACCCCATTAGACATACTCTGTAGTTTGAACAAGCCTGGTCTGATCGAACAGAAGATTTATAACATTACATGATACCTTCTGAGTTTAAAATATAATATTGACGAATGTGTTCTTTGTTTAAATACAAATGAATTTAATTTTCATATATAAATCTGTAGTACACAGCTAACATACATTTAATCAAACCGAATTACATACTAAATATAATCGTCCGCATTAGTTAAAACAAAAAAATAATGGTCAAGGTTTTAGCGAGCTGTCTTTGGTCGATTTTCTAACCAGGCCTTTATACTTGGTATGGATGAAATCTTTTCACAATGAGCTTTTAATACAGTTGACATATTCATGAGGTCCTGACTCCACATATCAGATATTCTTGCAATGACATCAAATACAGCCACATCTGCTAGTGTTACCTGAAAACAAGGAGAAATATTCAAGGTAAAAATAATCAATATAAACCTTTCATAAAATTTGAATTATTATTGTAGCTATTTGCAATTGAGTTCCAATAAATGAATAACAAATAAATATTTTCAACAGTGATCAGCATGTTTTTTATTTGATCTATTCCTTTTATAATTTGATCTATTCCTCTTATAATTTCACAGAAACATCATCTAGCCTCATCAATGCAACTGGTTAACTAACTTGATAGTAAAGTTTGTACTTTCATACTACAAATGCAGTTGTTGTTTTAGGGGAGCTACATGAGCCCATACTATGTATGTTTTCTGCGATGTTTGAATAATGTTGTATTATACTGCAGAATATTTAAACATTTGTATAGGAAAGGATATGTATAAAGTGCCTAGAAAATCACATTATTATTGATGATACTTGTTATGACAAGAACTATCAAACGAAGGTAAATAAGTGAATAAAGTTTTGTCTTGATTGATGTTGTTGAGTATCCCTCATTTTGTTCATCGATGTTCACCTGTTAATACTCCAGTCTTTGCCTCAGTGAGCTTTTCGTTACTAATGTGTTATGCATGATTAATTTAATGCAAATGATATACAATAAGTTACCTCACTTCCAACAAGGAACTCTCCTCCATTATCCCTCAATACTTTCTCAACAAACGTAATGAATTTAGGAAATACTTCTTCTTTCATTTTATTGATGATTTCTGCCTGTAAGAGATTAATAGATTATCGTCACGGCTCAAGCGAGAAAATCAATCTCGTTGAGATGACCAATGATAATCTGTTTATCACTTTTTTACCTATGATGACGTTGTCAATTTCATGTCAATTTCGTTAGCAACGCCACGTGCCTGCTTAGTTTCTAGCGATAATTTGTTCATCTCAAGCGAGTAGCATGATATGAAAATTATCACAAAAAAAGATCAAACGAAAAATGCACAAAATAGCGATAATAATAGATATGTGTTTTTGATAAATACCTTTCCGAATTCAAAGTGAAAACATCTTGATATTCAATGTTTTTATACATCGTTTTTGTAAATGTTTCTGTCATGGTAGTCTTCTGTCATGTTAATCAAACGTTACTGTGATCTTTCTTAAGGAATAAACTTTAGTTACTCTTATCAACTGAGGTATTTCCAACTAGATTTTCAATATGACATTTTTTTATCATGCATTTTACTTTTCTGTTACACATGTTCAAATTATCTCGTTATCTTTACTCGTTATTACATTCAAATGAAGTGGATGTATATTTGTAAGCAATTAAATATTGAATAAATTCAAACAATTCAAAAAAGAAAACTAACGGCATTATCTAAAAGAAATCAATTATAGATAGAAAACAACAAATATCATAACGACATATACATGTATGAACTGACAACAACAAAAAATCACAAAAAAACTCCAAGGAAAATTCTAAACGGAAGTCCTTAATAAATTAAAATCTGAAACACATCAAGCGAATTGGCAATAACTGTCATATACCTGACTTGGTACATACATTTTCTTATGTCGAAAATGGTGGTAAAGCTAGCTAAACCTCTCACTCGCATGACAGTAGTATAGAATGAACATTTATAATGACAACGATGTGTGAACAAATAAACACACATATTTGGTAAACATGTCAACAGCAGGGTACAGCAGTTAACGTTAGGTTATCATCTTAATGACCATAAAATCAAACAGATATATAAACAATATTGCACATAAGCACATATCAAAAACGAAAGACAGGAATACAGACATTATCATAGAACAATAAAACTATGACGGGATGTATAAAAAGTACAGTGCCACATCATATGTATCCAAGAAACACAAAAAGGAAGGCATACAGAAAGCCTTTTGAAAAAATGAAAGACAAAAACACCAAAAATATCATCGAACAATAACACAATGATGAGAAGTAAAAATACAGATCCATGTAAAATGGTCACCAAAAGAACAGACTAGACAGGAATATAAGTATACCACACATTTCTAACAATCATATTGATGAGAACTTTTAAAGTAAAATATATCAAAAGAAAATTGAACTTTTCGTTATTTTTTTCCATACTTTTAAAGGAACGCCTTCAACAGTTCATGTTATTTATGGTAAATCAGGTCACCTATTTACATTAATTTCACATTCGAATATAGGGATCATAAAGGTATGAGACCAAGTTTTTTTGAAGTAAGGACTTTATTTGTTATACTTTTATATGAATTATTGATCTCAATTATTTACAAAACAGAGACGAAAGTTACCAGAGAAACAGTAAAACTCGAATAAAAATTTGCTGTCAATGCCACAGCTAAAAAATAAGAACACTAAGCAACACGAATCCCACCAAAAAAATGGGGTAATCGCAGGTGCTCTGCGAGGGGAAAGTAGATCCTATTTCACCTATCGTGTTGCTTATGTTAGTAAGATTGTATTTGACATTATGAACTTATCCGGTATCATCCGTTAAACGGATACACAAACCTTTTTTGTTTCATCCTCTTCTTTAACCCATTTTATAAACTCTGACCTTACGTCATCAATTGTCTCTACTACAACATCAACCATGGTATTCTCCATATTGTTCTTGCCGTATAGTCCTTTAATTTAAGAAGAAACATATATATAGGCAATGACGCATGGAATGTCCTGTTGATTCAGTTAGGCTCGTCGTTTGCTTAATGTCAACGGACACATATTTTATTAAAAACGAAAAGAGGATATAAGTTGTACAACACCAATAGGCCGAATGACAGGGAACTTTGAATGCAAATGCAGTACTTAAACATATTTTCGTATGAGAGATACACTCTGTTTTGCAATATTGTTCTCTTTCAATTACCTTAATTAATGCAATAGTGCACGAATCTGATCATGGGTCACATTATGTTACAGAGTATCTGAAAAATAAAAGTCATTCAATCACCAATATTATGGGCTAAGTATTTAGCCCACTATCCAAAGTAATTGTTTCCAAATTTATAGAGCTGTAGAAAATCTGTATCTTACTTTTATTTAATGTGAAAAATATTTTTTATGTTCATAACCAGTGTCTTTATTTGTTCAAAATACCGATACCAGGTCAATTTTAGTAGAATAATTGGTGTGTATACTGTTTACAAGAACAACCTTAACACACTATTATCCACTTTGTATTTTTTTTGGCAAACAGTAATAAATAAAATACATAAAATGTTTGGACACCGTTATGAACAGAAATATTGTTCTTAAATCTATCATTATGTTCCCTGTGTGAATAAACAAACATTTCAATCGCTTTATAGGTTAATTTATTGTATAAAACAATACCAAATTATAGCTTAAGGACTAAACAAAAACTTACATTCTGTTAATAAAACCATGATTATAGACATTTTTAAAACGTTCATAACAATATTTCAAAACTGTGCTTCCGTCGTTATCATGGTTATGAACAAAAACATTTTCCCAAAATTCAAATGAAAGTCGCAAATTGCTAGCAATTTCAACAACTCCTCTTTTAAAGACAACATAAGATTTCTTGGAAAAACAACTAATTTATCATTTATTACTCAAAATCATATAAAAATAATCAAATAATAATCGTTCATAACAACAGACACAAAAAATAATGTGTCTTCAAATTATTAACCATGCTGATATCGAAAATTTAATCTTCATGCCAAAAGTTATAAATGTGTAACGTGATAAAATAAAATCAGACATCAAATGTTTTCGAATATGTTTAAAAGAAGCACCAGTAATCCATTTTATTTATTAAAAAACAGATTTACAACATTTGTTCATAACTCCAATACTGTAAGCTAGTGTTAGAGTTATGAACGACATACTTTACTCTATTTAAAGTTTATTATACATCCTAGATTTACAATTTTGACATTAAAATATTATTTAGACTTAAAGAGGATGTTGTATTTTCGGTTTCAATGTTGAACAAGTTTCATTTCAAGTTTAAATTTTAAAATATGTCTTGTTCAAAACTATGGAAACCATGACCCTTTCCGCCAAGTCGGTATAAAAAACTGAATTTTTGCAAACTGCAAAGACTATAACACTGTTAATTACATTACATTTATTTAATAGTTACTATACTTTTATAAAAAGTTCATTTGACACTGATACTGTTCACAAGAATCTTGAAAATTCATTAAAACTAGCTACTCTTTCTTTTCTTGCGTTCATAACTACGCATTCTATGGGCGGACACCAACGTTGTGTAGGTGGTCACATCTCTGTGTGTAGTTACATCAATTTGATAACTATGTCATTACTTTGTGTGTACTGGCATGTTCCATTCCATATTTTGGGGGAGAACATTGAATGGCTAACAACGGATTTATTACGTATTTTTACGTTCATAACAACTGGACACCTCGAAAACCTGATTGACAATGTGGTCAAAGATAGTTGTTCTTTTTAGACTACGTGCTTAATTCAACTGCTTGCTCGATAATATTAGATTAACATTGATTTTTTTAGTTGTAGCTCTAATTAAGAATGTAAACATTAAGATAATTTTGACATTTTCTTCCAACGTTTTATTGGACACCGCTGTTATGAACATGATTAGTTTTTTTGACGATATATTCTGACTGAACTAAATGATAGAATATGACTGTAGTGCAAGAAATGGCAATTCATGTGTCAGTTTTATTCATTTTTATAAAGCACTGTTCATTATTCACAAACATGTTTAATACAGAGCCTTCTAAAAATCTAAGGTGGTGGAATGTAACATTTCCGGTTCGAAATTTAGACATTTTTTTGGAAAAAATGTTCAAATAAAAAAACATGGAAGAATTATTTCTCCCATCTTTGGTATTATCAGATTCCTTGGTTTCTAATCTTTTTTGCCATATACAGTTATCCAGGTAACAACATATGGAACAAATAGAAATTGAAAGATTTTTAGTCACATGTAGTGATGTACCCATGATCAGATTCGTGCACAATAGTAATAGAACGAACAGAAAAAGCAGCGATAGACCATAATAGTGGCATCTTATCTAACATTCCAATCCGAGTAGATGAGGTGGAATATTTATACACCTCGAACAGTCAAACCATGGATTCCATGGTCAAACAAACATGTCTTATGTAGATCTTACATTGTCTTATGGCCAGACAGTTGAAATACATGTGTGAAATACATGTGACCTCATTTATATGTCACAGTTAAACAATTGGAATGAATGTCCTGTAGACAAACATTGAAGGGAAATGTTTTTAATTTTTCAATCATACTAATCTAATTAATTTTCAGAAACATGCTTGATTTTACGTCATTTAGACTAATTGACAATCTTACTCCATCTATTTATTGATTTTCTGCACGCGAAGTATCAACAGAATTAAATGACGTCATGTCTGACCAAGATATTTGGTTGCCACTATTATGCAGGAACGATTTTGAGTGAGTAATAAAGATATTTAAGCCAAGATTTTCTTCTAATTGAAACATAATAGTTGTGTTATGAATACATTTTTGTATCTTATATATTTATATAATATAGCTTTTTTTGTTTTATGTATGTTTGAAATATTTATCGCTGTGGATATCATGTACTTTAGATATTTCGTCTATAGATCACATAGTGTATTTTGAAATTTCCTTTTTTTAGCCTACAAATGTCGTAATGTCTCAGACTAGATAAACAGTTATTTCATATCGGTTGAGAATAAGATTCTCTTATTGGATAAAAAGGAGTCACATGACATTCATTAATCTTTAGTAATAAATTCCAGCGGTCATTAACAGAACAAAACCGACCAGAAAACCGGTCGTTAATGAACTTTTACATGATATGGACCGATGGGGTGTGGTTTACGTCTGATAATGACAGTTGGGGCGTGGTTTCCGTTTGATAATGACTATTGGGGCGTGGTTTCTCTGTTAAAGAACGGTGGGGCTTTGTTTCTCTGTTTAGAAAGATGTACCTTTTATAAAACATGTTCCTGTTTTTAATATTACATTTAAGTTGTTGAATTGTTTAATATATTTTTTCGTTAATTGTAAAATTAAAAAGAACTTAATTAAGAATTTATATACTGAAAGTTGCACTAAAATGAATGGCAGTATTACTACGACTGGTCTTCACTCTTTGCTATAGAAATCGTACGACTACTCGAGTTCGCTTTAGGCGTTTTGAATTTATGAGCATTTTCCAAAACATGGTTTCTCAATGAAATAAACATAATAGTTCTTGAAAAACTGGTCATTATCGTGATACATGAACTGCCCGTAGGATAGTGGTATTGACTGTGACAGCGATAATGACCTCGCCTTCGGCTCAGTCATTATCACTATCTTAGTCAATACCACTGTCCTGTTGGCAGTCCATATATCACGATAATGACCAGTTATTAAAGACATATTATATAATTATTTCTGTTTTCATTTGTTTGATGATGGGTCCTTTACAGAGATTGTTGTATAAAAATATAAAATGTAACGTTTCGAGATATTAAACATGGTAAACAATTACCCCCTGCTAAAACTATTGGACCAATACAGAGTCCTAGGATTTCAAATGTATATAAAGATTACGAATTGTACGACATGTTGGTTAAACTCCAATGAGACAACATACAAACCAGAACGTAAACAGGTCAACATAGTTATAGTCTTCAATAATTGACAAATGGTCAACTGAGTTTAAAAAGTCGTGAACAAATTAAAATGAGACTATCAAAGATCAACACTATGTTATGGAAATGACAATATATAAGATATAAGTACATTCTGGCTTTACAATCTACTTATAAATTAAGAATCGTCTGCACGACTTACATATAAATTACCTTATGCGCTTTAACATATCTTATTTCATGCGTTTGATGCCAAACAAAATCCAATTCTGAAAGCCAAGTACATTGTACTAGTATGTGAAGATTTTTGTTTTCGCTATCCTCATGTCCAATTTTATACCTATCTATCATTTTGAACGCAGATACATATTATAACAAACAATTAGGTTTTAGAAAAATAGGTTACCGAAATCTCTGGCAAGATATCGAATAATTGCTCCTGATTGTGGTATCTGTGTCCCTTTTACCGTCAGTACTGGAACCTGTCCTAGGGGCATAGCTGTAAAGATGAAGTTGAATATTTAGTACTCAAATAAATAAGTTAAGTATAGAAACGAGGCATGCAATGGTGTACTCTAGACGCGTGTTTCGACTACAAAGACTCGAATCAAAAAATATAAAAGGCAGAAAATAAAAAATCGAAGTTTAAGAGCACACAAAATTTATAAACTCATGGACAGTTAATTTATAACTATGACTACATTAATGATCATTCCTGTCAAGTTAATTTTGAATGCTTAATAAATGAGACAAACACCCATAGTACATTTGTAACTACAGGATGACAACAGTAATCAAAATATGATTTTTTAGAGAAAGCAGCATGTTTTAAATTGAATAGCCCTCAAATTTACTAAGAAAAAACCCTGTTCAACTTCTTTATAGTAAATATATATGAAACGTGACGGTCAGTTTTCTATTGTTGGAGAAAGCCAGAATACCAATAGAGACCCATTAAGCTTCGATGAAAAAAAACCTTACAATCCTAGTCGATTTGGATTGTAGTGAAACGTACCTGCTATGTGTTGGATTCGAGCCTTCATGTTTGCAGGCTAGTGGTTCATTATTTGGACTACTTAGACCACTCGGCTACCGAGACCCTTTCAGGTAAATGTAACATATAAAAAGCTAAAAATTGTTTGGTCTATTTTTTTTAATATTCCGGTCTTAGTTTGAACAGAATTCAACTGATGATTCGGCACAAAAATATACAATGTCATATATATACTTGTTTACATTACAATCAATTATTTACATGTATATTTTATATAGTAAGACAATCTGTCTGTTCTTATCTATATACCAACATTAAGTAAAAAGTGAAGAATTCATGCCAATTCTGGTCAACGAATGCGTCAATCTGTAAATTCCTCGGTAAATATAATGTTGTTTTCAAATTTGACAGTGCATTGGCATACTTGCATGGTTTTATATCTTTCCATTCTTCTCTTTCAAATCGATGATCTTCATATTTTTTATCTGCAAGCACAAACAGCAATCGACATAATTCTCCTCGTCCTTTGAAGTTAAAATACGAAAGCTTGTATTCTGCCATTTTTGTTAGGTGAAAAAACTATGTCATTATCTGGGACATCGTATCGAGTTTATCTTCATTCGTAGATAACATACAGTTGTGTTTTTACATGAATATATGAGAAGATTATATCTTATTTGAAATAACTATTTAATCATTTCTCTTGATAAAACAAGAATATGGTCCTAATCTCAAAATTTGACAGATGCAACAGCACTCTCAGATAAAGATTTGATTGAAAAGTTAATTGCTTCTAATTTTCTGTCATCAAATCTATACTTTTTCACTGCTTTTGTATGGAAGTGTTATCTTATATAAGCAACAATTTTGGTTTATATTTTCATTTTATCAAAAAGCGAATTGCACTTTTCAGAATAGGAGAACACATAAAATGATTATGTATTACTTCTATGTTGATATGATTTTTTAAGTCTCACATCTTCATGACTGATATGATAAGACTATATCTCATACTTGTTAATCAGTTGTATTATCAAACGAAACTTCGTCTTATAACCATTCGTACAACTTTATTTTGTTTTTATATTAAAGTTTGGCATGTTTTAAAGAAGACCAAAGAAAATATGGTTTCTAAGGTAATAACTAGACAGCAATCTAACGTTGATAATTGCAAAACGTCTACAAATCAACACATAGTCTTAAAACAATAATGGAACTTGTGTATATACAATATGCCAATCGCTAAATCGTCCTGAGTAAAATAGTGTTGATAATTCAACTGAAAGTATCAAGTTGAAGGATTTATTATTAACCAAAACGTTTTTAAACAACAGAATATATTATGATATATATATAACATAAGACAGCATTAGACGAGGTTTGGAGTGGCACATAGGGTTAATGTAGCTCCTTTAAAACGTCATCCGTCGTCTCTAATATTAAATTGCGATCCATGTATAAACAAAACGTACATGAAATAACACAATGAAAATCTGCACATAGGTTTCAAAACTGTAAAGAGATATATAACTTTCTGCAAAGTCTGGAACTAACTAACAACTGCAGTTTTTTTTTAAAGTACTGCTTGAAAGTATCAATAAACGAAGTCACACTTATCCACAAAGACACCCGACTTTTTGATTGGGATACATCTTACATTATGAAGATAACACCGCTAGAATCCAAACCGAAAATTCCTTGTAACTGAGGATATCAAAATTCTTAATTTCTTTATGAACCTCATATATTACTTACGTTAGGAGAACGTGTTTTTCTTAAACACAATAGGCTTTCTCGTCGAAACCATCAATGCCTATCTTCGTAATGACTTTGTTCCTTTTTTCATACGACGCGGACTGAGGGCGGACTGTATACTAGAGCTTTTAATGAAGAAAGAAAAACGCTACTATTATCCGTTTTTTTAACGTTACCTTATACAGAAGATGTCCACTCTCCGAATCATTCACAAAAAGGAGTGTCATCTGTAAATGTTCTTATATGATTCATCAAGGTATCTGCTATTAATGTAAGCATTGCATGCAACTGGATTATTTGATGTCAAATAGCCAATGATACAACAATCTGCCACAAGTTTAAAAAAAGTGGATGTAAACAATTATAGGCAACAGCAGAGCCTTCAACATTGAGAAAACCCAAACAGTATAGTCGGATATAAAAGGGCCCGACATGAAAATGTGAATTAATCCAATTGAGAAAATAAATGGCCTAATTCATGACAAAATAATTTACGAAAAAAATGTTACAGATATAAACCAACGACAACCAGTCAACTGCAGGCTCCTGACTTGGGACAGACACATAAAGAATATTGCAAGGCTAACAAGTATGAAGGCATCAAACCTCACCTTACCTGGAACAGTAGTTATGGTACCACAGCATATTACTAAACAATCATAGAAAACAAATGCATGAGAAACCTCAATAAACTATAGCTACTACCAATCACTTACAGGCAGCTGACTGGGATCAGGCACATACATAACGCGACTGGACTAAACATGTTTGCTAACCTCATATGCTCACCCTAACTTACAACAATGATTTAAACAACATAAGAAAAAACATACATAAAGATAAGTTGAAAAGCACTAAATTCATTAGATTTATACAAAGCATACAAAACAAAAACAAAGATCGACCGTGGCTGGGAATTTATACATTCCTCACAACATCAAACAAGAATGTGTCCAAAGTACACGGATGCCCCACTCACACTATCATTTTCCATGTTCAATGGACCATGAAATTGGATAAAAAGATAATTAGGCATTAAAATTAGAAAGATAATATCATAGGGAACATGTGTACTAAGTTTCAAGTTGATTGGACTTAAACTTCATCACAAACTACCTTGACCAAAAACTTTAACCTGAAACATGTACTTTCATTTTCTATGTTCAGTGGACCGTGAAATTGGGAACAAAAGTTTAGTTTGGCTTTAAAATAAGACAGATCATATCATAAGGAACATGTGTCCTAAGTTTCAAGTTGATTGGACTTCAACTTCATCAAAAACTACCTTAACCAAAAACTTTAACCTGAAGCGGAACAGACGGACGAACGGACGGACGGACAGACAGACGGACGGACGAACGGACGGACGGACGGACGGACAGACAGACGGACGAACGAACAGACAGACGGACGAACGGACGCACAGACCAGAAAACATAATGCCCCTCTACTATCGTAGGTAGGGCATAAAAAGCCCAAAAGTACTCGCAGTTAGTTAAAAGCATCTAACAACTCATAAAAATTCTACTAAGACAGATCAGCAAATAAAATTGTGTAAGCTCCTTCGTGTCGATTTTGATGTTCGTGAAATTCACCATTTGTCGCCATTTAGCTATCATACTGCCTTGTCCACTACATACATTAATTTGAGGTTTCATTAGGATTGTATATTTTTTGAAAATTCTTAATGTCAAGCTTACCTGTTCCCATTGGAATGCCGACAGTAAGTCGGCATTCCAATGGGAACACATTGTGCCCCTCTTCTTGCCGACTTGTTTTTTTTATTATTATTATGAGGCTGACTTCATGCAGAAACTTCTTAGGAAGAAAGATAAGAAGTATTATCCTTTAACTCTACTTTCAGCTAAATAGACGATGTTCTTTCACTAAATAAATCAAAATTTGGTGATTATGTTGTACGCATCTATCCAATCGAACTAGAGATAAAGGATACAGCAGATACAGTTAAGTCGGCCTTATATATTGACCTACATTCAGAAATTGACAATGAGGGCCGGTTGAAAACAAAACTTTACGACAAAAGAGACGATTCAGCTTTCCAATTGTGAACATTCCATTTCTAAGTAGCAACATTCCAGCACCACCCGCATACGGTGTATATATCTCCCAACTGATACGATATTCCCTTGCTTGCATTTCCTATCATGATTTTCTTGATAGAGGGTTGCTGCTAACAAGGAAGCTATTAACAGTTGTTGGCATGACACGGGTTATGTTCTTCTCATATATGTTATGATGGTATGATACTAAACCCCTTACGGGAAGGATTGTGCCTGATGTTCATATGATGAAATCATAATCTTTCAGTCAGTTTAATTGAAGTCTGGAGCTGGCATGTCAGTTAACTGCTAGTAGTCTGTTGTTATTTATGTATTATTGTCATTTTGTTTATTTTCTTTGGTTACATCTTCTGACATCAGACTCGGACTTCTCTTGAACTGAATTTTAATGTGCGTATTGTTATGCTTTTACTTTTCTACACTGGTTAGAGGTATAGGGGGAGGGTTGAGATCTCACAAACATGTTTAACCCCGCCGCATTTTTGCGCCTGTCCCAAGTCAGGAGCCTCTGGCCTTTGTTGGTCTTGTATTATTTAAATTTTAGTTTCTTGTGTACAATTTGGAAATTAGTATGGCGTTCATTATCACTGAACTAGTATATATTTGTTTAGGGGCCAGCTGAAGGACGCCTCCGGGTGCGGGAATTTCTCGCTACATTGAAGACCTGTTGGTGACCTTCTGCTGTTGTGTTTTTTTATTTTGGTCGGGTTGTTGTCTCTTTGACACATTCCCCATTTCCATTCTCAATTTTATTAAACCAAGAGTTCTAAATGGTGCAGTTGAAACCATCACGAGTTGGTTGACCGTTATGGAATAACTGTTTCAAATATGATATCGGATATGTTCCTTACGTCGTAACTACAATCCCCTTCCCTTTCATGAATGTGACCTTCCGAATTAGACTATTTACAGGATTTGTAATCACATAAACAACACGACTGTTTCCACATGTGGAGAAGGATCTGCTTACCCTTCCGGAGCACCTGAGACCACCCATAGTTTTTGGTGGGGTTAGTGTTGTTTAATCCCCAGCCCCACTAGAACACGATCGCACCACGCTCACCGCGATCTAAAATAAATTCAGATCGTGGTGAGGTCGCGGTATGAGCGGCATGAAAATGTAAATTTTCTATGATTTCACGATGATACTACGTCCTCATTACGCTTCTACAACGATCCCGCTACGATTATACCACGTTCTCACCGCGCTTATTCTGCGACCTCACTACGCTTATCAAGATTTTGCTACGCTTATCACGTTCTCCCTACGACCATACCACCAGTTATCCGATTGCAACACGCTTGTACTGCGATTATAGCACGTTCTTACCACGATTATACTACGTTCATACCGATCTTAACACGTTCTCAGCAATAATATCAAAATCGTGTTCCATATCAATACAGTTCCATTCCTTCTATTTCTGATTAATACGTAGATTTCTCAGAAACAATACAGGCATGCCACCAAAATCTACTAGAACACGTGGGCGTGGTGGAAGGGATTGATTCAGAGGCAGAGAGATCGAGCTCTGATAGTTACGAACTCTGATCAAGCAAAGATTTCGGATTGACCAATACAACCTGAATTACAACCTATTTCTGGTCCATCAATCTCAAATGACGAAATTATAGTGAAAGATAGAAGAGATGACACAGATGTGTGAATATAACAAACAAACAAAAAAGATGTGGTATGATTGCCAATGAGACAACTTTCCACAAGAGACAAGCATGACACAGAAATTAACAACTTTAATTCACCGTACGGCCTTCAACAATGAGCAAAGCCCATTCCGCATAGACCTCATAGACAATTCAAAACAATTCAAACGAGAAAACTAACGGATGTTTTCCACATTAACAAACGACAATCACTGATTTAAAGGCTCCTGACTTGGAATAGGCACATACATACATGTGGCATGGTTGAGCTGTTAGAGAAAATGGACAAGAATTCCTAATTACATACAGGCAAACAAAACCTGGAGAGATTTAATATTTTTTTATGTGAAAATGACAATAAGAATGAAAGTCGTAGTATGAACGTAGTCAGGTTGTAGGAAGAGCGCGATGAGGGCGGCAAGGTCATGCTAGAATCGTACTTTGGTCTTGAACAGCGTGGTGTACACGTGGTATCGTCGTAGTGGAAGCGTAGCTGGGTAGCATATAATAGATTCACGCTTTCGCTACGCTCTCGCTACGATGGTACAGCGACCTATGCGATTTTACCACGATCCTACTGCGCTCTCACTACGCTTCTACTACGACCTGATTTCGCCACGACCGCCCCACGATTGTTTTGAACATGTTCAAAGTTGGCCACGCTCATCAAGACCTCACCACGACCGTACTACTACCTTACTGCGATCTGCACGATCGCACTTTGATCGTCAAAATTTTCTTTTTTTTCACAGATCGTAGTGCGATCGTGGCCTAGTGGGACTGTGGTATTATTCTTTAGTTTTCTATGTTGTGTCAAGTGTACTATTGTTTGTCTGTTTGTCTTTTTCCTTTTTATCCATGGCGTTTTCAGTTTATTTTCGATTTATGAGTTTGACTGTCCCTCTGATATCTTTCATCCCTCTTTTATAACAAATTGTCTAGAAACATATGTTAATATCACTGTTTTTGGAGTATAAATTCATAGGGTTATGACTTAGGACAGTCGCATACAGAATATGACGCAGTAAAGCATGTCTGATATACCAATTTACTTAACTACATATAAACATTGCCAATGAGGCATCTCTCAACAAGAGACCAAAATGAGACATACATTAACAACTATAGGTGACCGTACGGCCTCCAACGATGTGTAAAGCCCATACCGCATAGTCAGCTATAAAAGGCCCCTAAATGACAATGTAAAATAATTCAAACGAGAAAACTAACGACCTTTTTTATTTACAAAAAATTGAAGGAAAAACAAACATGTAACACACAAACAAACGACCACTTGATAACAGGCTCCTGACTTGGGACAGGCACATACATACAGAATGTGCCTGGGTTAAGCATGTAGTTTGATGGTGTTTACGTCAAGAAAGGAAACAAACGTACATGTTTTAGCCAGACACTCGTAGTACATCTTCGCTAACCAAGGGTTACGATCCACGTCCGTTCTCGTGAAGAGAACGGGAGTGGATCGTACCCTTTGCTAGCGAAGATGTTCGTAGTACTATTTACTGATGAATAATATCATAATTTACAATCATTACAATAAGCTACAATCGATCTTTCTTTATCAAACTATTACAGTATCCTATTTAACACTCTAATTTAGACAAGCCTGAGCTGATTGTAAAAGGTATGATACCTCCTGAAGTTGTAATATAATACTGTGGCCTTTAATCAAATAAAAGTGAATACATATGTTTACTGGTAAACAATTAACCAGAATTATTATCAATTATATAATCGTCTAATTTTTTAAAACACAATTTATTTTATTCAACGGGCTGTCTTTGGTCGATTTTCTAACCATGCCTTTATACTTGGAATGGACGCTATCTTTTCACAATGTGCGTTTAATACAGTTGACATATTCATGAGGTCCTGACTCCACATATCAGATACTCTGGAAATGACACCGAAAACAGCCACATCTGCAAGAGTTATCTGAAAAAATAAAATAGATATTTAATAAAAAAAAAATAACCCTTCCATTTTACTTTTATCCCCTTCATAAGTTTACAAAGTCATTATATCATCTCATTAATGAAACTGTAAAACTAGCCAGCCGGTTAAGAATTGTTCTTTTAAATGGAATCTTTATAAACCGATTCATAAAAAATGAAGGATATCTACTGGAACATGTTACGACAAGAAGTCTGAACTATGATTTACATAATAAAGCGAGATTTAATTAGTCAATGAAGTTTCGTTTTTCTTGTTGTATGTATACCACAACAGCCAGTTTTTTTTATTAAGTTGACAATTAAACAATTTTGTGTCTTTATGTCTAATAATTTCTATAATGCACAGTGATATAAAACTAGTTACCTCATTTCCAATCGGGTACTGTCCTCCATTGACCAACAACATTTTCTCAACAAACGTGATGAATTTAGGAAATACTTCTTCTTTCAATTTTTTACTAATTTCTGTCTGTAAAAGAGTGGTAAACTTGTTTCGTAATGGAGAAACGTCATTCAACGTAATATCACCTCAATATTCGAATGAATGTAGATTGCTTTGTCTATTCAATTGAGATAATCTGCACTAGTGGTTCATTGTGGGCTGAGGTTGAGTGTCAATTCCACAAGTGTTGCCATTATTTATAGTAGTTTTTTCCATGAACAATGATTATAACATTGTACTTTTGTAAAAAAAAAATATATATACATAAAATTGGATGTTCAAGTTGATTAAGTCGACATCAGATATTTTTAATGTCGGTATTTGACTGGATGCATATCTTCCATTTAAACATCTTAGATCACACCACGTATTGGAGGGGTTTGTGTTGCTTAAGACCCAGTCCCACTAGACCACGATCGCACCACGCTCACCGCGATTTTAAATAAATTCAGATCGTGGTGAGGTCGCGGTATAAGCGGCATGAAAATGTAAATTGTCTTTGGTTTCATGATGCTACTACGTTCACATTACGCTACTACGACGATCCTTCTTCGATTATACCACGTTCTCATCGCGCTTATTCTGCGACCTCACTACGCTTATCAAGATCTTTCTACACTCATCACGTTCTCACTACGACTATACAACGAGTTATCCGATTGCAACACGATCTATCCACGCTTCTACTGCGATTATTGTACGTTCTTACCACGATTATACTTCGTTCATACCGCGATTTTACTATGTTCACAGCAATAACGTCAACATCGTGTTCCATATCATTACAGTTCAATTGCTTCCATTTCTGATATATACGTAGATTTCTGGGAAACAATACAGACATGCCATCAAAGTCTAGAACACGTGGGCGTGGTGGTAGGGGTTGATGTGGAGCAAAGGGAGCTCTGATAGTAACAAATCTTGATCCAGCAGATATGTCGGACCGAACAATTTAACCTAAACTACAACGTATTGCTGGTCCATCAAGCTCAAATGACGATATGAACGATAGCAGAAATGACACAGTTGTGTCAATAGATATAAGAAGATGTGGTATGATTGTCAATGAGACAATGCTCCATCCAATTAAAAATTAATAAAAGTAAACCATTATAGGTCAACGTACGGCCTTCTACACGGAACATTGGCTCATACCGAACAACATGCTATAAAGGGTCCCAAAATTACTAGTGTAAAGTCGTTCAAACGGGAAAACCAACGGTATCATCTATATAAAAAAGAGAAGCATGGTTGAGCCGTTAGAGAAAAAAAGAAGTGTCCTAATTAAATGTACATACAGACAAATATAACCTGGAGAGATTTGATATATTTTAAGTGAAAATGAGAATGATGGTCGTAGTATGAATGAGTGACATCGTAAGGAGGGCGTAATAAGGACGGCAAGGGCGTATTAGAATCGTACTGTGGTCTTGGACAGCGTGGTGTAAACGTGGTATGCTCGTAGTGGAAGCTTAGTTGGGTCGCGATGAGAACGTTATGGTCGTAATGAGGTCGTAATAACGTCGCACTGTGAGATCGTAGCGCTGTTTCACCGTATAGAATCACGCGTTCGCTACGATGGTGCAGCGACCTTTGCGATCTTACCACGACCTTAGTGCGCTCTCACTACGCTTCTACTACGACCTGATTTTACACCGCACCACGATTGTTTTGAACATGTTCAAAGTTGGCAACGCTCTTCGCGATCTTGAAGACCTCCCCACGACCGTGATACGACCTTACTGCGATACACGATCGTACTTCGATCATAAAATTTAGAATATTTTTACGGATCGTAGTGCGATCATGGCCTAGTGGGACTGCGGTCTAATTCTTTCGTTGCTTTGTTTTATTTTGTGTACAATAGTCGTCTGTTTGCCTTCTTCTTTTTCAGCCATGGTGTTGTCAGTTTGTTTTTGATCTATGAGTTTTACTGTCCCTCGAATCTTTCGCCCCTCTTTTTCAATTTAAGTATATGTCTTCTATCCGATATTTGTGCAATCCATCGATCATATCAAATAAAAAATGGACAGGGGACCAACAGATCGACATTGCGCTCTAGGCGGTCCAGTTTAAGACAAATTTCTGGACACGAAGTTGGATTTAAACATTAATGAGTTGATGCGAAGAGTCGGTTTCTCAAAATTAAATACTACGATTAAGATTGTTCGTATGTCAGGAACAAATTAGTATATTTACTATCAAACTTAGACGTATTTTTTTTATGAAAGCGACTCTTGTTCCTTAGTTTCATCTAGTTTATGATTCTACCACTTTAATAGACTTGTACTTAAATTAATTAAAGTTTTACAATTATAATGCTTTACAGACCATTTTTGTTGCATCCTCTTCTTTGACCCATTTTACAAACTCTTCCCTTACTTCATCAATCGTCTCTATTATAACACCAATCATGGTATTCTCCATATTGTTCTTGCCGTATAGTCCTGAAATTTAAGAAAATGTTATTAAAAAAACAAGAATGCACAGAATGTCCAGTTGATTAAGTATGATAATTGTAATTTGCTTAGCGTATGAGGTGTTGAGATATAAATGGGGCAAACAAATATCCGTTGTTGTTAATTATAACACATCAATTAAAGTACCCAGATTTTAACTTGTGACATATGTGAAATAGTACAATCAATGTCCTATTAGTGAAAAAGATCAAAGGTTATTTTGTGATACAGGTTTTTAAATTAAATCGTCGTAAACTATTTAAGACCCGGTCACAACGTACCCGCGACACATACAATGTAGATATATGCAGCGCCACGGCAAAATATGGTCCTGTTAGCCTTGATTCGAGCCCGTGAATAGAATAGAAACTAGACCCGAAACGCCCAACGTTGGTGAGTTAGGCCATGGATCGATCGACGCAATACGGTATAGTTCACTGATGCAAGAGTTGGAGCGGGAACCAGCCTGTGACTTCGTTGGATTCATGCGGATGGAGTCTGGCATGTTTCAAGAGCTTTTGCTATTGTCGTACGATTGTTGCACGACTGTAACACGACCGAATTGCGACAAACCCACGACATTACAATTACAATTCTTTGTTTCTGTCTCGTACCCATCGTGGAACCATCGTGGACATGTCGTAGCTGATGTGACCACTCGAAATATTTTTTGACATTTTGCACGACAGTGCCACGACAACCATTTTATTGATCTTCCACCCCCAAATTGTACGACATGTTGTGACCGGGGCTTAAAACGGCAGCGATAGATATGATATAAGAGAAACACGTTTTAAACCCTCTTAATTCAATTTCCGAGTCCATCCCTTCTTCTGAGATCACACCAAGCATTTGACTTTCAATGCATCAGTCACATACACTGAAAACTACATGTAACTGTCCTTACGCATGCGAGAAGTCTATTTATCAAAAGATGCATACTCCTTACCTATAGTTGATTGAAATTAAAGAAGAATTTTGCCATCCTCACCTTTCTTGTATTTAAAAAAAACCCAATTCTAAGTCTTCTTTATTCACACGCCCACTTGTGAATCGACTGAAGACTATTTTGATTCTGATTGGTGTTTTTTAGGCTACAACAGCGCAACCTTGATATCAAATTAAGACAAATAATTTTTTTAAGTGACCGATATTTTGTTTTGTTTATGATTTTTTTTCAAAAACTAAAGTACATTAGCAGTCATATTTAGTAAGTTATTAACCTAAACAATTGAAAACAAGTTATATCGTTCGAATAAGTGAGAAAAAAACATATCATGAAACCATATTATAAATAGTATAATGCCGTGTTTGTTACAACTTGACTTTATTGAATTTGAAACAGATTTTTTTAACCTTTCAAAACCAGTGGCTGTATAAAACTCAATCTAATTTAAAAAAAACAACAAAAAAAAACAATTTCTCATCCTTCCCGTTTTCTGATATGTCTCGTGGGAGCGACATATCAGAAAACGGGAGCGATGAGAGATCGGTTTTGAATTAGACTGTATAAAACTGTAAAACACACTGCTTTCTTAAAAAAACTATTTGATTGATGTGGTCTTCTACTTTTAAAGACGCCAGTAATAACTGTGCTCTTAGATTTACACATTCATTAGAGTATTCCAATATCTTTCCAGCTATGCCTCTAGGACAGGTTCCAGTACTGACGGTAGGAAAGACACAGATACCACAAACCGGAGCCATTATTCGACATCTTGCCAGGGAATTCGGTATTTTATTTTTCAAATTACTTATCATTATCTCCCTTCCCCCGTCGTAGAGAATTGGGCTTAAGTTTTACATTTTTCCGTACGTCTCGAATTTGGTTTTAGTTCGCTAAGTTTAGTTTGCCTTAAACGAATGTTATGAAATTTATTCACAATGCTTATAACCATAAAAAATGCTGATCAAATTTTAATTTGGGTGGCGTCACTTTTTCTCTTTTTTAGAGTTATGTCCCTAAACAAATGGAAATATTTGCGGAATTGAATGCACTCGTTCTCTAACTTATAATAAGCGTACATCTTAACTAAATGTTATGAATCTTTTACACGATACTTATCACCACATAACACAGATCAAGTGTGATTTTTGGTGAAGTCACTTTTAATGTTCTAGAGTTATGACCCTATTCAAATGGAAACATTGCTGAAAGTAAACTGACAACATCGTGGCTAAAACAGATGTAGACAAACGACAGTACACAAAACACAGCAATTCAAACCCAACCAAAAACTTGTGTCTTGTGGATAATTTTTAATAAAATCTATCTTGGAGTTTATAATGAGACATCAGTCTTAATATGTAAAAATTGAAATATAGATCTAAAATTCATTACCAATCCGCGATTCACCCGCAAATTTTGCAGAAAGTCAACAGACACTCCGATCCTAAATGACCTAGGACCGTATTATATGTTCTTATAATTAATTTTCACTCCCTTTACAATCAGCTCAGGCTTATTTAACTACTGGTATATCTTCTGTAGCTATTCTATTTATAGACAGTTAGGACATACTTCCATACGTTTTTTAAAACTAAGAATATTATGTGCTTCGTATATATTCGAATGGAATACGACTGATGATTTATCACAATAATTAAAATATTTAATAATGTACAGGGTTACATTTTAATTTATTAAGTTGTTATACATGGTTATTTTATAGATAATAAAAAAATAGGTCACTGAAATTCCCAGGTAAACATTTGATAATTTCAATTTGACAGAACATCAGTATACTTACATGGTTTTATATCTTTCCATTCTTCTCTCTCTAATCGGTGATCTTCATATTTCTTATCTGCCAGCACAAACAGCAATCGGCATAGCTCTCCTCGTCCTTTCAAGTTAAAATACGTAAGCTTGTATTCTGCCATAAGAAGTATGTCATTATCTAGGACGTAGTATTGAATTTATCTTCATTCGGATGTGAGGGTACTACTAATGTTTGCTTTAACAGGGATCATTTGAACCCACGTTATGAAAATACCACTATGATTTTTTATGCCCCATTTATTGGCATTAAGGTTTCTGGTCTGTGCGTCGTATCGTCCGTCCGTCCGTGGCCCGCTCCATGATAAAGTTTTTGCTCGAGGTAGTTTTTGATGTTTTGAGATGATTTAACTATGAATCCATATATAGTTTGTGAAACAATAAATGCTTTAAAAGAGAAAAAATTCTGTATAGAGTACATTATTATGTAGACATTCATCGGAACTAAACACATTAATTCAAAAACCAGTTGTTGGCATGACACGGGTTATGTTCTTCTCATATATGTTATGATGGTATGATACTAAACCCATAACGGGAAGGATTGTGTCTGATGTTCATATTTTATTTTATTTCTATTCGAAATAACATAAATAATGTGGTACACCCTGTTTAATAACCCGCTACGCGCGTCATTCAGTGTGCACCAAATTTTTCATGTTATTTCTTCATAGTCATTCCTTAAATAAATTGTCGCTCGGGGTGTCAGATTTTGCGTCTCAATGGGTAGAGGCTCCGACTTAATAAAAAATAGAATAGATTTGCATATACATGTAAATCGGCCTTTATCTGGTAATTTCTTTTCCTTTTCAGTTACTTTTATAGTCAGAAAAAATTCACGGCTGTGGCTTAAAGCCCCGAAACATGGAGGAAAATCACAGAGTAGACCTCCATAAAATATTTGCACGAAGCCACCAACAGTCAAACTCCACCAAAGTTCATCACCAGGTTTCTCGCAAAAGCACTCGTGCATTATAAACAAAATATAACTATACCTCATATCGTATGCCTTATAGCGATCCAAGCTGCTTTTTAACACTGGATGTAGCTTATATCAATCCCGCCGCATTTTTGCGCCTGTCCCAAGTCAGGAGCCTCTGGCCTTTGTTAGTCTTGTGTAATTTTTACTTATAGTTTTTTGTGTACAATTTGGAGTTGAGTATAGCGTTTATAATCACTGAACTAGTATATGTATTTGTTTAGGGGCCAGCTGAAGTACGCCTCCAGGTGCAGAAGTTTCTCGCTGCATTGAAGACCTATTGGTGACCTTCTGTTGTTGTCTGTTCCATGCATGGTCGGGTTGTTGTCTCTTTGACACATTCCCGGCCATTTCCATTTTCAATTTTGATAGAGAAGACACAATAAAACCGAATGATGTGAAATTATTTATTTTACCTGATACATCAAAAGTTTGCAACAGTTGATCTCTCAACATATCTCTGGAAACTGTCTGTCCAAGTGCGTAAGCTATACGCACCATCTCCTCTACCGATAGGCGTCCACTGTCAATACCTGACACTATATCTCCTCTACCTTGTTCTCCATGTCTTCTCTTGTCTTTTTTATCGATGGTTGGTTTAGAAAATTATCAGTTCAGTACTGAATACAACCTGTACACAGAAACGTATATCTAGTGTTCGAAAATATCTCCGCGTTTTTTAAGTTCATCTTTGTCTGCCTTTCTAACTTTTTAAGGGTCAAGTCTGATTATATTTCCGACCACTCCATTCTTGAAATAATCTTCATGACTTTTACAGCTGCAGTGTTTTTTCCCTTTTTGATGGCATCTGTAAATTTTTAAATAATTATGAATTGAACAGGAATGACTTTTTACTTTAATAATTAAAATTAATTAAATGGTGGCAATATATATCTATTAGATACTGTAAATTATATCATTTGCGTCATTCTTAAAAAAAAAGGTAAACGTATTGAACTTAACACGCTGCTTCAACTTTAAAAGCATTTATATCTTATCTAAAAAAAAAAACTATATAGAGTACAGCGCTTATGGTGATCCATATGTTTGTCCTAGTGCAAGATCAAAATTTAATTCTATTGGCTAAATAGATGGTAAATAATGAAAGGTACATACCCCCGGATTTGCATTCATCCTCTTGCGCTGTCAAATATTCATCTGACATACAAAACCTATGCATCCTTTTATATAGAAAGTAAAGCAGAATCTTGACAAACCATGATTTATTTGCGCTTTCACTGAATTCTCGTGCGTTTAACATATCATGGCATAATTTTAAAGTGCTTTGTCGAATTCAGTAGTCCGTAAATTATCTTCTCATTTAAGTTTGTTTTTAATATTTAGATTATGAATGAATGTAATTGTTTCCGAAAATTTGTTGAAAGATTTGTATATGTTGAAGAAAATATGTATTTGCAGTTAATACCATTTCAATGATTATCAGATTATCTATTCATACAAACGGATCAACCAAAAAAAACTTAAACAAAAACAAAACTTTTTAATAGATACTAGGAGCCTTTCAACCAAATAGAAATGTGTAGTATAAAAGAAGACACCAAATTAAAACTTGTTATTTAATAATAAATGTAATCCGTTTGTAGGACGAAGAACATGCTTCTAGTTCCTTTTGAAAAATTCATGTACACATTTCAAGAAATATTTTCAACTAAAAGGAAAAACTTTGGTGCGATTTTCTTGGATTTTTTGCATAGGAACCCAAACCAGGTCCAAAATTAATTTCATGGTGAATCAGCTATCTCTGTAGAAAAGCAAGCTCGTGTGACATTGTGGTTGACAATGTTGTTATCCGTGTCTGTTATTATTTATGTAAGACAAACTACTAAGTTTTTAGACATAATAAAATTGGGAATAAGAATGGGGAATATGTCAAGGAGACAACAATCCGACCAAATAGCATAAAACAACAGAAGGTCAACAATTGGTCTCAACGCAGCGAGAAAATCTAGCACCCGGACGTGGGCCGTCAGCTACGCATTTATATTTTAGTGTAACACATATTTATGGAACGCCACGTAACTGCCTTATGGTACTTCATTCTTTATCATGATGAGGTTTTTCTCTATTATGATTAGCTTTTTCTCTATTATGATGAGCTTTTTCTCTATTATGATGAGCTTTTTCTTTATTATGATGAGCTTTTTCTCTATTATGATGAGCTTTTTCTCTATCATGATGAGCTTTTTCTTTATTATGATGAGTTTTTTCTCTATTATGGTGAGGTTTTTCTTTATGATAGTTTTTCTCTATTATGATGAGCTGTTATAAGGTAATCATGGGGAATTAAGAGATTTAAGATCAAACTCAAAGAAAAATGGCAGAATCAGAAACGTTGAAAGTTATTCGGAATGTTGGCTTGCTCTGTGTGCGGGAAATGTTTGATAAAGAAAACATAACACCAAATTTTGTCAGCATGCTTTCAAAACATGAACTGGAATATCTAGGAGACACCATTCTAGCGCATATGATGACACTGCGAAGGGAATGCATCAAGTATGTAAACATGAAACCTGTCAAAACTGATAGTTTGGATGGCCATTAAAATACCATGTCGACAAAAATGTACTAGAATCGTTGTTGGATTGTGACTTAAAGATATCGGACATTGAAAATCTCTTACAACTCTCAGAGAGAACAATATATTGACGGATGGCTCATTTTGAACTATTGAAAAGGATTTTCTCATGGGCGGATTCAGGGGGGCCTGGGGGCCCGCTTCCCCTTTCGTGGGAAAAATTTGGTTGATCATATAGGTAATAACTGAAGCATGACTGGAGAGCCCCCCCCCCCCCCCCCCCTTTAGGAAAAGTTCTGAATCCGCCCCTGTTTCTGACATTGAAGATGACAACCTTGACAGTATACTTTTCGGCATTGTCGTGGACTTTCATCGTTGTGGCGAACGCATGTTGCTGCGTGAAATACTGGAGGGAAAAGGAATTAAAGAACAATTGAGGTTGAGATATGCCAATCTTAGAATATACTGGTACCCAAGCGATAAAGACCGTCCGACTGCACAGACGTGTATACAACGTTACGACACCGAATCACTTATGGCACATAGACACTAACCATAGATTAGTAAGACTGGGTGGAGTTGATGGGTTCAGTAGGCTTATCATATTTCTAAATTGTTGTGACAACACTTCCGGCACCGTACTGAGTAGCTTCCTCTCTGGAGTAGATTCAGATTCAGATTCAATATTTTATGAAAGTCTCACTACTTGCACTACATAAATATACAGTACATACAGAGTATATACACAGTAAAATACAGACAATACACACATATAAAATACAAGTACCATTCTATAAATAATTATGAGACACTGTAAAACAATAAGAGTTTTTGTATAGGTTCTGTCAGCAGTGGTGAACCCAGAAATTTTCATATTAAAGTGGGTCCCACTGACTGCCTAAAAGGGGGCCAGCTCCGGTCATGCTTCAGTGATTTCTACAACTTATTCTATCTTTAAGGAGACCAGGGAATTCCCGATCCACTAAATGAACTGCATCTGATAGCCCTGCACTACATTTACAGGGACGAAATTAACAGAAGACTTGTGAATTGTGTCGAAATCCGTTCTACACAAGCCCTATTTCAGTTTTTTTTTTTGCGTACAATAAAAATGTTATTAATGATCATTATCTATTTCTTGGCCTATCCCCCCCGCCAATTTTAGTCTTGTCTTTGTTATATTCATCATAGAACTCATCTGGTAAATCTATATAAAAAGAAAATGTTGCATGATTGCCAATTAGACAACTCTCCACAGGAGACCAAATGATACATAAAATTAACAAGTATAGGTCACCTTACGGTCTTCAACAATAAGCAAATCCAATACCGCATAGTCCACTATAAAAGGCCCCGAAATAACAATGTGAACCAATTCAGACGAGAAAACTGACGGCCTAATCTATGTAAAAAAAAAACCCCAAAAAACAAATATGTAACACATAAACAAACGACAACATCTGAATTAATGGCTCCTAATTTGGGACAGACACATACACACAGAATGTGGCGCTGTTAAACATGTTAGCGGGATCCCAACCCTTTCCTAACATGGAACAATCACGGGTACACCACAAGAACGAACTATAACTTGAAAAAGGCAGTTGAAAAGGCTGAACTTATCAGATGGATAAAAATACAATTAGTACAAATATACAAGCGGACATGGTCGGATACTTGTACATCCTAACAAAAAAACGAGAAAAAAAAACCCGAATAAATAAAGTCATGCATTTAAGGCTAAATTATCAGTCAGTACTTATCAAACATCCAATGGATTTAGTGTAAAGACGTCAATAAAAAGTCGAAGAAAACCTCACCTTGTGCTTTTCTAAGATACAGGATTCGACATATTGCAGATCGATGAATGTGTATATGTATATAAAAGAAAATAACCCTTTACCACCCTCATAAAACTAGTATTTAGTTTGCTTTAAATTTGACTGATAACAAAATCAATATCAATATCAGTAAAACAATATTCAAAGATCTAATTACAGTGCTGAACTGGTAACCTTTTATAATGAGTTTATCTAAATGATTAATAAGTTTACCAGGATCGTTTGAAAATTTCCGAGCGATAAACAACATTTCTGTGAAAAAAAGTATGTGCTACATGTATCCCATTTGAAATAAGTTTTAAGGTACAACCTAACTTTAAAACCTAATCTTTATACATGTATCTACACATGGAAGAATTAAGTAAAGGTTTTAAGTATTTGTGGTAACGAAATCCCTTCTACTTCTTCTACTTCTACCGGATAATGGCCACAATCAACAAACTGAATATTTTGCCATGTCTTCGGTGCGCATACGGACCCTCCCCCCTCCCCCCATATTTTTTTAATTTAGTTCAGCTTTGTCACCGAGGCTTTAAAAGCCTCGACTGACGGCGCTGACACTACCCCAGGAGGGAGACTGTTCCAATCTTTGATGGTTCGTGGAAAGAATGAAAATTTCCGGTAATCATTTGATGCTGCTGGAATTTGGAAGCTTCTATCATGCATATTTCTTGACAATCGTTTAGGTGACGGTCTTCCTTTGTCACAGCAACTTTCTCGTTTACTATTTTAAAGAGCATGGTTAGTCTTGCATCTTTTCGTCTTTGTTCTAGTGATCTCCATTCTAGGTGGTTTAGCATCTTGCTTACACTTGAGTGATTTTGGTGTTTATTCATCACATAACGTGCTGCACGTCTCTGGACCATCTCTAAACGGTCTATTTCTGTTTTGTTGTATGGATCCCATACAGGACTGGCGTATTCTGTTATCGGTCTAACAAGTGTTTTGTACGCACTTTCCTTTACAGACGTTGATCCGATGTTCAGGTTTCGTTTTAGGAAGCCGATTGTTCTATTGGCTTTGTTGCAGATGTTGTTAACATGGTCATTCCATTTCATTTCTGACGTGAATGTGCAGCCCAGGTATTTTGCGCTTTTGACAGGTTCTAAAGTGTGACCATGTAGTTTGTATGATGTTGCAATGGTGTTGTTTTTCCGGCTGATGGTGAGTACATTGCACTTGTCTGGGTGGAAGGCCATTTTCCATTTGGTTTCCCATATTGCCAGTTTATCTAGATCTTTTTGTAGGTCGTTGGAATCTTTGTCGTTTGATATTGTAAGGTAGGCTATGGTGTCATCAGCAAATAGGCGAATAGTAGATTTAATTCCATCAGGCATGTCGTTGATGTAAAACAGGAATAGCGAGGGCCCAAGGACTGAGCCTTGGGGTACCCCAGATTCTACATCAATATGTGATGAGCTCTCTCCATCCACTACTACTGCTTGCGTCCGATGTGATAGGAAGCTAGCAATCCACCTATTGACATTTCCTCTGATTCCGTAGTGTTCGAGTTTATGGACGAGTAGACTGTGACCAACTTTGTCGAAAGCCTTAGAGAAATCCATAATTAGTACGTCTGTCTGTTTACCTGCACTCATGTTTTTAGTGATGTCGTCCACAAATTCAATTAGCTGGGTTTCACAAGAACGTTTGGAGCGAAAGCCATGTTGTAATGGGTATAGAATTTGGTGGCGATCTGCATGGTTCATGATATGGCTTGTGATTATGTGCTCTATGAGTTTGCAGCATATACAAGTCAGAGATATTGGTCGGTAGTTCTCTGCTCTATATCTCTCGCCTTTCTTGAAGACTGGGCTAACATTGGCATTCCTCCAGTCAGATGGTACCTCCCCTGTTTCGATTGATGTTTGGAAGATCAGTGTGAGTATGGGGGCTATTTCCTTCGCCAGCTCTTTCAGCAATCTTGGTCTTATGTTGTCAGGTCCTGCTGCTTTGTTTGGATTGATGTTTATAAGCAATTTTAATATACCATTCTCTGTTATGGTGAGTTCCTCGGCAGACGGGTATTTTCCTGACATCTGACATCGAGATGAGAACTCATGCTGGTTGTATGTCTCTTTGGTGGAGAAAGCCGATTGGAACTGTTTATTAAGGATGTTTGCTTGTTCCACTGGGTGTGAGTGTAGAATTCCCTCACTTCGTAGTGGTGCCACTCCACTGCTCTCTGTACGTTTATGTTTTATGTACGTCCAGAATTGTTTCATGCTACTGTATTGATTATTTTCCTCTTTAGGTGTTACAATGTTCTCAATATATTTCCAGTATGCTCTGCGAAGTTCTCTCTGGACCATTTGCTTGGTTTCTTTAAATTTAGAGGTGATTTTTGGATCAGCTGACTTTTTCTTTTTCTTGTAAAGTCTATCTCGTCGATGGATTAACTTGCGTATATTTGGAGTGAGCCAGGGGAGGCTATCCTTCTGTTTTGCAGTTTTATGCGGGATATGATTATTTACACTCTGGTTAAGCTTGGATTTGAACAGTAACCAGAGTTCCTCCACTGAACTCCCATTTGCAGCTAATTCTTTGACCCTCTGGTAGGTTTCATTCATTTCCTGTTGGATAGTTTCCCAGTTTGCTTTCCTATACAAGGCTATTTTTCTTGGTTTTTGTTTCCTTGATATAGGCTTGGTGTCTATTTCACTGAAGACAATATCATGGTCTGACACCCCAGGTATTACTTTGGTACGAGTGAAGCGTGACGGGTTGTTTGTGATCACTAGGTCCAGTGTATTTGGACCTCTTGTTGGTTCCTCTACCAGTTGTACAAGGCCATTGTCGTCTAAAATGTCGCCAAATTTGTAGTGGTTTTTTTGGTAAGTAGAGTCTGATTTTAGAGTTCTTGTTAACCAGTTCCAGCCTGGAAGGTTGAAATCACCACCAACGACTATGAATGCATTTTTCATTGTACTTGCCCGTTCTAGACTCAGTCCTAGTTCTTCAAGGCTTTCTTCGTTTGCTGTTTTTGAGTTGTAGTATGATGCAAGATACATATCTTTGTTCCCAGCTAGGCTTATTTCAGCCCACACAATTTCACAATTGGTTTGCAGTTCAGGCACTGGTGTGCTAAGATGGTCGCTATTTATGGCTATAAGCACTCCTACTCCTTGTATATTACGATCGTTTCTGTATATATTATAGTTCGGTGGAAAAATCTGATTATCTGTTATAGAGGAGTCTATCCATGTTTCTGTACCTAGGACAATGTCAGGTTTGGTGCTTTCAACTAGGTTTTTAACTAGTCCTTGTTTGGATTTGATGGACTGAAAATTTACAGTAAGCATCTTGATTGGTGTTGGTTTTGCTTTGGCATGTAAATTATTTCGGTTCTTTCTCTCTGGTGTGGATGCATGCAAAGGTTTGATGCAGTCAGATGGAATTGGACTTTGTAGTGATGTATCAGACAGGATACTGAATGAATTTGATGTTGTCAAGACTAGCTCAAAGCATACTGAGCTGTAATTTGGGCAGTCACAGATTAGGCAATCCCAGGCTATGCAGCTGTCGTTTGCTAAGATATTGTATGTTCGTGAGCTCATGGATTGACAGGAGACATGATACCATTGGTTACAGGTATCACACATAATACCTTTTTCTTCCCATGTTACGGGTTCATCACAGGTTCCGCATGGGAAAACTGATGTATCTGGGCCTGGATTAAGGTTTATATCATTTGATATGGTTATCAGTAGCATAGATAGGTAAGCAAGATGACATGGATGTTTACAATGTGGTCCTGTAGAGATTCCTATTTTATTTCTGAAGATGATGTTCATTCTGAAGTTTACAAGGATAATGTCATGTTTTGATGCATTATTATTGTTTATAATGGTAAATTGGTACCTTGGATCTTTCTGGTAGTCTTCAGATTGTGAAATTTTAAGGAGATGTCCAGTAACTGTCAGTGACAAGAAAATAATCAGGCTCAACATGATGATTAGCTGTAGATGTAGAAGAGTGTGGTGATAAGATGAACTCACCTACACACACCCCTTCTCAACACTGCTTGTTTGCTGTCAATTCATATTTGCCGCCATCTTTGTCTTTGTTGACATTGGAGACTCCGGTAAATTTCGTTTTACTGCTGTAGATCTGTTATGATATCGACGAAAATTAGATGAATGATTACATGTGTTGTTTATGGAACAATCTTACCCTCCTAAGGAAGTAATAAGGGCTATATGTATGAGAATTTATAATTTTTATCAGTGGATCAAAAAGGATACGTCTTTTCCCCCACGCATGCGCCCCACGCATGCGCACCAACTTTCCCTAACTTATGCATAGTCGTAAGAAGCATAGCTGGTGGCAGACGTGTGAATCAATGTCATCATATGCGCTGGAATGGTAACTCCTAGTATTCCAGTTCGTATTTAAAGCGTGCTGACAATATTTGGTGTTATTTTTTTCTTTATCAAACATTAACCGCACACATAGCAAGCCAACATTCCGAAGAACTTTCAACGTTTCTGATTCTGTCATTTTTCTTTGAGTTTGATCTTAAATCTCTTAACTTCCCATGATTCTCTTAATTTCCCATGATTCCCTTATAACAGCTCATTATAATAGAGAAAAACTATCATAAAGAAAAACCTCATCATAATAGAGAAAAACTATCATAAAGAAAAACCTCATCATAATAAAGAAAAAGCTCATCATAATAAAGAAAAAGCTCATAATAATAAAGAAAAAGCTCATCATAATAGAGAGAAAGCTCATCATAATAAAGAAAAAGCTCATCATAATAAAGAAAAAGCTCATAATAATAAAGAAAAAGCTCATCATAATAGAGAAAAAGCTCATCATAATAGAGAAAAAGCTCTTCATAATAAAGAAAAAGCTCATAATAATAAAGAAAAAGCTCATCATAATAAAGAAAAAGCTCATCATAATAAAGAATAAGCTCATCATAATAGAGAAAAAGCTCATCATAATAAAGAAAAACCTCATCTTGATAAAGAATGAAGTACCATAAGGCAGTTACGGCGTTCCATACATATTCGAAATAATTATTTAGGTGTATCAATAATGCAATTTTGTTTCAAAATTTGGCAAATGCTATTTTAAACATGAGATATGAAATTCAAATAATTTCAAAAATACTAAATTATGTCTTCTCAGATATACATGTATTAGATATTTCTCGCACGAGAATATTTGTATACTTTTGACATTTCAATTGAAAAATCTTATCTTTAAGCAAACTTTATTTAATAACAAAATTTCATATTCAATTTTATTATCTTCACTTAAGTAGCCTATTGTCATAATATTTACAATTTCAATATGCATCTTATCAGATGATACGTGTATAAACTATAATGAAATTAATTTAACGAACTTTTTTCATCATGAAGCATACATTTTATTTTGTTCTTCTGTTTCCGATTATCTTTCTCAGCTCGCATTGCAATGGTGTCTTTTATTGTGATCAAATAAATGGAGTCAAAGAGTGTGACATAGGAGCATGGTTACAGTGGAATAGTTGTACACATACATGCGGAGGGGGTAGCGCTAAAAGGTTCCGAAAATTGTGCTGTTCGCCTAGTTATAACTCATATAACCAATGTGCCCTTAACTGCAATAAAACCCTATCTTCTTTGCAAGAAACAAGAACATGCGGTCAAACTTGTATCCAAGGCAACTTTAACGTATCTCAAAATAGCTGTCAGTGCTCAGGCAATTATACTGGAGACTGTTGTCAAACACTAAAAGCCGGTGAGTTAGAATTTTATTAATATTATGATTGATGTTTTCAATATGATTTTTAATATTTGTATTTTATTTTTTCATTGTAGATTTTTTTGTTTGTTTTATTGTTATTATTTTTGTCTATAAATTGTTTCGATTTTCTTTCACTTGAGATCAAACATATAATGCACTAAAATACTTTTTTTATATTTATTTTTTGCAGATATATCTGCTACTACTGGATCAACGAATGGTAAGATGTTTTCTTCGTGTTTACTGTTGTATTTTTAACAAAATATAGTCCCAAAACATGAGACTTGAAATCGAGAATATGTCTAAGAGCCAACAAAGCCCCCCCCCCCCCCCCCCACAAAAAAAAACAAAAAAAACAGCACAAAACCACCAAATGATCTTCAACATAATAATATCCCGTTTGTATATACCTAACATTAATAGAAAAAAATAGTTTTTAAATTGGATTGAAAATTAAATGACAAACAGAAGTATTTGTCATAAATAAAGAAAACTGAGGCAGTATATCTATATCAAGGTGGGAATATGACGGTGAATATCAAACATCTCTGGTTCTGAGAAAAAATCAATATCAAGGAATTGTAAAATGTAATCGGCATTTAATTCTTTAGTCAGTGTTGGTGCGGACAGATAGTCATACATGTAGAAGTGATCTAAATGATAGCATGCATACTCCGTATTATATTCGTAATAGTAAACAGGGTTACACCACCCTTTCCTGTTAAATAAAAAGCATGGTTTGGGCCTAATACCACCGAATTTATTTCGGAATCAGTGGATCATTTCGGTTGAGGGCATTTCGATTTAACGTGATCGCGGCCCTCAGAATTCTTTCCTCGATAGTACATATTGTTTATTTGTGATGTTTACACTTATCCAGTGCTTTCGTTTACTAACTCGAATAATTAAAGGGTGTTTTCAATAAATCACAATATTATTATGAGAAATACATTTTCATACAGTATACACATGTAGTTATAATTGCATATATATTTTCGAAATTAATTACTTTAGCAGAGGATTGATACCAAGAGAAGGACAATTTAGACTATCAAAATCTATGACAGTTCAGTTTTGTCATATGTGTATCATTGTTATGGAATCCAATGTTCAGTAATCATTGTGAACATTTATAAAAAAAAAAAAGTTAATTGTTTTACTATTATTGATACATGTATAAGATGTTATTCGGTTAACTTTGCCATAGTTTGCCTCTACCACATGCATAGACCAATATTTCAATAGAAAAAAATAAGCCAATGTTAAAGGGAAAGAAAGAAATTTTCAGTATGTATTGGAGCTGCAAGACAAAAAGACACAAATAACGTATGTCTGGGGGAGTGATTGTACTTAAAAAAAAAATCTCTTCTTCATATAAAAAAAAAAAAAGAAATTTTCGAAGGCAATTACAATATCTAGGAAAAAAGGGGCAGAATTCTAAGTCCATTAATTATGATACCTCAAGATATTGTATTTGCTAGACTTTTTTCAGCACATGATTGGAATGTTCGGTCTAAAATTTCACATCTGTCAGTATTTTCAACATCAAAGATATATCTAAATTGTAAAGACGTAAAGGAATTTTAATATTTGTTGGCATTAATCTATCATATTACCGTGTGCCATCGTATTAACAGGTACCAGAAAATAATTGTTACATTACTTAAACATTACAACCTGTTTATTGTAGGTATAGCATGGAAGATCCCATTGATATGTGTAGCTGTTATTGTAGCATGCGTTGGAATTGGATGTCTTATCTGGTTTTTGGTTAAAAGGTGATTACAAGAAAAATAAACTACGGCCAATGTTTTTGTTTATTCTGTTTTCTGTGATATCCATTTGACGTGGCTCAGTATTTATACATCCCGTCATTGACTCAATTTGTTTGTATTATCTTTCATTTTTGCTGGTGTATCTTGCATATGCGACTTTTTGTGTTTCTTTGGTTCATATGATGATACGAAGTGACTCTGTATTACGTACTTTTTAAGATCCGTCATTATGTTATCTGTTCGACAAACGACAAAATTATTTTACTCGCGTAGTGGTATTAACTAGATGGGGATTCTTACAAATTCTAAAGAACGTCTAGATAATTTTACATCTCGGTGTGTTTCTAAAATTTGTTCTTACATAACTTTTGATTTTTAACCCTGTATACCACCATTGCCCATGTGAAATCATAATGTTTTTTGAAAATACTTTAAACGACAAAATGTCTTCCTATGTGACGTTTACATTTTATGACGTCAATCACGCGAACCAAGGAAATTAAAAGTTTTTAGAACGATTCTTTTGTGCTTTTTTGTTAAATATTTGTGTGTTTTGAGATTGTGACACAGTCATGACTGCTGTACCAATATTTTGATTGTTTAACCTTTTATGGCTGGTTTGTTAATGCATCGTTGTAAATATAACGGAATTTGATGCAACTGTCATACAATTGAGAGGTTAGCGCTATAAAACCAGGTTCATTCCACCATTTTCTACATTTAAAAATGTCTGTACCAAGTCAGGAATATGACAGTTGTCCATTCGTTTGATGAGTTTTTTTCGTTTGATTTTGCCATTTGATTAGGGGGTTTCCGTTCTAGATTTTCCTCAAGAGTTTAGTATTTTTGTGATTTCACTTAATATTACTAAAACATTCAGTTCCATAACAGTTTTAACGGGATAATTTTCTCTAATGTATGTTTTAATGCTTTGTAGATTTAACTGCTAGTAAACATATGTATGCCAAATACTATTTTAGACCTTTACGCATCTTTTATATATTTTTCTTTTACAGATATAAGAAGAACATGAACAATGATAGCATACATCCAACAGATGATAGTAGCAGATAAATGGGAAATCATGTAAACTCCGAACTTTGTAGTACGACTATGCTTTGAGATGAATTTGGACAGTTTATTTATAATATAGTATTCATTTTAAATAAAACAGAATAAGTTAATTTAAAATATGGTTTTAATTGTACAAGGGAAATTGATGTTTTTTCTTAGTTTATTTTTGCACATGTATTCTTCGATATAACGAATTTGGCATTGCGCAATGCTGGACGACAAGCATTTTACAATTTTTTGTTAGATGCTGTTATCTCAGAAAATCGTTGTGAGCATTATTCGTTTTTGTCCGTTATATTGGATATTTGGCTGATATATGAAGGTAACACGTTTATAACGTTTTTTGAAGTCCGGTTACGGAAACTACATGTTGAAATTTAGAATGTAGGTATGGCTGAGTTTAAACTATGTTGTCCGAAAGGCTAATTGTTGTCTTATATCAAAAGGGAGTTAGTTGTATGGCGTATTTTACTATATGCAGTTCCCTCTTTTCGTGAGTTGTTACTTTCATAGCATCTCTACTTATGGACTAAGGTGATAATGATATCGTCATGGACCCACTACTTGGATGATAAACCTGTTTTACATTATATAAATCTATTATGTTTAATGGCATTTGTCTGCATTTATATCATAAACACATTGTAAGGATTCATAGTAGATGCTACTCTGACTGGAACAAAATTTGGAGCAATGGTTTAAGTGGAAAGTTAAATAATAAAAATACCGAACTCCGAGGAAAATTCTATAAAGTAAGTCTCTTAGCAAATGGCACTATCAATCGCTAAAACATATGAAACGAATGGATAACAACTGTCGGTATTCATTTGGCATGTGATATTTTCTAATGTAAAAACTAGTGGATTAAACCTGATTTTGTAGCTAGCTAAACTTCTCACTTGCATGACAGTCGTATAAAATTCCAAGCAAAAGGAGTTCGAACTTTTGTGTCTGTCCACTCCACTATACTATTAACTAATTTCGTTTTCGGGTAATTTTGGATGCATAACTATGAATGCATTTCTTTCTAACTAAAATTTTGTAAACAGGTGGCGTTTGTTAAACGCTTTTTGAACTTTCAATAATGCTGACTGATTATGCGGAAACGGCTGCTGTAGATGATGATTAGATAAAGAGGATATCTCCCTTTTATCTCATCTATGCATAGATAACTTTATCTGATGAAACATCTAGAGACAGTGATGATGATGCTAAAAAAACAGCTAAAAAGGAGGGCAATACCACAAATTTAATCGTGCTGTACAAATATATCCATTCGTAGTGGAATATGTACTTGGTTGTTAGTGTTTTATTAACCTATCACTTTTGCGAACTTTTGAATGAACGACGTGTTCAAACAACTGGGTACTTGTTCCAATTTAAATATACATGTCCGATAAAAACTAAGGTAACATACCCTTTTCATTAATCTTTGGTCTAAAATAAAAAAAAATATATTTAAAGGCAAGACTGCTTACTATATGCTGTTTTATTTTGTGTTCTCAGGTATGCTAGTTGTTGTTGGTGCAATAGACGGAACCCATATTGCAATACCTGGTCCAAATCAACATCATGAAAATTACATTAACATAAAATGTTTCCATAGTATTATTGCCCAGGTAGTATGCGACCATGATTTAAGTTTATGTTTGTTTATACTGAATGTCCAGGATCCGTTCATGATGCCGGTGTTTTCCGAAATCCTCAAATAGGAAAGCGGATTATAAATAGAACAATCTTGCCTGATGAGTTTCATTTGGTTGGAATGCAGTATACCCTCTTTCTCAAAATCTGATGACACCGTTTAAAGACTTTGGTACCTTAACCCGGGAACAACAGGGGTACAATTGTGTTCAAAGTTCTACCCGAATGGTAGTAAAAAGATCCATAAGTCAGTAAAAGTGAATATGTATAAAATTGAAAATGTTGTATTGCCCACTTCCAAAATCAACAGATTCTGTTACTTTCTTTCATTTTACAAAATATTTGCATCACAGAGGGAGACATATTAAATGAGGAAGAGATAATAGTGGACGATCATTTGAACAATTGATCCAGACTACAAGAAATTGTAGAAATTGGAAAGTAGAAAAGAAATAATCATGTTCAAAAATTTATAAATACAATGACAAAATATTGATATTTTTTAATTCAATGTATGTTGATTATTAGTAGCATATTAAAATTCAATTTTTGTTTTTTTAAATCTTCTACCATTGCTCCTAGCAAGTCTGCCTTTTCTTAATGTCTGTAATTTTTCGTTTTCTGTTCTCTTTCTTCTCCTGCTTTAATATTTGCTTCTTATGCTGTTTGTTTTTCCCCAATAATCGGAAAACAAACTTGCCAATTTATCAGAAGCTGTTGCGTTCTCTCGTTTTCTCTCTCAGGCTTCTTATCTGGATCTGGTATATCATCTACTAGTTCAAGTGTGTCATCTGCAGTCGATTTTCTTTTTCTTTATCATTAGAATTTGCTATCTCTGATACATTCAGTAAACGGACATTATGTTTGTCATCCATGAGGTCATTCATCGCCCCAAAGAATTTCCATTTCTTTCTACTGCCTTCAACGGGTTTATTGCAAAAAAAAAAAATAGAATTTGTTGTAAACCTGCTTTTCTTTAAAAAATAAATAATGAAGCACATTTCTTAAAGTTTTTCTGTTATTTATATCCAATGTTTGAAGCATTTTTAACTGCTTCCAACAAATTTGTCTTTCATGCTGTATGTATGTAAGTATGTATTAATGCTTTAACTGCATGTGGTGTCCATCATTTCCCCGCCTCCTTCTTGTCATCAGAAATTGTAATCGGACTATTTGATGATGATGTTGATGTTGAAGTAATAATTCACGGATAAGGAGTGGTAGATGTTTGTGTTTGCACAATCTCAGTTGTATTTCTCCAATTCATCTGGCTTTCTGAACCATTACTCGCTGGTAAATTTCTTCTGTTTGTTTTTACAGGTCTTTGGTTCTGACTCATATCGATGTAGTCCCTCTCAAGAAAAACCATTCATATGATGGACAGGTGTTGGATTGGAAGATGAAAAGTGAATCATAGTATTGATAATAGTTATTAAAGGTACAATGATTACAATTAAAATACGTCAGACGCGTGTTTCGTCTACATAACACTTATCAGTGACGCTCAAATCAATTCACTTGAAAAGCCAAACAAGTACAAGTTGAAGAGCATTGAGGACCTTAAATTCCAAAAAGTTGTGCCAAATACGACTATGGTAATCTACTCCTGGGATAAGAAAATCCTTAGTTTTCAAAAACATTAAAGTTTGTTGACAGGAAGTTTATGAAAATGACCATATTATTGATATTCATGTCAACACCAACGTGCTGACTACTGGAATGGTGATACTCTTGGGGACGAAACGTCCACCAGCGGTGGCATCGACCCAGTGGTGTAAATAGGTACCAGGATTATAAATGAAAACTGTGATTTCCCTCAGATCTATAAAACAATATTTCAAAGAAAACGACAGATAGGTTAAAATGAGCATAGAGCATGGAATGATAAAATTATTTCGATTCTAATAGGAATATTTTGAACGTTTATATTTCGAAGCGGACATATAATACACGCTCGAATTGTAGCCATTTGTTTGAAGAACATTGAAAATCTACAGTTTAAAATTTAAAAAAAGAACAGACACATTTAAACTTACTTTTTGTGTTTTATTAAATTCTTAGTGAGCTATACTCTCCGTGTATACAATTGTGCATTTCTTTAATAAAAGTTATATATAAAGTTTATGACCTCTAGTGTGGACATGCGAAATTACGACATTTTCAAGCTGCAATAGTATCAAAATAGCAAAACAAATGAATAATAGCAACGGGCCATTTTAAGTAATTTCATTTAATAGAAATAAGAATTTTTTATGTGGCAAATAAAACCCAGTTTTTTTTGTAGAAAAACACAGACTTAAATACAGAGGTTTTCGTGATAAAATTGTAAACATAGATTACTCACTTGTTTTAATACGATGTGCTAGTGTTCATTTTTTTCTCTCCAAATTTCACAATAATCTTTACAATACCAAAAACTTCATGAGGAGTGACTAAAGTCGAGCGCACGTTTAAAGGTGTACTTTGAATGCTGCATATGTATCATATGTATATTTGTTTAAAGCAATATTTTAATTTATAAACTCGTTTTAAGGAAATCATTGCTAGCACGGCATGAAAAAGTCCTCTATGTATCAAGCACCGAATTGTCAATATTTGGAACCAGGAGGAAAGGCTATGGATTTCTATGAAATTTCGGAATGTTAAGAATTGAATCAACACAAGCATATACAATCCTTAAAACTTACGACAAAGACTGAAGCACATTTGCAACTTCATTTCCTTCTTGACTTTCTGAAGACTGATGCTCTGTAAATATAGAATTCTGTTGTTATAGTTGATGTAGTCAAGTGGTTTAGAGCACTAGACGCAAGGCTAAGCAATTACAGATGTAGTGTATCAAAGGTGTAAGTTCAAATCCCGGCGAGGGTCGCAAATTTCTCAACGTAAAAAATCTAGTTCTTATACACTTTTAGGTTTAATTTTCAGACTTATACGTATTAACTTAGTATCTCTCATCGTTGTCAATGTAATGGAATTTTATGCGACTGATATACGAGTGAGAAGTTTAGCTAGCTATAAAACCAGGCTTAATATACCAATTTTTACATTGGAAACTGCCTATACCAAGTAAGGATTTTGAGGGTTAATATCCGTTCGTTTGATGTGTTTGAGCTTTTGATTTTGACATTCTATTACGGAGTTTTGTTTGAATATTCCTGAGAGTTAGGCATTTGTATTGTTTTACTTATTTCTCAAACACATTGAGATCTTATTGGCATTCATATTGAATAGGTGACACTTGCTTAGACTCGTTTGTATGATACATGCATATTTAGTGACTGCATAATGAATTGAAGCATCAATCCACATAGTTTATAAACAAAATGTTTAGCTCGATTACTGGCAAATAAAAATACATTGCGTATAAAAATAAATAACATCTTCACAAGTAACAAGTACAGCTCTTGCGTCTGTCTCCACATATGCATTACGTCACAAGGTAGCACTTTAACTATCAAAGTTATATTTCAATATAGCGGATGGGGTTGAGTAGTTTAGAGCGATGGTCATCATGGTAAGCGATTTGTGCTGTAGTGTATCAAAGTTCAGCGTTCTAAACCCCCATTTATGGGCAAAAACTTGATAGCATAAAAATCCTATTCTAAAACTGTTGGTTTAATTTTCAGACTTTTATAAATTTTTGTATTAACCATGTACCTTAAACACACTGAGATCCAGTGGGCATATACATTTTATGGTTGTTATTTGCTTAAATCTGTTTTTTATATACTCTTTCCCAAGGAAAAAAATAATGAATTGAAGCACAAAAATTATAAAAATGTTGAGTTAGTCATAGATTGCTGACAAAAACATATTTCGAATTAAAAGATAAATCTCTGGGAGTGTCTCTAGATTTGAATTACAAGGTAACACTTTGACTGCTGAAGTTGTATTTTAATATAGTGAAAATTGTCGAGTGGTCAAGAGCGCTAGATACCAGGGTAAGCGATTGGTGATGTAGTGCTATAGTGTATCAAACATAATAGTTCAGATCCCGTTGATGGACAAAAAATTATCAGCATAAAAATCTACTTCTAAAACTGTTGGCTTTAATTTTCAGACTTATAAGAATTGTAACACCTTTCCTTAATCTTTGTGAACCTGTTATCTTGCATTCGCTAGAGTGAATATGAAATAGTTCATGCTCCTATTCCTATAATCTTACTGTTGTTTTAAGATCGCACGACCAGGATAAAAAAAATGAAATAAAAGAAATTAAAACGAGTAATGTTTCAAATATCTATATGGTCCGGAACATATAACAAATATATACAAATGGTTTTTTTTCAAGATTAACGATTAAAAGTATTACATTTTACATTTCGTGATATGAAGACGTTCATTACCATATTAGACACGTTTGTAATTATTTAGTTGTAAGTGGAATATCTGGTCTTTTAATAATAATGATATGATCTATGTTATGCAGTCGATTTAAATGCTTATTGTATCACATGCCTATTAATATGGATGACGATTAGGACTTTTCGTAATATCAATTATGTTAATCCCTGCGATAATTGATATTCTGCAAAAATGAAATGTAAATGTAAAAGACGAATAGGACACACGTAGATTTGTTTAGCATTCCACTCTAGACAATTATATTTGAGGCTGTATGAACAAGCTTTTTTTTCCAAAGTATATTGTTAAATATATATAGTTTGTAGAGTACAATGTCATGATTTTTCACTTGTACAGATTTTTTTTGGGTTAAAACGCATTTTCCACGATAGGATAGCAGTCGATTTTTGTTTAAGTAGGAACTAGTTTTGTTTTGTTTATCTATTTTTTGTATTTGTTTAATTGCGCTCTGATATTTTAATAAACTTAAAAGACGTAAAATAGATTAAAAGGGCACTAGCTTCGATATACCTAAAGACAATAGATTTTTTGGTTCAATCAATAATGAAAGTGAAGAAGTAAAATAATAATTCACTTTTAATAGCCAGTATGGTTAAATTTTGTCAAAATAAGTTAAGAAACATCGATGATAATTTATTTACTTGCAAGTGAGTCATTGGACCTCATGGAATCCGAAATCAAGTTAACTTAAATTTAACCCTTAGCTAGAGATGCATTACACTTGATTGACATTGAAAGTGAAACAACAGTAAATCATTTTATCGACTGATTCGATCCACAAAAAAAATCATTCTTTACCAGATAAAATCGAAAATTAACTTATTCTAATCTCAAACATGAATCAAATAGACATTATACAAATCTATTCAAATTTATGTTTATGTTTTATATATATTGTGTTTTGTAAACGTCGATAAATTTCGGGGTCATCTCGATTGTTAAAAAGGTGACGTAGACTAAAATACACGCGATTTGTTTATATATATTATTTAGTATATGCACTGTTAACTGTTTATTTAAGACTTATTTCGTGCTGGATATGCCTTTTGGAATGTTATAAATCAAATATGAAAATTTGCTTTAAATTGTTGAATACGATTTTGACATAGTATAAACCATGTACCTTGAACACACTGAGATCCAGTGGGCATATATATTTTATGGTTGTTATTTGCTTAAATCTATTTTTTATATACTCTTTTCCTTTGAAAAAATGGAAATAGTCGAGTGGTCAAGAGCGCTAACCATCAGGGTAAGCGATTGGTGCTGTAGTGCTGTAGTGCTGTAGTGTATCAAATATATTAGTTAAAATCCCGTTGATGGACAAAAATTTGTCAGCATAAAAATCTAATTATAAAACTGTTGGCTTTAATTTTCAGACTTATAAGAATAGTCACCTTTCCATCTTCTTCTTCCAGTTAAGCGGCCGCAATCAACTGTCTGATTATTCTGCCACTGTGTGTTGCGCATGAAAGTCCAAAGAAAATTTAATCATATTTACATTACGTGAAAGTTAAAATCCTATATACAGGTGCTCATTAAAAACAAGTGTAACTGTCTATTTTGTTAGCCGAGCCTTGAAGCATTCAAGACTCGGAGCAGTGGTAGTGGAAAGTGGTAAGGCATTCCATTCCCGTATAGATTTAGGGTAGAATGACATTTTCCTTATATCCGTTCTACAAAGAGGAACCTGGAAACATCCAGTCCTAGTTGTTCTTGATGCTCGGCTTGTTGGAATTAGCCTAGATATTGTATCTATATTTACTAGGCAGTTAGTAATTTTGTACATCGTGCACATCCTTGTTGTTGATCTCCTCTCTTCTAGTTGTTGCCATTCGAGTTGCTTTATCATGGCATCTACTGATGATGTGTTACGGTATTTGTTGGTAACATACCTAGCCCCTCTGCGTTGTACCATCTCAATTTTTTTCTTGTTGTTTTGTTGATGGGGGTCCCAGACTGCACTTGCATATTCTAGTGTTGGTCTGACTAATGACTTGTATGCATTTTCTTTTAGTTGTTTGTTATTGATATTAAGATTTCTTTTTAAAAACCCAATAGTTTTATTTGCTTTTTGGCAGATGTTATGTACATGGGTACTCCAATTTAAATCTGAGCTGATTGTAACTCCGAGATAATCTTTGTGAATCTGTTATCTTGCCTTCGCTAGAGTGAATATGAAATAGTTCATGCTCCTATTCCTATAATCTTACTGTTGTTTTAAGATCGTACGACCAGGTTTAAAAAAATAAAATAAAAGTAATTAAAACGAGTATGTTCCAATAATCTATATGGTCCGGAACATATAACAAATTTATACAAATGTTGGTTTGTTTTTCATGATTAACGATAAAGTATTACATTTTACATTTCGTGATATGAAGACGTTCATTACCATATTATACACGTTTGTAATTATTTAGTTGTAAGTGGAATATCTGGTCTTTTAATCATAATGATATGATCTATGTAATGTAGTCGATTTAAATGCTTATTGTATCACAAGCCTATTAATATGGATGACTATTTGAACTTTTCGAAATATACATCATGTTATTCAATGCGATATGTGATATTATGCAAAAATGAAATGTAAATGTAAAAGACGAATAGGACACACGTAGATTTGTTTACCATTCCACTCTTAACAGGTATCTTTTAGGTTGTATGCAAAAGCTTTATTTTTCAAAGTAAATTGTTAAATATACTGACCGACTTTAGAAACGCAACACTAGATTATTTTTGTGTTATTTTTGAATGAATGTGTCCCCGTCAAAAGCGGTGACTGCATGTTACAAACGCCAAAAATAATGGTCAGAAAGGTCAACAAATTCTGTCTGACATGTTTTTGGTTCTGTTTTACACCTTCTGGTTTTGCATTTATTCAAGCCATTAATTGGTTTTGGCAATTATGCGGTTGGACTTGAGGGCTTTTAAGGTTTTCCTTCAGTCGATTCTTTGGCAATTCAGTTGATGGGAAACATTTATGGCATGAAGCTGTACGTAATCGCACTCGGCAATTTGATTAGAAGTTGACGTTGCGGCCGTAAACATGTCTGACAAATGACGTTGCGTAATCAAATTTTGTTGACGTTTCATTGTCACTAAACGTTTATTTGTTCATTGATGGCCAGCAACCAATCTTGTCTACTTGTATCGTTGTCGGAAGGACAGTAAGACGAGTTTCTGAAGTCATACAGTATGGTTGCAGCACGTTTATGTTTCAATGTTTGCAGTATTCGTAAGGGGTAATTCAGTTTTTTGTTTCTCACTCTTGTCAAAATGGAGATGCCACATTTTTAAACTGGTTTAAGTGATGTAAAGGATTGAAAGAACTGTTTCACAAAGCAAAACAAATGAAACAATCTTTCATGGGTCCAAAATTTCGCTTTAAGAATTTCGTGCGACTTCAAAAATTCGGTATGGTCAATAACCACAGGTAAGTCAGATTTTGATTTTGATTTTTTTATCTAGAGATGCATTACATATGATTGACAATGAATGTGAAATAAAGTTAAATCATTTGATTGACTAATTCGATCCACAAAAAAATCATTTTTATACAGATAAAATCGAAAATTAACTTATTTTTTAATCTAAAACATGTATCAAATAGATATTATACAAATCTGTTTGCACGAGCCAAGTCTCTACAAATGTATGTTCATATTTGTAATGTGTTTTGGACTAATTTTGGACTAGTTTGAATCTCGGTCTATTTCTGTAATTTATTCTTACATACTTTTGATTATTTAACCCTGTATGCGTACATTGCCTAAGTAAATTTTAAAATTGTTTGTATGCACATTGAACGACAAATTTATGTGACGTATATAATTTTTCTGACGTCGGACACTCAAGTAGATCCATGTGTTTGTGGATAGGTTTGTGTGTCTTGTTAAATTGTTCCTTTTAAAATTTTGGATTCTCATAAATTCTATGTATAACTTTTGGACTAGTTTGATTTCTGTAATTTATTCTTACATACTTTTGATTTTTTAACCCTGTCTGCGCTCATTGCCTATGTAAAATTTAAAATTGTTTATAATCCAGGTACTTTTGATAACTATTGTATGCACATTGAACGACAAATTTATGTGACGTATATAATTTTTCTGACGTCAGACACTCAAATCAATCCATGTGTTCGTAGATAGTAGATGTTGTTGTGTCCTGTTAAATTGTTATACGATGATGACTGATGTTCCCATATTTTGACTATTTTATTGATTGTGACTGTTTATTTAACGCATCATGTAAATGTAACGGAATTTGATGAGACTGTTATTAAAGTGAGAGGGTTAGCGCTATAGAACCAGGTTTAATCCACCATTTTCTACATTTGAAAATGCCTGTACCAAGTCAGGAATATGACAGTTCTTCTCCATTCGTTTTTGATGCGTTTTGTTTTTTGATTTTGCCATGTGATTATGGACTTTCCAAATTGATTTTCCTCTGAGTTCAGTATTTTTGTGATTTTACTTTTTTTTGTAAACCTGGTAAACGTCGATGGTTTTCGGGGTCATCTCGATTGTTAATAAGGTGGTTTCTAGACTAAAATACACACGAAATTCTATAATTTATTAACTTGAATATGCACTGTTGACTAATTACTTAAGACTTTTTCATGTTGGATATGTGTTTTATTATGTTATAAATCAAATATGAGAATTTGAATCAAATTGGTGAATATGATTTTGACAGCTAATTCCCCTTAAAAACTCGAGTTTCTCAATTAATAAAAACAAATTATTAAAAAAAGAATTTGTCATCTAAACATAAATTCCAGATACCACGAAACGACAACTGAAATAATAAAACTTGTTCACTTTTAATTGATCAAATTTCTGCATTTTTGTTCTGTTATATCGCTTACGTCATACAACGCTCCCTCTTTAAAATAGTTCATATGACTTTTCAAAAGAGATATATATTTGACATTAGACATTTAAAAATACTAGTACGCAATGATCTACCAATGACTTCCTTGTTGGTCTTCCTTATTATGATAGTTCCCAAGAATAGCATTCAAGAGAATATTTAAAGCATTTTTTTCTAAAAATTTGAATAAAAATCGAGTTTTGTCATGATCATCAACATAAATAATCATTACGTAATGAAAAATCCATGCCCATGCAAAAGAAAATTAATGAAACTTCACTATTCTTATATAATTATTTATGAACTTTTATTTCTACTAACTGGATAATGGTAAAATTGCATTGGACACTTATTATAATATTAAGAATAAAAAAAAATAAGAGCTGACTCTGACAGTAATTCAAACCTGTAAACGTTTTCTTAGACAAATGAAGCAATGGTTTTATTTATCTAAAACAAAAAGAAAAACCCGTTTACCTCTTAGTCAAATTATTTATTGTGTACAGATGTACAAAATGTACAAACAGGTATTTATTTTCATCATATAAATAGCGTAATTATTTTCTGCCACTTGAAACTGCAACATATGTGCCTCTTGTATCATGTATGTGATCCGTCTGAATCTTGTAAACACAAAGTTGGTCCATAAGTTTAGTGTGCTTAAAAGAGCGTTCCATTGTGGCGTTTTATTTAATATTTTTTTATACTGTTTTAACCATTGTGATGTTAATTTAATAGGATCCCTCATATCTGTATAAGACAACATTTAAATAAATATGAATGAACAAAATAAACCCCAGAAAAACAAAGAATCGTCTTTACAATATATTAATAAAATAATCAGTTTTAAAAACTATACAAGGAAGTTGATTCTTATTGGTCTAAAACTTTGGAAATTCCAAAATCTGACTGCTGTTAAAATAGCATTGAGTAAAGTTTTAACTTATTATAAAGACTAAATGTTTAACTGCTAACGAAAAATGTTCATGGACACAGTATTATATATTTTCTTTATTTTCATACAAATTGATATAACGTTTGGACAGACTGGTAAGTACAGTATTATTTTGAACTCTTGTGCTTTTCATAGTTTTATTAGTAAAGATCCTTGGCAAACTACTGTCCTTTTTCATTTTGGAATATCTAAAAAAAAAAAATACCTGTCGTCGTTCTCGAATGATTTTCAGCAGTCAGGTCGAGTGGGAACACTGTGATGTGATCGATCAATGTTGCTTAATAACTGATCATCTGTGGCATTATAAACTGAAGGAAGTTTATCTCGCCCTTGACTTATACAAAGGCGGTATTACTTCGAAGTGATTGTATCAGAGAAAATCCCTTTCAATTTCAGAAAAAAATGACAAGAATTTTTAACTTTAGACTCATCAAACTTTAAAGATGTACCAATCGTACCAATCGTACATACATATATCAATGTCTTCCAGATATAACTCAAGAGGCTTGTTGTCCAATTACTATATGACTAGCAAGTGCGCTCGACTCCTAATCTTAATTGACTAGGATTGTGATTTTTCCAACTGATCATGAATGTCGGTGGTTCTCTCTGAGCAATCCAACTTACACAATCAATAAAACGGACCGCCACGATATAGCACAATAGTGCTGAAAGCGACGTTCAACACTAATCAATCAATCCTGCTATACCTTCTTTTTTAAATATACATATTATAATAGCATACTAAGTATTGTTTCTTTTGACTTTTTTTTTCGGCAAATTAATGTAATGTTTTTTATATGACATACTTTTTTTCATAATTTCTTCATTTTACATACATCTACATGTAACCAAATAAAGTATTCCGATTCATATCTTTGTTTCTTCTTCTTGTTTAAAACTATCGACAAAGAATCATTGACGCAATTTACTGATGACAGTTCTAAATGCTTAAGTTTTCTCATGGCAATCTTTCTCCTGGAATGAGCAGCAATAACCGGTGAAACCAAAATAGAACAGCATACTCCCGAACAATTACATCTAAATTCATTCTCCTGTTTTAAATGTTTTTAAACAAGAATGTACTTAAAACTCTAATTACAGATCCATGTGAAAGTTATTCAACTTTAGACAATGTTAAAAGGTCTGCTGGGTATGTTCTTGACTTGGATAATGATATAGCAATAAGTGATGACAGACTTGATCCTAGATGGTATAGAATTGTTAGTGTAGCTGGAGAAGACATGCCTACTGCAGCGCCGGGTACTTTCAGATGCGGCTCGTGGTACCCGATATGGTTAGATGGTATGCGCATTTTATTATACTTTCGAATTATGATATAAGATTCTACAAACAACGTATATTTAAGGATATAAATAGTAAGTTATATCGCATAAATGCATCTTTACACATTCTGGAGTTGAATTCATGAAAGGAATTAGAAAATGATGATTAAGGTACAAACAGGCAAATATATACACGGTAGCAATTATGATTGTTTTATTACAGAAAGAAGAAAATTATGTAAAACAAATTTTTCCGCTCATTTTGTACATAAATTAGGTAGTTATTTTTCTCGTTTAAAGTGATTTGCATTTGTTATTTGTGGGCCTTATATAGCTGACTATGCAGTATCGCTTTTGCTCATTGTTAAATGTCGTACGTTGACCTATAGTTGTTAATTTTTGTGACATTTGGTCTCTTATTGAGAGTTATAATTCTCATCGGCAATCATACCAAATCTTCTTTTTTATAACAAAATATGTATGTAAGGAAAATTTACTATAAATATTTATACATAACTTTTTTTCAACAATTTAGGAATATAATTCATTACTTTTAGGTACCCTACCAACGGATGTAAACTCTGAAGTGTCACAACCTGTATGCGTTCAAACTTTAATTAGCGACTGTCAGTCCACCTGGAATATCGACATTAGAAGGTGTGCTGGTGGATTTCTTGTTTACAATTTACTAAGTAGTCAGCTTACAAAGTCGGCCTATTGTTTTGGTAAGTTACAAAAGAGATCAAACTTTTAACCTGGTAATAAAACAAATTTGAATAGGTTTATGACATCAGAGAAGATAATCTACACATTTTTTTCAATTGTCTTCTTTTAAACCGTTTCTTTATAAACGTAGACTTTAAAAGTATCAACTGTCAACTGGAGTATTATCACATTCAGACTTTTAACTTTTAACTTGCGATTTTTTTTATCTTTTACCAACGAACTTCACATTTTGTATTCAAATTTTTAACGCATTTCGCTCTTGTGAAATCGAAGTCTATGTTCTGTACATCAAACATACTAGTCCTAGGCCTCGACCACACAAGACTAAGTGTGCTTGTTTTTACGGTGCTCTTTTAACATAAGTTGTAGTACTGGAGGAAATATGTATATTTATCTAGCTTTCAAATCCTCAGTTACTATTTAATAAAGAATGTCTTCTCTTAAATCGTTGAGTACAGATATTAAAAAATATAATAAAAACATCTTCTTTTGTTCGACTGATGTAATGGCTAGCTATGAAGACAGCTTGATTGGATGAAACAATTATTTATATCTTTATAATGCGATATGAATGGATGATATGTCTGTTACTCATATAAGCCGCTATTTTGTAAATTCTGCTGCTTGTTTTTAATTCATTTTGAAATCGGGACTGTAATGTTATGCAACTTTTTTTTAGTAATAAGCATCCGTAGTCACATTTTCATCCTAAAATCAAGTTTTAAAATATAATGGAGTGATTTTTTAGATGAGTAACTAGTTATTTGTTTGGCACAATATTTATAATTGAAAAAAGAAAATATGCCTCGTGCATGAACATGTCAAAATATTTACTGTGGTTGGAATTTCTTAACGAATATGTTTTCGTGATTGACTTATCTTTCTATGATATTTTAACATATTTACAAATTTACATTTAGGGACAGAGGTGAAATGTCCCGATGGCGAGTATTCCGAAACAGGATATTCACCTGGGTGTTCATGTAAGTAAATGCATATTTTTTGTACCTTATTGTTGTTTTATTATTTGTAAGCTATAACTGAACTGTCTTTGCATTCATGATTTGCCCAAAACAATAGAACAGATATTTTCCGTGAGTCCACTATGGTCAACAGTATACATTTTGACACCAAGTTGGTATTTACATTTCAACCAAAGTGTCAACGTGCAAATACATTTCTTTTTTTCAGCAAAGAATGTTTTCAAGTTGAAAAGTTGAATTTTAGGCACAGCTGAAACTAAACTGACTAGAAAACGTTTTATAACGCAAGTTTAATAGACTAATTAAACGTTATCAGTTGTTCGAAATCACCGAAGTCAGAGTGTTTTTCTAACAAAGTTTTGGTATATCTACATTATTTAAGAACTTATAAAGTTACAAATTAAAATATAAAGGTTCTCGTCGCCTTTTTAGCATACGACGCATACATTCTGACAATCAAAAACAGCCATTCTGTCATTCAATGCTCAAGAACTTCGTACTTTGATTTGAGAGTGTTTGGTGAGTCTTTAAAGACGAAACATGCGTCTGGCTTACAAATCCATGTATACAAGTTGAGTTTTTGTGAACTAACATGATTGAAAAGATAGATCAGAAGGAAAGTTTCAACAAAAGATGCGGAACATAATAGTAAATTTAAATAGTCTGAACGAATCAAAGAATCAAAAATGTTAGATGACATTTCTTTGAGTTTTGATATTTAGTGTAAAATCTGTAACGAAAACAAATTTGTGTAGTCGAAAAATGGTAAAAAAGGTCATTTTTGAAAACTGCTTTATATTAATTTAATACAATGATAATGTATTGAAAAAATACCGCACTCAAATGTTAGTGAGAAAAAGCGAAGTATTTAAGACCTGCCGAAATCAAACGCTCGACTATACTGTCATATTCTCAACTTCTTCTTATTCTTACAGGAATTCCCTTAAGAAAAGGGATGGTTAAACTTGGTCTTATGACAAAACCTCATAGTGTTTACTAGTAACAATAATTCACTAATATATTCATCTCATTGACAATACTTAGTCACAACATATCCAATATGGGACGACAGTAATAATATTGGCATTAAGGGTTGTAAGTTCTGTCTGATGCAATCACCTTTGTTCGTTAAAATATACAAACAAAAGAGAATAATAAGTACATTCATGCTTTGTCTCAGTCTGCAAAACTGAAGTAAAAAAGTATTTACATCTGAAACTCCTTCGCTTTATCAAAAGCTGATAATATATAATAATTAATAGCATTATTCTCTTTGAATTTTTACTTCTTTTTTTAAATGTCATTTCTTTTGAAACTGTACAGGTTTATCCTCAAAACAACAGATTGCAAATTAAAAAAAAATAAAATAACTTAAAATTAAAAAGGACAATTCTAAGTAATTGAATGAAGTAACACTTCTGTAACGTTTACGATATTCCAGGGTTTGAATTACTGATAATGATTTGCAAATTATTATTTTAAAGCAACTAGTTTTGTTTATTTTCTAAATATAGTAACACAGCTATATTTCGTGAAATGTCAGTTTCATCATGGATAACATCTTACACAATCAGAAGGTCATTAAATAGATGAAAATAACTTTAAATTCTTTTTGTACAAATTAAATAGCTATCAATGAATTAAATTTAGTTGTGTATTCTACACAACAGAGGAGAAAGAAGGATGAGGTTCTCGTCCTTCCCGAGTTTCTTATGATCAACTCATAAAACATTGCGTATATTTTTCTGATATAGCATATACATAAAATACATAAAATACAGTAAAATTTCGAAAATGTACATACACTATTCAAATGTCACTCAAGACATATTACAATCGTCTCAAATTACTGAAGTTAAGTTAAACAATACTGTTCACGATTATAATTATAGTTGAGTGATATATGCTGTTGATAATGTTTATATGTTAGTATTTAAAATATGTTTTAAAAATTGGCACTGTAATAAAGTCGCTTTGTTATAACACAAATGTAATACAAAAGTCCTTAAAAACTATCCACTTATCACACGTACTTATCCCCATATTGTCATCTTCAATTGTTTGTGCCCTAATTGTTATCTACAAAACCCCATATGCATTATGCTCATATCTCATCAGAGATTAAGGCTATTCAAAAATGGGTATTTGGTTTTGTATGTAAGGTTACAGGAACAAATGTATGTCAATGTGTCAAGGATTGTTGTTTGGGTAATTTTCTAAATAACAATATTTAATAATGGACATGGGGGTTTTGTATATGAGGTATAAAAAGTTCCTTGGTTCTGGTCAGAATGTTTTATGATTTAAATATAAACCTTAAAGTATATTATTATTTATTATTTTTCAGCTGACGTGCCCCCTGAAACATTTGTATCTCTTGTTCAAACAGAACTGGCAGAAGGTGCTACCTTGAATCCTGCTCTAGGACCTAGCTTAGAGCCAGTGTTTAAATGCTCGTTTACTGAAGTTGCTGGACAAGCTTATGTGTATGATGTGTATTGGTTTATAAATGATCAGTCTGTAGTTACACATAGAAGACTTGAGTTCCCCAATATCGGCCAAGCTTTATTGCGTCCGAATGACTGGGTCGGAAACTATCAAATGAATATGGTGGTAGGTAAAATATAAATGCCTACAAATAATGCACAAAAGGTATACACGTAAATTTATTTCAAAATATCATTTAACATGAAGTATCACACTTATAAATTCATCATGCATGTTTTGAAATGCCGATAATTTTTTTAGACTCTCCTTTATAAAACAAGAACCAACATAAAGTTTATTCCTCTTCCCATGATAATTTTGTACTAGTAAAACAATTATTGGGTATACTCTTGTAAGAGAACAACCAATCGATACAAAAATCAAAAGACAAATAGACTCAAAAGTACAGTCTGCAACAATATGCAAGAATTTAACATACTCTTTAACGCCCACAGTTTATACAAGCACTTAATGTAAGTTTTCTGATTATTTTTTTTTTGAATGAATAAGAATATAATATTGTAGACTACTGGTATATGGTTAGATGTTGCATCTTTATAGGTTTCATTTTCGGAAGGTTATGAGTCTGCAATCTGATACCGTATATATGTACATAACACAACACATTTCAATCGTATAACTGTTTAATTGTCAGTTTTTCTATGCAAAACGTTTTCGGACGAAAGAAACAGGGTGCCTATATAGAAGTGCTAGAGAACCGATTGGTAAAAGAATATGAGATCTTTAATTTGATTCCTTTTTAGGTGAAATGTGCTGTTCGTGCAAGACTTGGTGCAAACTCTGTTCCAGGGCCTTATTTTTATAGTGATCTGTTTGAAGCCGGTGTAAAGGTAAACAGCTTTGTGCTAACGAATAAAACATGTAAACACTTGCAAAACCCTCTCTTTTATAAAGCTTGCAGTTTAGTGATTATCGTTGGATCATATCTGTCATATTTGTTTTTTGTAAATTGTTTTGTTACAAAATACGCCGATTTTTTCTTTCTTAATTGAATGATTCCTTATTTGGTTTTTTATAACCAGCCATAGGCATGTTTTTTTCTCATTGTTTAAGAACGAACGGTTGCCAAAAACTGCTTACATTCACTTCCTTTGAACATTTATTGGTGGATAGTTTTTCTCATTTATAAATATACCACATACTCATATTTTTAAATCAATTATGGGAACCGTAGAACAAACTGCACACCGTTGTGATACTCAGATACCCAGAAGTATAAAAAGATCCTGTTATGGTATTAACACCCTCGTATTTTACTTTAAAAAAAACCTTTTACGACGCATTTCGTAACAGGTAGTAATGGGATTTCTGTAAAAGATTTTGTCGTAGTAACATTCGGTCTGGTCGACTCAAATTGGTAGTATAAAAACAGTTACAAAATTTACTAGTAGTTTTAGTCCAGTATCAGTAATTTTTGTCAACAGATAAATGTTCTTATGTGATTTTATGTATTCATGTAAAAAGTATATAAACACAATTACCGATCTCCAAGGAAAATTCATATCAAAAGCGCAAATTCTTTTTTGTTCTTCGAATTTCGGGTTCTGACGTCATTTTTATCTTGTTAAAACTGATTGGACTTCTTAAAATCATTCCAAATATAATTTCCCCTACGTTTTCAAAAAAAACTTGCCAATCTTTCCCTTATATTTTCAGTCTTTTATTCCCAAACTTGTCATTACCAACCCTTACTATGAATCAATATGAACAAGATAGGAACAAAATACCGCGCTGAAATACTCATATTCAAATATGTTTCAGCCTGATAATTACAACTATCAGATAATAGAAGGACAGGAAATAGAAATTCCATTTAGAGCTTCAGTTCCTGTCGGTTGCATAGGGTCAACAGATTTAATCAAGAGACAGTGCACACACACACTGAAAGTATCACAGCCTGAATATCAAAATAGTCCGGAAGAAACATGCACAACAAACATTGAACCGCAGTCATTAGCTTTTGAAACACAGGATTGTGGGATAACACTTTCAACGACGAACTGGAACGAGCCTGTTTATTTGAATGTTACTGGATACGTTGATAACGTTTATAATTCATTTGATAGAACAGGTAACATTCGAATAAAGACAGGAGCAAATAGTTCAACAGATCTCTCAGGTGTTTGGAATACAGTGAATATACCAGATATTCAGGTAATTATACAACTTATTGATTGGTACTGAGGATAATAGCAAAATTTTTGTACAAGAACTATTGAAACGAACACGAGTGCAGTAGTTTGTATCAAAGTGCGTTATTTATTACACCTGATTTAGTGTTAAGTCGTTTAGTTCACGAATTACTCAAAATAAAGTGTCTTTCGAAAAGTTAATAAAATGTAATTATAAAAAAGTAGACAAATGGATTTCTTAAACAACAAACATTATATTTTGTGGTTCAAGATTTTGTGCGGCAAAGATAAAGCATATTAAGTAATCATTGAATTTTTTATGCCCTGCGCTCATCATCAGTACACATGAACATTTAGTTGAATGGAGAACATAAACTAATGTTTTGCTAGGTGTATTTCCAATAACTAGTAAAATTCTTTTACCATTTCTACATATAATTCATAATAACAAGTCGCTCTCGTCTGTATCCCAGCCAGTATAAGATGATCTACCTAAGTTTCAAATTATTTACTATGGTCCCTTTCATTAAGGTGGTAGTGTCTGATCATGACTCTGCGATGACATCTCGCATATGTGGTACATGGAATGACCCGATATATCAAACTGCTGATGGCAATAGTTTCTGGCATCATGGCACAGGAGAGTTTATTTTATACAAACATAAAAGGTATCCATATTGGGTGAGTAAACATCAATAGTTAATTAAACATATTTTAGGTAAATTGTCAAGACCATACAACATCACCAATGCTTAACAAAATGACATTTTAAAAACTGAAAATGAAATATCTTACATTTTACAGTTTCAGGCAGCTGTCAATTTTTGTCTTTTGATTTTTCTTTTTTTAAATGCAAACACCAAACATCGTTATACTTACTTCATATAGTAACAGAAAGTAAACACGTTGAATTAAACTGGAAAAACAAGTAAAAATTGTAAAATAAAACGATCTTTTTTGATTTCTATATAAAACAAAAATGATTTTCAATAGGGCAAACGAGCTTGTGTTTTATCGACAATTACAAGTGCATTCTATATTATACAAAGTTTAACATGAGGTCGCATATCAATAAGAAAAATATATAATAGTGCTGTGGGTCCATCTTATTCTTTAAAACAAATATCAGTATGAAAAACAGGTCTAGTTTATGTAAATAAACTCATCATAGATACCAGGACTAAATCTAGTATATACGCCAGACGCGTAAATTTGCATTTATAAATGACACAAATTGGTACCTAAGGGTTAAACCAAGGGTAGAGTTCATGAAAGTATCATAAGATTCGTCCTAAATAGACTTATTAAGAAGGGATATAGTTACGATACTATTGTCAGGTCATTAAAGATTGCATATTTTGGCGTTGATATTGATTTACTTATAGGGTCTTTGCATCGGAACTAAACACATTTATTCAAAATCCAGTTGTTGGCATGACACGGGTTATGTTCTTCTCTTATATGTTATGATGGTATAATACCAAACCCATAACGAGAAGGGTTGAGCCTGATATTCATATGATGAAATCATAGTCTTTCAATCAGTTTAATTGCAGTCTGGAGCTGGCATGTCAGTTAACTGCTAGTAGTCTGCTGTTATTTATGTATTATTGTCATTTTCTTTATTTTCTTTGGTTACATCTTCTGACATCAGACTCCGACTTCTCTTGAACTAAATGTTAAATGTGCGTATTGTTATGCGTTTACTTTTTTTCATTGGCTAGAGGTGTAGGGGAGGGATGAGATCTCATAAACATGTTTTACCCCGCCGCAATTTTGCGCCTATACCAAGTCAGGAGCCTCTGGCCTTTGTTTGTCTTGTATTATTTTAAATTTAGTTTCTTGTGTACAGTTTGGAAATTAGTATGGCGTTCATTATCACTGAACTAGTATATATTTGTTTAGGGGCCAGCTGAAGGACTCCTCCGGGTGGGGGAATTTCTCGCTACATTGAAGACCTGTTGGTGACCTTCTGCTGTTGGTTTTTTATATGGTCGGGTTGTTGTCTCTTTGACACATTCTCTATTTCCATTTTCAATTTTATCCTTAAACCAATTTTTGGATGGATTAAACTAGAACACGTAAGCTGTGTCTCGAAGCTATCTCAGACGCATCTTATGTTAGGAAGTCATAAACATATTCTAAGTGCCAAATTTGAAATCGTCATAGTATTTTTTAATTAAACATTTATTAATGAGGAAACCAATTACTAGTATAATCACATGTATAGAATTAAAAGCAATATTTTTAATTCATATAAAAAAGGATTGTAATTTAAACTGGAAAATAATTTGTTTGAAATGAACATTGCATTTGTATTGTTATCGTTAATACGAAGTTCAAAGTTTAAAATCATGCATTGCTTCTTTAAAACCGATGGTGCGTTTCATTTCATGTCCATTTTCAGATAATAAAAAAATGAGCAAAAAGCGAAATCCAAACTTTATTATATAAGTACAAAAACTGCGATGTATCATAAGTTAAGAGGGATTCAAGAACACGACTTATGACTAAGATTTGTCAACATATAGTCTGAGGACACGTCCTCATCCTTAGATAGCTCCGAGAACAACACCCCAGTTTATTTTTTGTGTTACTCCTGTTTTTTGTCTACTTGGTCTTTCAGCAGATAGGCAATTTTTATAGCGTTTTGTCTGATTTTCTCGCTCAGTGTAAAGTCTAGTATATGAAAACGATAAAGAACAAGAACCCTGATGTAAAAAAGGTCTCTCGATATACTTCCCAATGAGTGAGTTTTTTTTTAAATTATTGGAAAAACGGTAATTTATTATCATTATTAAGGTTTGATTCAATAGATTTTATTCATTTTAGGTGATAAAAATGCTAAATATAATCTGATAAAAAAAAGTGCATTCACTGAGAAAGGAAGATTCGTATGCATAATAACAATATATTTCTACATGAAACAGTTAATTATTCCAGGTACACACTTTGACAACAACCTGCTCGCAAGGATCCTGCAACTGCGGAATTGCAGTTCGAAGTCACGACTCTCTCTTTGTAATCCGTACTTGTGATGTAATCGCAACAGAGTTTTATGCGTCAGGAAGATATTATCCAAGCATATCATATGCTGTTTGTGATAATAAACACATGGTCATTGAAAAAACGTCAAATGGTTATAAGGTTAGTTCAGAATTTTTTCATTCAATGTACATTTGAGAAATGGCAATCTGTTCAAGAAAAAACCCGCCAAACAAATGATTATAGACCATTCGAGAAATGCCAAAATGGAAATATTTGGTCATGGTTATCAATAATTGAAATTGACAACTTGTAATGACAAGAATGATTTTGTTGTCATGAACTTAAATATACATGTTGAAGAAGAACAGGTTTAATTAAGTACTGCTAAAGATTGTCAAACACTAACGTCGGAGAAATATTTTGTGTCTTATATTATAGTGTTATTAACTGACTGTTTCTGTATTGGCACTGGTATAGATTCAAGGTTTGCTGTATTGGCCTCGAGACCCATAGGGTCGAGGGCCAATACAGCTGATCGAGAATCTATACCAGTGCCAATACAGAAACAGCCAGTTCATAACACTTTTATTAAATGATTATAAGAGAATTAAAAACCGGAAGTATTAGCCCATGGGCCAATACAGCTTTTTTCCCGCTTTTTTCTGTATTGACCCTATTTTTTTCCGTTTCAAATTTGTAAGACGTTACAAAACATTGCACATCATTTAACCTGTTTATTTTATGACTTTAATCCAAAAAATATTATACAAATGTTTTTATGCATAACGATACTTCTTAAGTTAAGTAATGGCGTAAGAAAATTGAGAGCCGGAAGTGAACGTCCTGTATTAGCCCAGGGCTAATACGGCTTTTTCCCCGCTTTTTTCTGTATTGGCCCTGTTTTTTTCGGTATTGGCCCTGTTCGAAGAGCAATATTCAATCTTGATTTATATCGCCAGTGGAACGTTTTTAGTATTGCAAATGCTGATTTATCCGTATTAGGGCTTATTTGCTCATACATGTATCATTTAATAATTATACGTACATGTTTAACCCCGCCTTATTATTCATGTATATTCCTGTCCCAAGTCAGGAGCCTATATATTCAGTGGTTGTCGTATGTTTATGTGTTACATATTTGTTTTTCGTTCATTTTTTAGATAAATAAGGCCGTTAGATTTCTCGTTTGAATTGTTTTACATTGTCTTATCAGGGCCTTTTATAGCTGACTATGTGGTATGGGCTTTGCTCATTGTTGAAGGCCGTACGGTGACCTATAGTTGTTAATATCTGTGTCATTTTGGTCTTCCGTTGGGAAAGTTGTCTAATTGGCCATCATACCACATCTTCTTGTTTATATGTAAAATAAAACACAAAAATATACTATTTTTGACTAATATTGCTGGATCTGAAAACGGCAGTGTATAAAGACTATCCTTAGACACGATGGATTTTTATACCTGAATTCTTCGGGCCTTGCCGAATAAACAGCCCTTGATGTTGGTATACTGTTTACATATTCCAAAGCCCATTGATGCAGTTTTGATTTGAGATAACTTGTGTATAATTATTTACTTTTTAGGGTGATAATTTAATAATTTATTTTTATTTATAGTTTTCAAAGGTACCATGGTTATAATTTAATACGCCAGACGCGCATTTCATTTTTAACTACCTTTCAATAATTGCCAAATGACTGTGAGTACTGTCGAATCTGCCCTTTGTATCTTAAAATGTTTTCTTTTTTTAATTTTATTTCTGCTTTATATTTTGACGATCTCAGCCCCTTTCAACTGATTGTTAAAGCGTGTTCTAACTTGTGTTGTCACATCACTGCCAAAGGTAAGAGAAAGATTAAGCGAACGCAAACATGTATGCGCCGGCGTTTTACGTTTCCGCAAATTGGCATTACTTTTCCAGGAACAAAAGATGAGGTTTCCGAAAAAAAGTCTACCTTTCCGACATATCAGATCGGGATTAATTCAAGATTGAAATCTTAACTAGATTTCTAGGTTAAATGTTTCCAAAGGACAAATCCGATATAACAGTATAAAAAAGCAAAACTGTTTTGGATCGGCATTCATGAATAATCTTAAATTATATACTCTTTTCATAATTCGACAAATGTATTCATGTTTATATCCTATTAATCAATAAATTCTATTTTCGTAAAAGGTCACACTTCCAATAGGCACAGAAATTAGTATTCACGTGAGTGGAAACTGGATTCCAACAATTACGCTCAAGCCCTCTGCCTTAGATATTGAACAAAGTGAGGGTATCTGTGGATTAATTAGCCAAACAAAAGATTCATCTGATGATTTTGTACCAAGAGGATCAACTACTTCAATATCATCAAGTACAGAGTTTGTGAATTCATGGCGGTATGTAACCTTATCTATCTGGTATCTTTTGCACTCTTTTATCTAATATGTATCAAATATATAATAGTTCAATCTATAGTTAAAAGGATAGATGGCAACACTGAAAGGCCACATATTGTACTAGATAACACAGAGCAATCAAACCTTGGCGCTCTTTTAAATTTCATGGACAATTCTTCGTTTAAAGAGTCCAATAAAGGCGAACAAATATATTTTGTTTTAATTTTAGATCAACGCTGAAGCCACTAAGCGCAAGAGCATACAACACTGATTTTAAATATATAATAATAAAAAAAAAAAACTGATTACATGTACCATCTTTATTTAGCTTGCATATCTCTCAAATAGAAACCAAATTGTTTACCAATTATATAGACATTTCATTGTAAATGAAAGTTATTTATTTGTTACTTAAAAAAAACCCCAAAAAACAAAAAACTAAGTCTTTTCTCAAGTTTTTAGCAAAGTTATTTTTTATCAAAGCATCTCTTACTAAAGCTTATCTGAAACTGTTCTAGTATTGGTTTCTTTCAAGTTTTAATCACCCAATTATTATTTCTGTTGAAAAAAAAGAAGATTTTTTATGTAAGTGCAGTATATTTAGTCTTTGATTTGAGTAGTCTAAATTACTAGCCCATTTTACCATTTCACATGTTAATAACCAACCTATACAATTCTTTCAGAGTCGCTCAGAATTCTGAAGAGGAATTGTTTTCACCGTTTCCAAGTTTTCCATCAGAAGATTTGTTTTTAAAAGGATATTGTATATGCGCCAGTGAAGCAGGTCATAATGATGATATTACAGTTTTTACAGATGTCCATTGTAATCTTACAACGCCAATGATACAATGTAAAAACACGCGAACACCACTAGCAGATAGGCTATATCAAGAATGTCATACTACAGTGACAACCAGGCGAAAAAGAGACACTTCAGATATGGAACTTCATGATAAAATAATTGTAAAACGAAATGCTTTAGATAGTGATGATATAATGGAAGAGAAAACACTGACATATGATAAAAATTACAATCCAGATTATTTACCACCAGTAAGTAATTCATAGAAGTAGAGACAGTATTAAATATTCAAATTATAAGACAACATATCGAAGTTATGAAATTATATGTCACTTTTATGATGTTAAAACTTTATTTGTATTTATACTTTATTATGTTGATATGAATACAGTATATGATATTGCGTAAACACAAATGGCCAGCCTTGACCTCTGATATTGATTTGACGGAAGTATAAACGTACAAACAGTTTAAGACTGAAGGAAAATAGTTTAGATCATATTATTTCGAACGCTCATAATTAAGCTTAATGTTAAATCGATGCATCAATATAAAGTTTATGGTAAATTTCGCTCCGCTGTTTCCTGAAAATTTGAAAAGCTTAAACAACAAGTAGAACTATATCCTTGGTTTCTCTCCGTAGTGTCTTTCCGAATACCAATACTAAAAATATTATTCAGGGATTTTTTCTAGACCATAATTTGCTGTAATACTAAAAAGTAAAACATTGACTGAAATAATTGTCTTTTGTATTTATTCTTCCTATTTGACTCGTATACTGAAACACTTGAGTAATGTTCTTGTCATTCAGAGTTTGTCGCTTTATCAACTAAGTCAAATATACCTTCCCTCATACAATAAAATTGAGAATGGAAATGGGGAATGTGTCAAAGAGACAACAACCCGACCAAAATAAAAAAAAACACAACAGCAGAAGGTCACCAACAGGTCTTCAATGTAGCGAGAAATTCCCGCACCCGGAGGCGTCCTTCAGCTGGCCCCTAAACAAATATACTGTGGATTCATTTATTTTCGTGGGTACCAATTTTCGTGGTTTGAGGAAAACTTACATATTCATGGATATTTAATTTCGTGGTTTTGGCAATGACTACACTCATTCCTTTACAAAATTTGTATTTCGTTGAACATTTGAATTCGTGGTTCTCCTGTACCCACGAAATCCACGAAAATTGGTATCCAACGAATATTGATAAATCCACAGTATACTAGTTCAGTGATAATGAACGCCATACTAATTTCCAAATTGTACACAAGAAACAAAAATTTAAATAATACAAGACTAACAAAGGCCAGAGGCTCCTGACTTGGGACAGGCGCAAAAATGCGGCGGGGTTAAACATGTTTGTTAAGTGATCACATAATATAATTAGTTACACTCCGCTCTCACTCCATATTCAATTTATTGACCCGTTATATAGTACTAGGTCAATAGCACACGGTGCAACACATTTATCTTAATATCGAATATCTTAACATTTAGCGTTTGGACTAAAACAAAACAAATACCATGGAGATAATTCAGCCTGACTCCTCAGCCATGGTCTATTGACTTTTTTGTTACATGTATAACTTTCAAGTTAGGCAAGTTTATGGGACTAACAAGAAGTAAGTCAAGGATGTTTGGTGTGCAGTTGTTTCACTTTTTGAACACCTCATTTGCATGGCGACCTGACCTTTAAGGCATGGTCTATTGACTTTGAAACTTTTGCTGAGTTCACACTCATTGATTAGTGATTATGTTAATTTACGCGGTACCATTGTCCAATAATGGAAGGTAAATAAAATTTAATTTGGTCTTCATTTATTATACGACTGGCAAGTCTTATTTCGCAACCCCCTCCCCTCAGATATACATGGTCTATTGATTAACACATCTGATTAGTTTAAACGTAAGTTTGTGAGTATGTCAGGTGAAAGGGAACCACTTATAATAGTCATTTGACATGCATATGTATAAGCATACGTCGTGGTAGACTTATAAAACAATAACAAAAACAAAAAAAGATTTGAAAATCTGGCCTCTAATACATTTATTCCGTTTTGGTTTGCTGATGAACATATATAAGTACGTATTTCTTTTGCACAAAGCAAACGTTAAATATGTTAGTTGCTATAATCAATATCTTATTACGACCTAGTGATCTTTAATAAAATTATATTATATTCAGGATCCTGTATGGAGAAATGGATGGTCAGAAGAATCAGCAAGGCAGGCGTGTACCAATGGACTTTCAGAGATGCCTGCTCTTGCCTTATGTCAGATGTATGGCCATTTAGTTTTATCAGATTACATAGAATCATGTGTAATAGACGTTAAGGTATGAATCAATTCAGTTGTTTCATTGTGAAATAAATTAAATAGTTTCTTCATCTGTCACCACAATTTTGACCATGATGACAAAGTAGTAGTCCCCCCCAGGTTAATCTCTTCAAGAACTAAATGCATAATATGCATGTAAGCAAGTGTTTACTTGGAATTTGATGGTAGTTTTTGCATTCACAGTTAGATAAGTTGCTTCGATGAAAAATTTTGTCTCGGTGTACTGATAATGTCATAATTTTACAAGGAAATCTTCATTTTAAAATCTCTGAATCAAACTACACCAAATCTGTATCATCCGTCGAGTATGATCAATGCATGTTTCTGGCATAAACTTCATCAGTTCTCTCTCGAAAAAAAAAACTGTTCATATCCCAAAAGGATGATAGGCTTAGGAGTTACATGATATATTAAAGAATTTCCTAGGTATAAACCGTTTTCTTATAGATTTGTGTTCGAAGTGTTCATACATTGAATGATTTAAAAACTGATTATATTAAATGAGAATGGAACATTTGAATGATGTCAATGCGAAAAGCATGTATGTATGTTTTGGGTAATTCCGAAAACAAACTAATGTTTGTGTGCTTACAATGAGTGAAAAATGGTAAAAAATGCAATTAAATTTTTAAGAAAAAATATTGATATTTTCTATTATAATGCACCTTTGGAAAATTGGCACCTTAGTTCTGTAGATATATCTGATTTGTGAAAAGAGTACTCATATGCCCCTGAAAAGAATACAAAATACATGTGCATGATGGATTTTGCACATTCGTCATTTCAGTATATTTTCATGACTCTATTGATTTTTTAGATAGCAGGCAGTACAGAATTCCTTCAGTATACCATCTGGTTAATGGAGGATGCTTGTAAATATGAAATAAACAGAAACGAAACTCTTTTCACAAGTACCTCTGGTAGTGATGGAAATTCTGTTCTCCAAATGATACAAAATCTGTTATGTCCTTCTAACTGTAGTAATCATGGTCATTGTAATAAAAGTAAGTATATATGTAAATTAAATTTAAAAACATTACATAGAGAATAATACATGGCAAAATCCGTATCATATGTCGTATCATCCCGAGACATCAATATCAGCCCAAGGGCTTGTAGGCCCGAGGGATGATATTGGTCGAACGGTTGTATACCAAACAATGACATCATTAAAAAAATTGACCTATTTTGAGGAAAACTTTTCATAAGCAAAAAAACCCAACAAAACTGACTTTATGTTAAAGAAAAAAAGTAGGGGTGTGATAAAGGGTATGCGATAAAGGTAGGGGTGTGATACAGGATATTTGATAAAGGGTGCGCATCAAAGTAGCGCGATAAGGATTAAACAGCAGGCTATTTATTTATATCAAATATGTAAAACTACTGTATTTACTTCTTAACATATGATAAAATTAATTAGCATGATTAGACCAGAAACTAAGATTAAACACAGCATATAAACTAATAATGATATATTGATAATACTAATTAGTCTGATATAAAACCTTTACAATGTGTACATGTTGTTTATATTTATATCTCGTATCAATTGAATTGACATAGGATTGAATAGGAAACTCATAAAGTTACTTGTAATTTTTTTTTGTGACTCGTCTCCGATTATTAGATATTCAAATCACCTCTTCAGCAGTAAAACTCATAAAGTTATCATATGCCTATCTTTTTTGATTATCTGTAGATTAATGTCGGGTTAATCATGTTAATTAAACATTGGTTAAGTAATGTTGTCTCTCATATTTATTCTTGGTCACTCGATGGTTTCTTTTATGATTCTGATTCAACATGTTGAAATCTACATAACAACTTGAATAGCATTTTAATAAATGCACAGTAGTACAAAAAGTGTTTAATTGGTCATAATGAGAAATTTTCTTTATCTGAGAATTGTCTTTATTATCATGATGTGTTTCACTTTGACAGCATAACGTATGATGATGGTTAATTTCGAATGAAGGGTCCGATTTTTCGAATTCTGCGGCAGAACAAGCCAAAACTACCTTTTGAATTATATAGTATGTGTATTTTTTTAACTAGAGTAATTGTCTTGATGTGTATTACAATGTGTATTACAGCTGAATGTGTTTGTTATGATGGGTATATTGGATCTGATTGTTCGACCTCAATATCTGAACCACCACGAGAAGTTACTGTTCCCGACGAAGGATTATGTCGAACTAAGTCAAGAGCATGCAAAAAGACAAACATTTTTGGAGTGTTTCACACACCGGTTGTATATTGCAAATTTCAACATTTTACTGTAAGTTTAATCTTTGGTAATAATATATACATTCCAATTATAACATTAGATCTATGTTTGATTATTATACGTTATTTGATTGGCTAAGAGCAATCTCGTGTTAATTTTTCATTTCAAAATAAATTGAATGAATTGAAACATACATGATGACACACGAGTCCACAATTAAGTGCACCTGTACAGTCATTGGATGGTGTAAACTTCCCACTAACACCATACACCTTGTAGTAGATTCCACCACCATTTTTTTGGAATACGATATGCATTCCCTCTGGACAGTTAAACTTGAAAATTCAACTGTATCGAGTGGATAAACAATGTATCACACTTGATATCGTAGTGTTATAATTAATCTTTATCTTTATGATTTGCATTATATTAACTGATTTGTCTTACTTAACATTTAAAGATTGCTGAGGATGGGAAACAACTTTCTGGGAGTACACAGATCAAAACAGCTGTCTTTTCATTTGACAATATGATTTCCTGCGAATTCCCGGAGTCAAGGAAACGGCGATCAACATACAACGATGCAGAAGGATATGATATATATCTGTCATATGATCAAATAAATTACGGCGACTCGGTCACCGTTATACTATTTCCAGAAGACTGTTTGGCTTGTAATGTTTCAACATTAACTTGTGTTGAAGTAGTAAGTATCTTACACAGATCAACTTGTTAAACATTAATATAATGAAAATTAAATAGCGAATGTAAATTAACTGGAATAAATCCGGTAAAGAAATTTCTAAGAATTTAGCATTGAGGAGAGGTAAGTGCACTACATCAATATAGTATATTGAACTTTATCATTTCAAATGAAGAAAGATATACTATATCTTTAAAGGAATATCAGCTAGTCATATCCTGTTATTTCTTAAATAATTCCAAGATAGATCCTTCTTATTAGTATCAATGTAACGTTTGGTATTTATGAAGTTGTTTGTCTTGATTGGTATACCTACATTTTTCTGTAATTATGAGGTGTTGTATTTTCATAGGAAACTTGTCCATCAGATACTGAAACCCATGATGTTAAAGGTAAGTAATGTTCTTAGCAATTTAGCAATTGATTCTTATCATTGTAATGTAAAAATTATTGTGGAAGTAACGACGAATAAAATAACAGGTGGAAATGTTAACCTAATCTCGTCTGAAAAAAAGCGACAAATGATCTATCATGACATAAATTTCGTTGCCCCTCATATCACTTTTTGCTTTTTAATCTGTTTTTTCGAGAAACTTTTGAAGCAATATAGACCTGAACGGCAGACATTAGTAATACGTTTTTATCATTCATTTTTGAATCCAACTTTGTTTAAATTCTTGAGAAATGTTACTGCTTACGTTATTCATTCTCATTCGCAAATTTCTTCTCCACATTTTAATACAAAAGATGAATTAGTAAACGAATGACAAATTTGACCGCAGGGATGGCACATATGTTCAATGTGAAACACAAGGAAAGTCGCACATTTTCATTGTTTCATAATTTTATATCTCATCAAGTACAAGTTACTACTTATACATATCCGAATTAGTATAGGATAATAACAACATCACATACTATTCCACTTTTGCACGGGAGATCTAAGATATTGGTCGTTCCACTGCGACGATTGTTTCAAATGCAATGAAGGACTATGATCATTTCTAGCTTTTAAGTACTTCATTTGGCATAACACAGACGACCTTAAAACCCTTTCCGTAATAAAAACAAACCGTTGTGTCTTTTTTAAACATATATCTATTCATTTCAATTGGTATGGCCTAGGTGAGATAAGAGACGTTTATTCTTTCGCCTAATGTTTAACATTCATATCTTTTATTCAAATGTTTTACACTTGTCAAAATGCACAACGTGTAGACTCAACAGTGCTAGAAAAGTGTAGTGTACAGAAGTAAAGATGAATATTTAATTATTATGTCATTTGCATCGGCTTTCAGGGGGTACTAGAGCTTACTTTATTCTTAATTTTAATTGAAATATTTTGTCAATGAGTCGTTTGAAAAGTTAGCATTGCTGAACCGTTAGAAAAGTTTCAGATGTATTTGTCCTTATCGTTTTCTCTTGTTGATGTTTTTTCCCTTTATTTTTGTTTATACACTCCCTGATTAAATTAAAGTTATTAATTGAAATGAAATACACTGAACCAATACACATTTTTGTTTAGAGTCTAGCTAAAGCACACCACCGTGTTCGGGATTTTTTCCCTGTATTTGGTGTACTTTGGTTTTTTGCACTTTTTGGCCTTATTGTTGTCTTTTTGAAACATTTCCCATTTCCATTCTGAATTTTTTTATGATATTTAATTTGTTTGTTTTAGACACAAAATCAGGTAGTCTTCCGACAGCCATCATAGCTGTTATCATAGCAATAGTTGTGTTCATTACAATTGTGTCAGTGCTTGTCTGGATGAAATATAAAAAGTCCAAAGAAAGGTAAGTGTTGACCTAACATAAAAACTATTTACTTTCATAAATTTTAAATAAGATAAACAATAATACGTTGATACATTTTCATATTAATCGAAGCCATTCTTGATAATAAAATAACAGATTAAACATTACTGCTTTAACTGTATATATATGATGCTTAGAAATATGAAGTTTACCTGAAACGTTTAAATAGTTTATTTGTTTGTCATGTAATCAAACGGATATATGTAAGAAAGAAATGTTCATTAATTCATTATGGATATACTCCAGTATGTTTTGAATACCAACTTTATTCGGCGTTATTTGCTACATCTTCTTTCTAAATGATTTGGTATTTATTTAATAGAAAACAGCGACGAAATAGTAATCAAAGTGATCATAGTATATTCCCAAAGACAGGTATTCATAACGAAAACTGTCCACCATGCTCAACAGGCGTTCCAATGCAGTATAGAAAAGACACAAGTGACCTATCGATTGCATGGACAGAAGGAAACGCTAGCCCAGTAGATCTTTTTAGAGCTAATTCATAAAACTAATTAAGTCATCATAAACTCTGTTAAACCATCATTTTTTTTTAAATTAAAACAAAACCAAGACACTCATCTAATGCAACCATAAACAATTCCTTTATTGAAAAGATAATGTATGATAAGAACTAAAATCAGTCCACTAAAACGGTGCGCGGTATCAACATTTTAGAGTTTAAAATATTTCTCAATTATGCTATTTTTTTGATCGATGAGTGGATAGCTATAGACTGACGAATTAAATAGTAATGACAGAGTGATATTAATATAATTATTTAACCATACCTTTTGAATATTGACCGAAATAGTGTTAGAAAAAAGAGATGTGGTATGTTTGGCTTTCAGACATCGACCCACCAGAGGCAAAAATACGAGGATATGATATTATACAGGGTATTGTACGACTTTCAGTGAAAATTTAAAAAAAACTCAAATCCGTTTAGTAAGCTTTAACATGTCGCGTGATAAAAAAAAACGTAAATAACTTGTTTCATGTTTCATGTTTCATTTTTTGTATTATCATACCATATATATCTACATTGTTTAACCAAATTTGGTAAGAAGTACCCAAAAAATGGATTTAAGCTTGAATTCTGTAACTTTCAAAATATGGCATTGTGTTTTTTTACTTCAAATTACAAGTATTGTTTATGACTTTGTTACATGCGTGTACCTTTTGTTGTGTTTTTCATTTTATTTATACCTTCATTTCTCATTGTTTGAGGATTTGATTTGATTTTATATGTCTTTAACTGTATGTGATATGTTAAAACTAGATTTGTTTTAGGGTTTAACACTTAATCATTTGTTTAAAGCACTCGTGTGTTGGTGAAGATTGTATGCGGATCACTGGTTGTATTCTGAGTTTTTTTGTGTTGATTAAGATTAACATAAATTGCTTGTACATCTGTGTTTTAAATTTATAGCACTCTTTAATGGAAATACGGAAATGTCTAAGAGACAACCAAATCAAAAGGCAGGAAAAAAAGTATAGCCCAATTCTTATTCATATGTTTCTTTATTTTTTTATTGTTTACTATTTTATGATGTTATTATTTTATAATTACTAATTTTACTGAAAACACACCTTCAATTGGAGGTTTAAAGACATTATTGTGCCAAATTTTTTTTTGTATATTAATGTCAAAAGTGTTGGTTTTTTTCAACATGTGTTAATAAAAAACTGTTGCATTAATAATGTTGCACTATTGCTATTATAAAGTGAGACAGCATATTTACGAAAGATGCCATTTTTTCAGCAAAACTGTGATGTTTACTTTATTTAAATTCCAGTACTTTGTCAATACGGCTGCCTGTGGACTACGAGTATGCCAGTGTTGGCGGGATCTAGTATTTAACATTTGTATTTTTTAATTTCCCGTTTTGTTTTCAAAGAAACTTAAATCGGATACGTTCCTTAGTTCGTGACTACAACCCCTTTCCCTTTCATGAATGTGAGCCACGGAATTAGACTATTTACCGGATTTGTAATATCATTGAGCAACAGGACGGATGCCACATGTGGAGCAGGGTCTGCTTACCCTTCCGGAGCACTTGAGATCAACCCTAGTCGTTGTTGGAGTTCGTGTTGCTTATTCTTCAGTTTTCTATGTTGTGTCATGTGTACTATCATTTGTCTGTTTGTCTTTTTCATTTTTAACAATGGCGTTGGAAATTTATTTTCGATTTATAAGTTTTACTCTCCCTCAGGTATCTATCGTCTCATTTTTAGATTCAAACTCCTTAAAATAAACTTGCATTTTAACACTAGATAAATTCAGTTTTTCTATTTAGCTTCTATTTGGTAAAGTCAGTGATCACGCATTTATATATTCATACATCCTGGACATGCAAATGACCTGCATGACCTTCCGGCACGGTGAATGCAGGTGGAAATTTTCATACCAAAATATATCATCAGAAACGACCTGACAACAGTATCGTAACTATATCCCTTCTGAACAAATCTGTTTGAAAGTAACCTTTTGAGGTAAGTATTGACATGGTTGTTCTTTGTAAAAAGTTTACATCAGATATAAGATGTGAAATATCTTAAGGTACCAGTCTTGTATTACGACCCCAGTTTCCGGTGCATGTCAAAACATGGAGGGAAACAAAATAGTCTATTTTCTTTTGAATTATTTTCTGGACTAATTTTTTTCTTTTTTATTATAGGTTTTTGCCGAATTGAAACATATATATATATATTTTAAAAATAATATTGCATCTTTTTTTTGGATATCAATCCAGTAAAGTAGAATGGTATCATATTAATGGAAGTGGTAAAGCCTTGTAAAAACAGCAAACCGAAAGTAAAATGTTTTTTTGACAGGGTTACGTAACCTTTTATTCCTCGTGGCCTAACCCACTTTTTTCGATTAAATCACAATTTCATATTAGTATATACATGATATAAACATGATTTTTATGCCCCACCTACGATAGTAAAGGGGCATTATGTTTTCTGGTCTGTGGCTCCGTTCGTTCGTTCGTCCGTCTATCCGTCCGTTCGTTCGTTCGTTCGTCCGCAGGTTAAAGTTTTTGGTCAAGGTAGTTTTTTGATGAAGCTGAAGTCCAATTAACTTGAAACTTAGTACACTTGATGCTTATGATGTGATATTTCTAATTCCAAAACCAAATTAGACTTTTGATCCTATTTCACGGTCCATAGAACATGGAAAATGATAGTGCCAGTGGGGCATCCGTGTACTTTGGACACATTCTTGTTTTTTCCATGTAGTTTTTTTCATTTTGGTAGATCATCTGATTTGTATGACAGCCTATACAGCAATCAATTACAAGACTGCAACCTTGACGTTTTAAATGCCTGCATGTTGATTTAAATTTACGAAAGATCCCTTGTATCGGGGATATTATTTAGTGAATATGTTGACTAGTAAAATAGGAAATGAAACTTTTGGTGTGACCATTTTTCAGTAATACAGAGATTAATTTTGTTAAAATCAGATACCTTGTTACGTACACGAGCGAATTGGAAAGGTTGAGATACATAAACACTATCAGTTTGTAAAGACGGAACATCTAAAAATTAATAATTAACAACAGGTAATACATTATCTTATTATCATTTATAATGGTATACAGTTTTCCGTTTAAGATATAGATATCAAGATTCCGGAAAAGGTATCGATATCTAGATCCTCTGTTTCCCCAGTTCACAGGGAATTTTGTTTTATAAATTTCGTTCAGGACTTTCATTTTGAAAAAGCAACAAAAAGTAATCAACCAAATTTTTTATTCAAGCAAAACAAAACTACAGAAATTGCTACTCTTACAAAAATTGCAGAAAACCAAACATAAAAATCAGCGAATGACATTAAATGAAATATCAATCATGACATTTCTAAATGTGTTCTTCGTTACAACTGAAAATATTTATGAATGATTTAGATAAAAACATAAAAAAAGACATGTCTATAACATTTACGAAGGAAGCTGTATGTGTGTCTACCCGAAAAAAAAATCGTTGTTCATTTCTGCATTTCATAATAATAAGCATCAGATGGGGTTGTCTTAAATGTGCTGTCGAACTCCTTCACAATGGTTTTGAATGATGGACGATCTTCTGGTTTAAGACTCCAACATTTTTTCATTATTTTGTAGTGCCTAAAAGAGTAAGAATAATGTTTTTGTAGTTTTGGCAAACACTCATGATTTGAAGAACAGAAATTGAGGCGACTGACAATGCAAAAGATTACTCCGATGCTTAACATTTGACTATACCGTATGTCAAACCAAACATACGACTAAACCTTATGTACATTTATGTGAGCAAAACAGACCATCGAAACGCCATTGATTGATAGTGGTAATTTCAGACTAAAACCAAGAAACCAAATGTCCACTATTTCCAATCAACGATAATAAGTAATTAAAATTGTTCTGAATGGTTATTTCATGGTAAGTTTATTTAGGGTTTTAAGGTTATGTGTGTTCCAACAAACGTTCTTTTGTGGAAGTTTTTATGAAAGAGGTATTTGCTACAAAATATAAAACATATAACACATAATTTAATGTTTATATATTTTAAAAAATAACTTAAGCCCAAGTCCCAGTATACCACAATAGCACCACGCTCACTGCGATCTAAAATAAATTTAGATCGTGATGAGGTCGCGGTATGATCGGCATAACAATGTAAATTTTCATTGCTTTCACGATGCCACTACGTCATCATTACGCTTATACAGCGATCCCGCTACAATGATACCATGTTCTCACTGCGCTTATTCTTCGACCTCACTACGCTTATCAAGATATTTCTACGCTCTTCTCGTTCTCACTACTATACTACGAGTTCTCTGATTGCAACACGATTTTACTACGATTTTAGCACGTTCTTACTACGATTATATAACGTGCATACCGCGATCTTACTACGTTCTAAACAATAACGTCAAAATCGTATTCCATATCAATATAGTTCCATTCCTTCTATTTCTGATTAATACGTAGATTTTTTTTCTCGGAAATAATACAGTGATGCAACCAAAATCTACTTGAACACATTGGCGTGGTGGTAACGGTTGATGTTGAGGCAGAGGGATCAAAGTAACGAATCCTGATCAAGCAGAGATGTCGGACCGACCAATCTAACCTAAATTACACCCTATTGCTGGTCCATAAAGCTCAAATAACGACATTTTAGTGAACGATGGTTGAGATGACATAGATGTGTCAATAGATATAGGAAGATGTGGTATGAGTGCCAATGAGACAATTTTTCATTCAAGTAACAATTTATAAAAGTAAACCATTATAGGCCAAGGTACGGACTTCAACACGGAGCCTTGGCTCACCTCGAACAGCACGCTATAAAATACAAGTGTAAAACAATTTAAAAAAACAACAACGGTCTAATCTATATAAAAACGAGAGGCATGGTTGAGCCGTTAGAGCAAATGGATAATTACATGCAGACAAACAAAATCTAGGAAGCTTTTCTATATATTTTATGTGAAAATAGCAATGAGAATGATGGTCGTAGTGTAAACGTAGTCAGGTCGGAAGAAGAGCGTGATGAGGACAGCAAGGGCATGCTAGAATCGTACTATGGTCGTAAACAGCGTGGTGTAGTCGTAGTGGCAGCGTAGTTTGGTCGCGGTGAAAACGTGATGGTCGTAGTGAGGTCTTCATAACGTCGCTGTCAGATCATAGCGCAGTCTCTCCGAATAAATTCACGCTTTCGCTACGCTCTCGCTGCGATTTTACAGCGACTTTTGCAATCTTACTTCGATCTTAGTGCGCTCTCACGTCGCTTCTACTACGACCTTATTTCGCCACGACCGCACCAGGATTGTTTTGAACATGATCAAAGACGGCCACGCTCTTTAAGATCTTTCAGACCTAACCACGACCGTGATACGACCTTCCTGCGATCTACATAATCGTACTTCGATCATCAAAATTTGCATTTTTTCACAGATGATAGTTCGATCGTGGGATAATGGGACTGCGGTATTACGTCAGCAGAAGCTTAGAACGTGATATAATTGTTTTATAATTATTCAATTGCATTTGAGGTGACTTAAAGGTCCATTGAGCGGGATGTTTTAATATTTATTATTCAATATTTATAATTTGAATTTGTACATATTTACACATTTCACTATTATATAGAATTTACTTACTTACTTACTTATAAGATACTTTTTTTATTTGTTGAATCATTAACGAAAGTAAATATTTAGTTTTGAAGAAATCTTGTTAATACAAAATTGAAGATGTAATATGCTCATCTCGATAGAATCAGTTAAAATATAGACAATAACAGAAACCATGATAACGTGTACGTACGTATCTGTGCTATACTCAGGTCGGTCAAGTCTGTGTCCATTCTGTATTCTGTCTGGAACATTGCGGCTGGAAATTCCTCCATATGGAGTTTCGCCTGAATAATTATATAAATATCATATCTAGTAATAAGTTTCTTCAGTAAAAACAGCAAAGCACATTAAACCATACAAATATGCAAAAAACAAAAGAATATGTTTGAATCAAACAATGCTATATTTAAATATTAGTATATGAATATGACTGATTACTTTAGAAGACATATATGGATTCAAATTTAACATAAATTGCTCCGGAGTTTCTGAGCGCTTTGAATCTAGCACATATAATCCATGTGGACGATCTCGCGTTTAAGCAAACTAAATAATAATATAAGAATTGAAATCTCGTACTCTTTTATCACCAAACATGTAAAGTTATCTGCAAATCTAAAGTCTTAATTTAGAAAAAAACAAGCAAAATAATTTCTGACGTTACTTATTTCAAGACTTTATTATCATTTTTGTTTCTATTTGAAGAAAGTCAGAATGAGTTTTCAATAGGAACAACAAAAATAATTTTAAACCTTTTTTTTTTACCTAAACTTAGAATTTCCCACATAACAATTCCATATGACCAAACGTCACTCTTTGTGGTCGCATTAACTGTAGACAAAGTACATTCTGGTGCCATCCATTTTACTGGTACTCTTTCCTGTAAGATAGGATTTGTTAACTCACGCTTGTATATTTGATTGACTTGATGTATTGAAACCGTACGATTTAGAGATAGCCGTGGTGAAGTGGTTTGTGCATCGGACTACTAAAACAAAGGTTCCTGGTTTGATTCCCGTTCGGAATGAAAATTTCAGGGACTGAATTTATGGTATGGTCTTGAGAAAAACGATGATAGTATGTTGAAAGAGGACGATAAATTGGTTGACCCGTGTTAAAAGAATGCCATATCTCTTGCACGTTAAAGACACCCTTGAAGATTTCGAAAAAGGTCAGACTAATGCCGCTACAAGGCAGCACTCGCACCCGCAAAGTGGAAAGGGATTAATACCAGTTTCAAATCTTGTTTCCCAATCCACTATAGATAAATTTATGTTCATAACTATGACTATACGATTGGGAAGAGAATAAGTATCTGGTAAGATAGATGGTCATGGGATAGGACATCATAACGTTATACATTATCATGTAAATGACTTTGAGAAGACTTGCTGCCTTAAGGCCAATATCAAAGACATGTTCGAGTTATTCAGCAGACATACTATTTGTATCCTTATTCCGTCATCTCAATATTAATGTGATACATTTGTATATGAGATTTTAGCACTCACGGAAATTTTCGTTTAGGAGAAAAAGGAAATCATTCATATATCTGAAAGTGTAATTAAAAGACTTTGCAAGATGATTTTTCTCTTGTCTTTGAAAAGTATATTGCCTGAATTTAGCTTTTAATGAGTTCAAAAACAACTTGGCCGGTAGGTAAAAATATCAGTAACCTTTTTAGCACCGAAACACCGATTCACCATATTTAACAACTATATGGTTGATTAAAAAGTCAAATATATATTTTGGAATCCACGTCTGATTAACACCATTGATTGAATGTACCTAGTCATAACACTACAGAGACCATATGCAAAATATCTACTAAAATAAGAAATTTAAAATACTTAAATAACGATGTATATGTAGAATTTTAAAAGCAGAAGTTATGGTTTTAAATATACCTGTACATGTATTAAAATATATTCAAAGTTGTGTTAATATGTTTGGTTGAAAATAATAAGATGTTAGCTACGAGCTGCAGTTAAATCTAAAACAAAAAACGAGCAATCAGAAAATCATTTAAAGTTTATGTTTGACAAAAATGATAAGGTTGTTTTGAAAAAGTAACATATTCAACCTAAAATGAAATATGATAAATACAAAAGTCGCTTATAGAACGTGGGCAAACATTTACCTTTGTTATATCATTTTTATCTTTCGTCTCATCATTTGATGTAGGCCCAAATCCAGAAATCTTCGGTATCAACGTAAATGGAAGTAAAATGTTCCTAGCAGCCAATCTCCGATGAACAATCTATTTAGAAATGACATACGATGCTCATGTATTACAATTTATAGCAAGTTGTTATTGTTTGTACCATCTACTTTGGAGGTTATCGTGTCAAGTCGTTCAACAAACATGTAAGCCACGGGCGCGATAGACTCATAAATTTTATTTACTGGTTATTTTTTCGTTTGTCGGACAATTCTAAATATTCACAGTCATCTAATCCATACTGCCTATTCAAGTTAATCAAGTTTAACCTCAGGAATTCCGTAAAAAATTTACTGTTATACTGTCATGATTATGATTGATCATTTTCTGTAACTTTACTCGTATACAGTATTAATTTATTCAAAATACTTAGGTTTTTTATTATCATTGGCATAAATTGCACTAGTCATATTGGAATAATCTTTCGAAACTTTTTGTTGTATTGCTCTTCAACTCTACATTTCATTTGGCTTGCGTACTGATCTGATTCGATAGCCACTTATGAGTCTGATTTAGACGACACATTTACCTGACATAACAAATTCAAGACTGTTTTCTCTGATGTAGTTAAAGGAATTAAATTTGATATTTCTGTTTAAGAGAAAAAGACGTATAAAGGGTAAAAATCGCGAGATATTATCGTTAAAACCGAGTTTCTTCCGGGAATTGTCGACCTTCCTTGCGTTGATTTTAGGGTGGATCTGATTCAACGTTTAAACGTTTTGCACAAATACGATTTGGTGTTAAGCACTAAAGATTACAAATAACATTCAATACAATGCAAGATATTCATATTGAGTTAAGCATTTACTTTCGTGTTCCTTCAGTAAAAGTACAACGCATTTTTCTGTGTAAAGCTTTCTTTGCAATTAATTTTCACTACCTGTTTAGAAGCCAAGTATTCCATTCCAGTTGCTACCCGAAAACAATCTGAAACAATTGTTCTATCATTTCATCTCCTATTTTATCCTTCTTTTTTAAAAGCCAGTCTCTTAAATTTCCTTCCTCACAATATTCCAATACCATATAAGGTCCAACTGTGAAAAAAATTAACCAAACATATTGTTGTATTAGAAAGTAAACATTTGTATTCTAACGATTTTGCACGAAATGCATAAAATGTTGTTTAAATTTATGTTCTATGAACCTTCTACTGAGGAAACTGTTTCAAAAAGTTAAATAAAGTGCAATACTAGATTAGAAGGAACAGAATTCACTTTAAGTAATTGAAATTAATTGAAATTCGACTTACGATGTGTGTTGTCAGTAACAGCTCCAATGAATCCAAGAATGTTTCGATGTTTGCCGACTTTTGTTGCAAAGAAGTTAATTTTTGCCATCATAACCAGATTAGTATCATCATTGTAGTTTGCTACAAAGAGAAAGACACATAGATTTGAATGATTTTATATTCTTTTAAGATTGTTCGCTTGTCTTGTATTTCCATTTTTTGTCGAATATTTGGATTCTTCATGATTAATCTATCTGGTGTCATTTAATATTTTGAACCGCGTTCTTCAAATTTTCTTTTCATCACTTTTTAATATATAGAAAAAAATCAAAATCTGTGCCACTTTTGAAAATCTTGTTAATTTTTCATGAATTTTGAAATGTTTAAGATAGGAAATAAAGAGAATCTCTTACCGCCAGTTAACTTACTTTGTTTCGAAGTCATTGTATGTTCGTTTGTATACTTTTTTGATCACGGTTTTATTTATTTTTTATTAACAAAAATATTTTTTAAACCCTTTTTAAATTCTCTCCCCATCTTTGAGCCTGAAGAAAGTATGCTTCTGCAGTTACCTTGTAATGTTTTGGCCACAACAGTTGTCATGTCATTCTGTTTGGTGTCATATCTAGCTTTAAATATATCAGCAAATCTACCGCTGTTTATTTTCTCTTCAAGGACTATTTTAGTATGTGGTATAAGCCATGTAGGATTATCAATTTTCATTCCCCCATACAAGTAAATATCTTCCATTCCATCATCAGTCGCATAAGTTTTATTCTGTTGTATAATACAAAACAAAAATAGAAGTATTTTTTTATGAGCATTTATCATTTATCTTATATACACATCTAAATTGACATATACGTTAAGCTCACTTACAAAATGTATATGACAGAAACGGACAGATTTGTTAACGTTTGAAAACATATATCACATTATTTCTCTAAACAACAAACTGTGGAAAATATGTAAAATACCTTTTACTAAATACTTATTCTATGAGAACCGGCACATTTATTAACATTTAGACATATTATAGTATCAAAAGTACCAGTACTATAATTACCAGGACAACATCAATGTCCAAGATACTATTTTGATTCATCAGACTGAATTAAATTATATTCAGATTAAATGTTCAGAATACTTATAAACTTACATTGTATTCTGTCAATTTATTAACTTGGTGTTTGTCTGGCAAACCAGACGAATATGCATATGCTTTATCGTTGTCTTGATGCTGTTTACGTGGTTCACAAAGTCGTCCAGTTCTCCATAGTACTACTATAATGATTATTACTAACAGGAGAAACAGTACTGAAATAAATCATTATCAACAATATTGTATTCAAAAAATGATTATTCCATTATCAATTGCAAATTGATATGGTGCAGATACTATGAAGCAGTTAAATAAGCCCTTTTAATCTTTCTTTATTCGTATGGTTGATACTTTTTTTTATTTATTTGTCAAAATGTTAAGTTTATATTTGTCCATAATAAATTTATTTCAATGTTCCAAGTAAAACTTTTAAATTTGAATATTCAATAGAACAAGCTCGTTGCAAATTCTATAGTGAAACTGATCTTTTTATCTAAAGTGAATCTTTCTTTCCGAAGAAATACACCCCACCCCCTACCTCCGGCCTCTTTGATCATCGTAACACCCGAGGTGTTTTATCTTATTTATTCTATGGTACTCACAACCGCCAATAGTTCCACCAATGACTGCAGCATTTGAACTTTGTTCCTCAGAAGCTATAATATTGAAACGCAACTAGTTTTACTAGTGTCGTTGTTTTACTCTTATATTTAATGCGTTTCCTCATTTCTTGTTTGTTACCCCGATTTTGTTTTTTGATCATCGATTTTCGAGTTTTGAACAGCGGTATACTACTGTTGCCTTTATTTACGAAATAATCGATATGTGCATAGTATCTAAGCCTTGAACAGGATCATTGAGATGAAACCTTCAATTTTTATTTGAATTTATTGACTACGTAAGTCTCACACTAATTTAGGGTGCATGGTTTCAGCTACTTTCGAAAGAATTTTGATATTAACTTGAAAACCGTATAGAAGAAACCATTCAAATTTCATAATATGAAAATGTAATGAAAAAGATGCATGAATTTCGACAGGATATTTTAATGCTTCAAACTACACATATAAGTGTGTAACTAGAAAGAGGAAGTTGTTACATTGTATAATGATTTCTACTTTTAATCTTTAGTTTTCTATGTTGTGTTTTTTGAACTCTTATATATGTCTGTTTGACTTTTCTTTTTTAGCCAATGAGTCGTCAGTTTTTTTTCTCGATCTATTAATTGAAAGCGGATGTATGCAAGGAAATTTCAAAAGGCAAAATCAGAGGCTTAAACACACCTAACGAATAATAAACAACTGTCATATTCCTTTCTTGGAATAGACATCAACGATCGACCAGATAACGGATACAATTTTTTTTTAGACCATTGTGTACCAAATGACAATTTTAAAACTTGACAAAGGACATAAAATATCGTTATATCTACATATAAGAAAATGAAAATGACTGGGATAGCACAGCTAGACAAAAAATGTTTGCATAACTAATTACAAAAATAATGATGTCCTTAAAGAAAATCGGACATCTTTTAAAAGATTAAAAGGAATATCATCCGGTGTAGTTGTGTAGCAAGTGTCGTTGTTCGTTGTACGCTTTAAATACTTTTATTTCTTGATGTTGTGAATGTTTTTAAAAAATATTTAACTGTGCTACAGTTATCACTGGGGTAAAGCTGATGACCGTAACTGCATTCACGGTCATCCCAAGATGTCGGATGGAAAATTAGGTCAGTATTTTTATTGTCTGTTAAGGTGTTTCTACATCATTTTCTTTACAAAGCATACTTTGATACGATGGATATTTATAAAAGATTCACACGGAAGTCACAAATCTCTACCGAGGAACGTGTATAAAACGGGAATTTGGATTTGAAAAATTCGCTAGGATGACCGTGAATCGTAATCGAGATGACCGTAACAGGATTAGCGATTCATAACAAGGCTGACCGTAATTGGTTAAAAGATGACCGTAAATTGTTAAGGATGACCGTAAATTGTTAAGGATGACCGTAAATTGTTAAGGATGACCGTTATTTATAAAGAATGACTAAATTTAAATGGATTAACGTCAATTGAAAGAAATATCAATATTTGTATACATTGTTTTTTGTTGAGTTTGTCGCAATAGGGGCTCGGTTAGTTCTTTTTAATTATTTGACGTATTTTGAGTTTATATGAAAATGATAGTAAATAGTATAATCGATGTTGTGAGTAGTCTTTGTCGAGCCTGCAACTTTTGTTGCAGAAAGCTCGACATAGGGAAAGGGATTCGGCTACGGCGGCGTCGGCGTTAGCTAACTTCTTTTAAGAGTTTCCGTCAGTCACAGGTCAAATGTCCTTGACCTCATTTTCATGGTTCAGTGACTACTTGAAAAAAAGTTAAGATTTTTTGTAATGTTAAATTTTCTCTTATTATTAGTAATTGGATAACTATATTTGGTATGTGCGTACCTTGCAAGGTCCTCATGCCCGTCAGGCAGTTTTCACTTGACCTCGACCTCAATTCATGGATCAGTGAACAAGGTTAAGTTTTGGTGGTCAAGTTAATATCTCAGATACTATAAGCAATAGGTCTAGTATATTCGGTGTATGGAAGGACTGTAAGGTGTACATGTCCAACTGGCAGGTGTTATCTGACCTTGACCTCATTTTCATGGTTTAGTGATTATAGCTAAGTTTTTGTGTTTTGGTCTGTTTTTCTTATATTATATATATGCAATAGGTCTTCTATATTTGGTGTATGGCATGATTGTAAGGTGTACATGTCTAGCAGACAGGTGTCAACTGACCTTGACCTCATTTTCATGGTTCAGTGGTTATAGTTAAGTTTTTGTGTTTTGGTCTGTTTTTCTTATACGATATGCAATAGGTCTTCTATATTGGTGTATGGAATGATTGTAAGGTTTACGTGTCTAGCTGACAGGTGTCATCTGACCTTGGTCTAATTTTCATGGTTCAGTGGTCAAAGTTAAGTTTTTGAGTTTTGGTCTATTTTTCTAATACTTTATGCATTAAGTCAACTATATTTGCATGGTGTATGGAAATATTTTATGATCTATTTATCTAGGTTTTATTTGACCGTGACCTCATTTTCACGGCTTATTGCTCAGTGTTAAGTTCTTGTGTTTTGGTCTGTTTTTCTGAATTTATAAGCAATAAGTCAACTATATTTGTTGTATTGAAGAATTGTTAGCTGTACATGTCAGCCTGGCATGGTTCATCTGACCTTGACCTCATTTTCATGGTTCATTGATAAATGTTTTGTTTTCTTGGTTAATGTTGAGTTTATGTGACAGTTGTAATAAAGCTTTATATTTGGTCTATCAACATAATATCTATGATTAGTAAAGAAGGCGAGACATTTCAGCGTGTGCACTCTTGTGATTTAAATTGACACTATAGACAATAGACACCTGCAAACAATAGTGTGAATTTAACTGTGTAACTGAGTGGACCGTATCAAATGAAACTCGAATGTCTGTTTATTTTGCTATCTTCTGCATATTTAAAAAAAATGCAACTCAAAAACCAGGTAAGTTAGTTTTTTTTTCTCAAACATAGACTTTATATAACTTTTACATATTTAAAGGTCCTGCCATGCTTTAAGGTTTATGTACCCTTCTGTAGCCATTTTTGCACGAATTTTTTAAACATCAATTGTATCAAAACTACAGATATAATGAATAATAGATACAGTCCATTTTAAACATATACTATAGGGGAAAACTTGATGCAAAGCATTATTATTTACTGTTGCCTAGCATTTGATAGAAAAAGAGTACTTTGTGGCAAATAAACCCAAGATTTTTATAGAAAATCAACAGCCTTTAATAAAAAGATTTTTGTTATAAAACTTGAAACATAGATTACTCACTTGCTTTTCTATGATGTGCTAGTGTTTATTTTTTACAAAAAGTTCTATACAACCTGTAAATTTCAAAATTCCTCGTGCAGAGTAACTAAAGTCGAGCACACCCTAAACGGTGTACTTGATTTGGTCCATATTTTTATTTGTTCTAACCAATAACTACATTATAAACTTGTTTTAAGGAAATCAATGCTAGCACTGCATGCAATAATCCTATATATATCGGTCATCAAATTGCCAAATATGTTAGAGCAAGGATAAAGGCTGTGGATTTTCTATAAAAATTTCCATATGTTTAGCATTGAAGCAACACAAGGGTACATAATCCTTAATACTTTCCTAGATGCATCAGTTTGTCTGTTCTCTTTAATAGATATGTGTGTGTAAAAACGGCCATATTTTTCAATTCATTCAGATGAACCTTAAACATTGTGAATATCCGGTAATTGAGCCCATGTGTATGTTTTCAGAGGAGCAGAATAAAATCTTGATTTGTCTATATATATAAAAAAAAAAACAACAATTCTGTTTTCTGTTTATACAATTTACAAGGCTCCACTTTAAAATTCGCTATTCATACAAGACTATTTTAGGATCTATTGTGCTGGAGCTCACCTTTACTAGTTTGGTCGGAGTATTTTAAAAACATGTTCTTCTAAATTTATATTTGGCTTATAACCTTTTCCTTACATCATTTTAAGTTTTGTGACTTCAACTCCGAAATGTACGGACCGATAAGCAGTATGACCAGAGCTAAATGTTTGTAGACCAACATGATTGTCTATATATAGTGTGTATTAAAATGCTGTCTACATTAAATGAGGTTAACTTGCAAGTGGAAAATTGATAACACATGTACGTATCTGAAATAAATAAAAAAAAACAACATCTGCAATGGTAGTTGAAACGATATAATATAAATGGCTGTACATCCATTGCCTTTTTGGCATTTTTAAAAAGCTGTATTTATTATATAAAATTAATAGGAATCTCAGAAATAAAAAAATCTTTTGGCTTGTAGTTGGATGCTACATATGACGAATCATGTATTTGAAGCACGTCTTATTTTTGTCTACCTTTATGATAATGTTGTCTTATAAATACGTCTTACACCAACACGATTAATATCAATAATTATTTGATACAAAAAAGGTAATACAAATACGGATATTTCTTAGAAATGACGGCTATACTATGAAAGCTACGGTCATCCTTTACAAATTACGGTCATCCTTTCGAAATTACGGTCATCCTTTCGAAATTACGGTCATCATTTTACCAATCACGGTCATCCTTATTATATGTTACGGTCATCTTGAAAATATTTTAAAGATGATTTACGGTCATCTTAGCGAATTTTTCAAATCCAATTTCCCGTTCTATAGATGTTCCTCGGCAGAGATTTGTGACTTCCCTGTGAATCTTTTATAAATTTACATCGTACCAATGTATGCTTTGTAAAGAAAATGATGTAGAAACACCTTAACAGACAATACAAATACTGACCTAATTTTTCGTCCGACATCTTGGGATGACCGTGAATGCAGTTACGGTCATCAGCTTTACCCCAGTGAGTTATCACACAGAGTCGAAAGTGTATTGCTTCTTAATTAAATGAGATGATTCCCTTCAAAAATATAACCTTAAATATCATGCTAATGTATTGCAAATAGTCAAAATAGTGAAACAAGCACAAAATATGTATTATATAGACAAGATTAAATTTGAATTTTATTGTTTTCCTATTTATAACGCACACCTTTCTTTTATACACATTCAACTTTATGGTGAAAAGAATAACAATTTGCTAAATTATTAAACAAACCTGGGACATAATTGATATAAACTGGATCACTGGAGTCCTCTTCATAAATTGTCACAAACTTAATGGAAAAGTTGGTATTGGTGTTGAAACCAATGATGTCAATCCAATCAGCGTCCTTACTTACAGTCCTGTTTTCCTGATATCCTGAATTGTTAGTAAATGTAACAAGTATGCCTTGTATGTCGTAGCAACTTTTACCTTTAGTCCATTTAAGTTTTACTCCATTAGAATATATCTTATCTATTCTTAAGTTTATTGGTCCTGCATCTGAAAATACATGCTTCAATACAATCACTGTAAAGAGAACTAAAAAGATACTTTAGCGACATTCAAACTAATAACGCAAACTGGCTATGTCATTACGAAAAAAACTATCAAAAGACAAAACGACAGTATATTAAAAAATATGGCTGTTATAAAACCAAGAAATTCCTTAAATGTACGTTTGAATAACACAGGATCTTCGACGAAAATGATCACTGTCTGAGACATCAACCGACACACACACCAAATACATCTGAAAACACTTACAACAACAGTTATGACAATACACACATTATTGTTTTCCATTCAATTTTTTGTACATAAATTATGCAGTAAGTTTTCTCGTTTGAATTGTTTTGCATTGTTCATTTCTTTTATAGCTGACTATGTGGTAAAGGCTTTGCTCATTGTTGAAGGCAGTACGGTGACCTGTATTTGATAGTTTCTGTGTTATTTTGGTCTCTTTCGGAGACTTGTCTCATTGGCATTTATACCACATCTTCTTTTTTATATATACACACTACGTTTTTGTTTTAGTCTATGTTATAAAAAGACCAACTAGAACATCTATTCGATTCCGATGTTTTTTCAGTGACATCATCAGTGCAATCTTTCGGCAAATCAAACAAAACGTCATCATTTTGGGAAAATGTCTTTACTAATGTGTACTTACAACTTTCCATTCCATGAAACTGCATTAAATTAGATATCTGTTTAAAAATCAAAAACATGTACAAATAAATTTAAAATGCAAAAAGATACAAAATATAAATTTCGATAAATATTTATAGCACATTCTTGAGGAACAACTAGTTTTTATTGATCGTTAACACTTTTTTATATTCAATTATGATACAATAAAAAGTAATAGCTCGGCTGAAAACATTAAAATAGAATTTGACCTGTTTTTATGGATAGGTGATATTTGGACAATATTAAGACATTTGATCAAGTAGTGCATCTATCTGGAAACCAAGATATACCAATAGTTCATGCTATTTATTACGGGCATGTGGTTTAAAAGTTGATCTAAATCGTTCTCTTTATAATGATAAAGGGTATTGTATTAAAGTGTTCACTTTTTTAGTCAAACGCTGTCTTCATTATCTTCTGGAAACATAATAAACAATCAGAATTGAGTTTTACGTCCAATGACGTTATAGGTTCCAGTGCCAAAAGATCAAGTTCTGCGTATATTCATGACCAACCCAAAACGGTAGAAGATCATGTTAAGGATGTACTTAGGTGAGGTTTTGGAATTCGTGTGAAATGTTCGGACTCATTGGTGTTTTTCCATACAATACAATGTAAAATATTTCGCCCCATAACACCCATTTATTTTTTCATGTAAGAATTAATAGCTCATGAAAGGTCATTTACCAAAATTTTAGAAGATTTTTTATTTTCTTTCTTTTATTTTGAGACCCAAATAATACCTATGCAAATATAAGGTAAAAGTCCGAGTCAGCCTTTTCCCGCCATATTTTAAATCTCAAATATCTCGAAAAGGAGGTCCATGACCTATCAATATTTTTAGCTTATCTTTATCCTTAATTGATGCTCTACCAGCTTAAAGTATCAATTTAAATTTCTTAATTTCTTACCTTTTACATAACGTCACCTAAGTACATCCTTAAGTGTAACTAAAGGCATACGTTTTTAACGGTTAATGTGAATCCAACAAAATCCTACCTGCCCTGTATTTTCGGTCCACGACATTGGTCTAAAATTTAAGAAAATCTTGTCAACTAGTACTCTGATAAACACCCACTTACCTGTTTCCTTTTAGTTGATGATTTCATTGCCATATTATACACGTCGACCACAAGTGTTAAATTTTGACTTGACAAGTTTGCTTTCGGAACAATCATCCAGCAATTATTTATGTCAATTGTATGCTTAAAAAAGTAACAATCACCCATTGGTATACATCTGCCAAAAGTTCCAGGTTTTTCCTGAAATGTATAGGCATATTGCATTATTCTGCAGGAGTAATAAAAGCGATTTAAGGAAAACAAAATTTTTATATTATTTCTATTTTCTAAAGATACATTTATAACGTGAAATTTTAAGTCTCAATTGCAAAACATGTGAATAAAGAGAGAGAATACATATCGAACGGTACAATAAGGGATTTCACTTCATTGTAACACTTTATTTCATTAACAAATGAAAAAAAAACAGAATGAAAGAATACTATTGAATTTCCTTTTGGTATCTTTCACCTTTTATTGTTATTCTGTTTTATTCCTCTTATAGTTGATGTGTTTCCCTCATTTTTGTTTGTGACCATGCTTTGTTTCAGTTTATCTATTTAAATGAATATTGAAAAGCGGTCTACTTGTCTTGCTTTTATTCATCAGTTCATATGAAGATTAAGAGATCAAATACTGAATATTTCAAAAAGCATCAAAGACCCAACAAAAATGTATAGACGGGTTTATTCAATGACGCATGAATTACAAACTTAAATTCCATTTGGCTTTTAACTGCGTTTGTAAAACTATGTAGTATGATACACATGTCCAATTTGTATACCAGGTTTCTAAAACTTTGTAGAAGTATAGTATCTCAAAATACAAAAAAAAACGTTTATAACAGTATTATTTATAATGCTTTGCAAATGACAATTATCTGTCGTATATCTGAGAAATCGACTTGTATCAAAAAGAGATATAATCATGATGTATAAAAAAAAATGAAATAAGATATAATGGGAGCTTTAAATATATGAAATAATGAATAATTGTACGACTTTATATTACAGTATCAGTAAAAGAAATACTAACAAAAATACCGAATTCCAAGGTAAATTCAAAAAAGGAAAAGTCCATGGAACAAAACAAATCCAATTTCTTGACAATATCCCCTCCAACCAACTAATCAAATGGAAAACTCATTAATTTGTAAATTTCACAGGTTAGGTTTAGTGATTCAAAACCAACTAGGAGTATTTATTTATGAAATCATCAACATCTTTAGACCGAAAACCCACCTTGTGAATATTTTGAGGATATCAGATATATATGCATTAAACTTTAGATAAAGCTTTATTTTGTCCAGAGAAATGACCCAAACGGATATTCCTAAATCCACTGATTAACTTCATATGATGTCATAAAAATCGATACCTTTGTCACTTTTACTTTTTCAGTCCTTAAATTGATACCATAGTGATTTTCATACGTACACTTGTTTTATTTCCACTTAATTTGCCAGTTTTGAAAACTTTGCCTGTCTTTTCATCTTTAATTTTCCATTCAATTTTATGGATTCCACTTTCTTCATCTTCGGTTCTAATAACTGCCCTAGAACAAGATCGAAAATATGTAAGAAAAATTATTGGTTTTACACTAGTAATTGTGTGGCCCTTACATTTGTAATAGCTTGTGGTTAGTTGTGAGCCATGGCTCCGTGTTGAAGGCCGTACATGGACCTATATAATAATGGTTTACTTTTATATATTATTATTATTTGGGTGAAGAGTTGTCTCATTGGCACTCACACCACAACTTCCTATATCTAAGTTTGAGATTTCTTAAAAGCTGAGTACTGCTTTGCTCTATCCTAATTTAAAGAAATATGTGTGCATGGGGTTGTTGATTTTTTAGATATTGGTTTGATATAAATTGGATTTTACTTTATGGGTGTGCTTTATGCAACCACGCTTTTAAAAAAGCTGTTCACTTTACTTGTTGAAAACATTTACAAAAAGACACGACTCTAAAGGTGTGCACCTCTTGATGTGTGCCTAGATTGGCAAAATTACGTTACAAAATACAGATTCTACATTTTTGTAAACATTGTATAGCAACTTTGTTTAGTAAAATAAATCGTGCATGTTGCAAATTAACAAGGCAAGTAAATACGTATTAATAATTAAAATTGCAATATTGAATTTCAGTGTGCAATATGTGCATAAAAAACGAATATGAATTCATAAAAGCTGGATGGAACTTAGATAAAAATAGTTGATTTTCACAAATTTGATGTCTTATCCTGAGAAGAGAAAGTCTATATTTCTTTAGCTAATTGTTCATCAAGGCCAATATGTCCTTTATGTGATCAGTCACAACAAAATTACATGAAACTTTGTAATAAATGAGGATATAATATGCTAATGTGCATATCCAAAAGAAAATCAGTTAACTTGTGTAGAGTTATAAGTTTTTGAGATTTGTTTTTTTCAGTGACAATGTGGACAGTGTTATGAAAAAGTATCATTAATGAATAGAAACGTATGGAAAATATGTTTAAAAGAATAAAATCGTTGTCGCTCGTCTATCGTCTCATTTTTTTTACATGGTGTGTTGATTAATTATCAAGGTCACATTCGGAGGGAAAAGGCAATAAAACAAAATTAAAAACCAATAAGCAGGTAACGTTTGTACTAAATAAAAACATTTTGCTGATGTATGTTATGGATCGTTAGAATTCGTGCGTAGAGGACTTGGTTAGTACATATTTAATAATTTCCTTAACATTATAATTACAAGAAACTAGTTTCATACGACTCAAAGAAAGATTGTTTACCTGCTTGCAAAATCAAATTTAGAGCTGTCGACATTTATATCTAGGTCAAATGGAGATATTGTTGGTGGAGTAGTGTCAATATGAACTACAGTACTATCTACTTTGATATTTCCCATGATGTCTGTTGATCGTACCCAGATGCGCACGGTATCTCCATCGCTTCGTTTGACATCTACTGTCTGATTTTCATGTAAAAAATTATCTACATCTTTCCATCTACTTGGAATCACTGTTATTGAACTCCCACCCTGATGGTCAACAGCATATGCAATCTCGAACCATACAATTCCATGTATATTAGGAACCGCTTTCCGGGTTCTGTTTCCACTGAAATCGTCTAGGGAGTCATTGATTTTTTTAAAGTACATCCCATCCATCGCTACAACATCAAATTGGAGAATTGCATTCAACAACTTATTTTCTTCATGGAACTTGTTTCTGAAATGTCCTTTCCAAGAAACGTGAAGAGGTGGACCATAGTGAGTTTGATTTTGTACATTAGACTGCCAGTGGTAATGTGTTTCTTGTTCGGCGCTTGACACGAACAGTTCAGATGTTTCGTCTATTGTGATATTTGACAGTGGATCGTAAAGTACGAACTGTCTTGCAAATCTTGAGTTGTTTGCCTTATCTGCCACGTCCAAGACAATGGAATACATACCAGGTTCAGGTGGCGTATAGAATATAGGAGGACTGAAATTTGTCTTCAAAATTGCCTGAGAGTAAAGCGGCCTCATGGGTGAAACTTCCTTCAGAGATCCTAAAGCATCAGCTTTCAGATGATGTATTTCCCAATTATATCTAAATACTCCTCCGAGATCATCGTGCCATCCTGTCCATGATATTGAAAGGTTTTGCTGTAAGCCGATATGAATATTAGAATATAACGAATCTTTTGCGTTCATTTCTAGTATAATGATTGTTTTAACAATAATATCGCTTGCTACGGGAAAGCCTGGTGTTTTTTATTTTAAATACTTATAGTAAATAATTTTATACAATATTTAAATTAAAAAAAAAATGTCACACAACAGATATCTATTTCTTGATGAGTGACATATACTACTTTCACAGACTTACAGTAGCACAAGGAAATACTTTTTTCTCACAAATATAAATTGAATATTTAAATGAAGTTCTTAAATGAACTGTGTGTAAATTTACATTTGTGTATTAATCGAAATCGAAAGTGTAAAGGATGGAACCAATCAAAGTCCAAGCTCTTTGCGTTTTGACTTACCCGTGCAAGTGCATTATCAAAAGATTTCATTCTAATTATAATTCTTTCGGGTTCTTAAATTTTAAGCTATTTTTATTTGTGATAATACATTAAACTGTTAATGAGATGCACCTCAACTCATATGTTTACAGTTTTTGTTATAAAACAAAGCAAATTCTGCATTATATTTTTTTTAATTTTTGTACATGTACGATGCGACATGGATCTTTGATGAAATGTGTTAGAGTTTAAATAACATAACATTAGGTTTCTTGCGGTTGGAATATTGTAACTTTATGACTTACTTTTGTTATATCTGGCCCAATACTGATATGACTTTCCGAGCAATGCCCATTTTCTGAGCAATGGTATGATGGTTCAAAATCAAAATGAAAAATCATTGTTTTCTCTGATTCTTGACCATTGTACGTTACTGTCCGTTTAGTATTGTCATTTATGTTCCTCAAAATTTCGTATCCTCCACTTTGTACACTTGCTGTAATCGTAAGACTTAGAAACAAAAGACAAAAGATTAATGAAGATAAAGAAATATATACGAGGACACAAATGACCCCGCTGAAGCTTTGCAATTTTCAAATTAAAAAAGGGGAAAACTCTAGAACGGTAAGTAACTCACAACCCAAACTCGTGCTCTGTATGCATGTTGTTGTTTTAGCGTTGTCTATGATTCATAAAATTTGGAAGTGAATAACTGAATAATCTGACGGACGGAAAGACGGTCAAGTGCAACACCTTATGGCCTCGTTTTTTTTCATGAGGGAATATCTACTTAATAGTTAGTTTAAGCGTACAAAAGAAACAGCAATTAAATTGTTGTAGTACTGGTAATGTGCATTCTTTTTAATGAAAACATTTCTTTTTGGATGTATCTTTTGCATAAAGATATAAAACATCTGCTTAAAATCAGTCAAAGACTACAGCACTTAAACAGTTGCTGCACAAAAACAATATGAATAACACATTATTGAGTTCACCTAAACCGACAAGACAAAATTCCCCGATGCAACAGCTACACATATACGCTTTAGGGTTTTCAGTTATGCCACATTACTTTCTAAAAACTGTAATTAAAAAAAACTCATTCAAATTTCTTCAGAGTTATGTAATTATTCATGTAAACATTAATTGATATTTGCTCCCAATGTCCTCTGCAAAAATGTGAAAATATTATCTCTCCATTCTGTATGGATACTTATTATTTAGATTTTGATATTATTTTAAAACAAATTCTAATTCATTCAACGATCTAAAACTTCCAGTTTATTATCATACAGACCAATAATAGCCAGAAACATTTACAAATAGTAAAACCTTCAGGCTTCCTCCAATACTCTATAGGACCCTTCAAATATTGTGATTCTATTTTTCTATATAACCATTTTTGTTGTAAAAACATTTGTGAATTTTTTTTTGTTAATTTCGAAGGATTCTCGTGTGAAATTCGCGTGAAAATTTTACATGAAATTCACCATAAACGAGCTTAAGTACAATACTCACGAGAACATTTTCATGGGAAATTAGAATCACGTGAATCTCATGGTTTTCACGTGAATTTTACACAAACAAAAATTTGGTTTTATTAATGATATTAGTTAAGTTTGAAAATTTAAATGTTATTGAGATAACATTATTTGAAAAATTAACGTGATTTCACAAGACAAAAAATCACTGGTAAAATTCACGTGAAAAAAAATAAATGTGAAATTCACGCAAAACTGGTATGAACTGATTACACTTGAGTTTCTGGTATTAGCTCTTTTGAGGTGAAATTCAGGTGAAATTCACGTGTAATGAATTAGGTCAAACTTTCCTGTGTATTTTATTGCGTTTTATTTTTTTACTTTGTTTATGTAATATTTGGGTTGTATTATAACTTACTTGTCGCCATGTTCAATACTGATTGCAAATGAATTGTCAGTGTAATTCAACCGTGCAACATTTGGCTCAGGATTGCTGCTACTAACTCCACTCAGTGGGTATGTGCGATTAAACGGAACATCTGTCTTGGAACCTGAAAACGACGATATATTAAAACTAGATTAGTTTAACATATATTCAAAATAACACAACGTGATTTTAGAATCCATTGATTGGTTTGGGACTTACAATGTTCTATGATATCTTGTATTGAAATAAATCATAGACAAATGCATACCATGAACATTAACGAAAGAAACTGCAATATCTCATAGAGCCATACCAATTTAATTCCTTTTAAATTGTCCGACGGACGCGCCCGCACACATTTGTTTCAAAACGGAATTAAAAAATTATATTACCGCCTCCCACATCCGGTAAAGTAATCCAGCACCAGTATGTCTATGCACCTGTCCTGATTAAGGATCATGTTGTTCAGTAGTTGTCTTTTGTTGGTGTGGTTCATCATGATAGGTATTTCTCCGTTTGTATATATAGATTAGATCGTTGGTTTTCCAGTTTGAATTATTGGTCATTTGTAATTTTGGGTCATTCGTAGCTCTGTTTGGTCTGGGCCAAAGCCCTGTGTTTAATGCCGTACTATGAACTGTGATTGTATTTACTTTAAATAAATTATCAGAATGGGAACAACCCTCGAAATGAATATTCCCTTAAATGAGGAACTTCCGTCAGACAAGGAGTCATTTTACTGTTGTAGAAGAAAGAAAGAGAAAAACATGTTGAAAAGTATGTGCATATTCAATGGTGTGTATTTGTATTTTTACATTGGCTAGAGGTATAGGGGGATCTCAAAAAACATGTTTAACCCCGCCATATGTTTGTCGTATATAATTTTTAATTTTAGTTTCTTAATTATGTACTATATTTTGCAGTTTAGCATTACGTCCATCACCACTGAACTAGTATACATTTCTTTTCAGGGATCGGCTGAAGCATGCCTCCAGTGCGGGAATTTCTTGCTGCGTTAAAGACCCATTCTAATGCAACAACGTTTGTAACGTTCATTTTGATTGGATAACGTTACTTTCTTACATGGCATCAATTGACAATTGATGCTATGGGACGTACGCGCAAGCGCAGACGGCATATGACAGATTTTAAATACATGGTTTAACGTTGTTTTACTGTCAGTTTCATTAGAATGGAGATAAAAATATTGTATTTTAAGCTCCGACGGCATCAATTGGGGATTTGATGGTCGCAAATACCCGTTTACTGTCTCCGCTAACGCGTCGCCAGTAAACTTAATTTGCGACCATCAAATCCCCAATTGATGCCGTCGGAGCTTAAAATACAATACAGTTATCTCCTAATTGGTGGTCTTCGGCTATTGTCTACTCTTTGGTCGGGTTGTTGTCTCTTTTACACATTCCCTATTTCCATTCTCAATGTTATCCCGTTTTAAGTAGGTTTTCTACAGGAACAACAAAACCTCAAAACAAAATCTTTATATCTATGGAGGAATTAAGTGAAGGTTTTGAGTAATTTGTGGTAACTAAATCCCTGGCTTAATTATTTACCAGTAATTCATGGATTGCATTCGTTAAAATCAAAAACGTCACACCATATACGGGCATAGCAACAAGTTGTGAAATATAAACACCGTAAGATGGTGCCACAGGAATATCACCATAAAAAAAGGGAAAATTCACAATAGGGAACGAAAAATCGTCCTTTTTGTCGTAGAACACAGTGTGGAGTTTCCGTGTAAAACCGACATATCTAAATCTAGGAAAGGATAGTTATCAATTCATCGTATAAATTTGATTCATTCAAAGTAAGTTACTTTGGCTAACTTTCAGCAGTATATTTAGAAAATTATTTATTATTTACCGAAAAAAATATCATCGAGATAACGGTAAGTGTTGTTAAATTTTGTCGTTAACTGATTCATAACAGTACAAAAACAAGCCTGCTATTACAAGAGCGCGCTTAGTGCCCATTGGAAATACATACAAACTGTCGATACGTTTTCCGAAACGAACATAAATGTTTTCAAAAAGAAAATTAACAGCTTCAATCATTTCACCACAGCTCCAGTAAGTATATCTAGCATATTTACCTTTGGCATTCGAGAAGGCTTTTTACCTGTCTCATTCGAGAAGGCTTTTTACCTGTCTCATTCGAGAAGGCTTTTTACCCGTCTCATTCGAGAAGAAGGCTTTTTACCTGTCTCATTCGAGAAGGCTTTTTACCTGTCTCATTCGAGAAGGCTTTTTACCCGTCTCATTCGAGAAGAAGGCTTTTTACCTTTCTCATTAGAGAAGAAGGCTTTATAATGAATTGCAGATAAAAAATTTACATTCAGATTTACAAAACGACCATTTAATTAAATATGAAAACTTTTTAATCTATTTTTATTTTTAATTGTGAATATTTTATATTGTATATAATTTTTATTGAACTCCATGTAAATGATCATGGACATTTTGAAGTTTCAGGAATTGCAAAAATGATTATGTTTACCTGAACGAATGTGCAAAAATACATTTATTTCACACATATCTAAATATAATATAGATATTGGGGTTAAAAAACGTGTATGGCAATTTATAACTCCAAAGTTATCGACTCTCATTATCTGGTATAGTTGCGTATCGCCACATGAATAAAAGTCACAAATATCAAAGTTTTTTTAATGACAATTTGAAAAATAATCCGATATAAATTCAGTATGACTTATGAAAATTTGGTTTTGAATAATTGATATTTGAGTATTTATTGAAAACAAGCGTAGAAAGTGTAGGTGTTATGATAATTATCAATGAAAGGTACCAGGATTATAATTTAGTACGCCAGACGCGCGTTTCGTCTACATAAGACTCATCAGTGATGCTCATAACGAAAAAATTTCAAAACCAAACAAGTACAAAGTTGAAGCATTGAGGATGCAAAATTTTAAAAAGTTGTGCCAAATACAGCTAAGGTAATCTATTGGTGAATGTATGATTTCTGAGTTATGTTCTAGACTACATGTACCTATCTATATTAGTACATGTATGTTCCACTAATAACTGAATGTTGTGCGGAAAATCCAGTTACATATAAGACCTTTGTAAGAATAAAATCAAGTATTGTTACGTCTCGTTTGTCCGAGGATAACGAAGAAGAATTATACATGGTACAGACAGACAGATAGATAATTTATTTAACAAACATTACAAAAAAATCAATAATTCACTAACATAGACATGATAAAGAAGTAATAAATCACAAGCTTAATTATAGAAATGATTAGCGACTTTAATAGAAGATGTGATGGTTCCTGCTATTCCGTTTCAGACCGTTCTCTTTCGTAATAAGTTAACCCTTACTAACCCTAACTTATACCCGCGTAGCATTTTTGTCTAAAACCGCTGTTTATCCGCAGTATATAGGTCCCGACACGTGTCGTTGCGTACTAAACCGTGTCATTTCCGTACAAAACCGTGTTTCACAATAAGAACTCGTATCACTTATATCAGAAAATGACTTTTGTCCTTCATTGTCCGTCGTAGTAACGCCAAAACTATGGAACGCCAACACTGTCTTGTTATGACCATTTTTTTTATATAATGTGCATTTACCTTTATATGATGTGCATTAACCTTTATATGCTGTGCTTTTACCTTTATATGATGTGCACTTGTCATTATATGATGTGCAAACACCTTTATATGATGTGCAAATATCTTTATATGATGTGCAAATATCCTTATATGATGTGCAAATATCCTTATATGATGTGCAAACATCATTATATTATGAGCAAACATACTTATATGATGTGCATATATACTTATATTATGTGCAAGTATATTTATATGATGTGCATATATACTTATATGATGTGCAAACATTCTTATATGATGTGCAAACATTATTATATGATGTGCAAACATTATTATATGATGTGCAAATGAACTTATATTATGTGCAAAGATCCTTATATGGTGTGTACATATCCTTATATGATGTGCAGTTTTCCTCATATTACGTGCAAACATCTTTATATGATGTGGTTGTGTCATTATATTATGTGCTTATAATCTTATCTTGTGTGGTTAGGTTTACTTCATTATATGATGTCGAAACATCATTATATGATGTGCTTTCATCGTCGTTATGGTCAATGAACATGATTACGATTAGAATGATTACTGTCTACGTCATAACTGATTCCGATCTGCTTCTGTAAACTATTAACCCGGCTCAAATATGTATCTATCGCTAGCGAAAGTGCAATTTATAAGGAAAATGAGACAAAGCAATTTAACAAAATCAACGTTTCAAACATTTCGGTTGAAGAACAAGATTAGTTAATACAGGAGCTAGTTGAAGAAATTCCCGGCTGTGGAGAAAATGATAATAAATGTAAGAGCCTTTTATAGCTTGCTATTCGGTTTAAGCATAGTCTCCGTGTTGAAGGTCGTACTATGACCTATAAAAAGTAAAAACACAAAATACTGAACTCCGAGGAAAATTCAAAAAGAAAAGTCCAAATTCAAAAGGCAAAATCAAGTCCAAACACATCAAACAAAAGGATAGCAACTGTCATATTCATGACTTGGTACAGGTATATAATTGTTGCCTCTAACAGATTATGACTTGGACGAAGAGTTGTCTCAGTGGCTCTCATACCACATCTGCTTATTTCTATTCATTGCAAAAGACACCATTGAAATCACAGTCTGTTTCAACAATATTTCATAACAATAGCTATAAAATTATCTACTGATGCATAATATGGCGAGATGGTTTGTTTTATAAAATGTTATTGAATAATATTAATCTGTAAATGGTAAGATGTATAATGTAGTATTGAATATGTACAATGATATTAAATCTAGTATATCATATAATCTATGCCACTAAAGGAAGAGACCGATTTCATTGAGCCGCAACTTCTCTAAAACCATACCAAGTAATATTTGTGATATGACGTTTACATGTAGTGTTTTTTACATCTAATTTGTCTTTGAACCAATCCTTTTTCCACAGAAAACGCCAATTATGTGAGAAAATACTTAATTTCGGAGATTGAAAGCTTAGTCGACGTAGTGCCCGCGAAATGCGCAATGGCTATGTGGGTAATTATAAAAAAAAAAGAAAAAGTGGTATCTTTGCTAATGAGACAACTCTCCACAACAGACCAAATGACACAGAAATTAATAACTATAGGTCACCATACGGTCTTCAACAATGATAAAATTGAGAATGAGCACATATTGGCATATACAGATTGTTTATTTTCAACTTATTTTAATGGAGATTTTTTAATTGCTAATAAAATTCTGAAACATGAGTACTAGTATGTCAACAGATTTGGAGTAGCGTCAACGATTTCTGTGATACAAGGCAAGGGGTTGATTCCTGATGAAGTGTTTAAGATTTAATTTTTCGTCCGATTACATCGGATTTTCCCCATTGTGGTAATGGCAACGAATTTTACGTAGACGATACAGTTATTGAGTTAAAAGGGGGAAAAAATACTGAAAATCACACTTTGCCACACTTTTTCCAATTTAGGGTATTTAATATTTTTATTTTCCAACCGAGATGAATGGGGTGACGCCCGTCTTTTGCATTTTGTTCCTCTTTTTCGTCTCCTTAAAAAATAGAATAAAAAGGAATAACTTTGTCATTACAGTGTCAACCTTATTAATATGTCATCACTCTTTGTATCAACACTTGCCCACTCGCTGGCATCTCCGTGTATCATCGGTACAGCGGATATAGGTACTAACCAAGGGGTCGTGATCGATTTTTCGTCTGACACGGTACGAAAATCTTTGTTTTGTTTACATTATATCAATGTGCAATTCAATTTAAACATATTTGTTGTTTAAAGAAATGATTTGGTCGTAGGGTGGTGAATGGTGATTAGAGAAGTCTCATTATTTGCCCAAAACAAGAACCCTTACTAAAAACATGTGCAAATACTTGTCAAAGAAGTTGGCGCTTGTCTCATCCGTTATGATTCGATATTCATTGCAACTCTTTTTCTGATAGAAGGCCACTGTTTGTGCGTAATAAGTATAGCTGTTTCAATAATTGGCATTGAAATATTTTGTACATTATTTATTTTTCGATATTTTATTCCGACAAGAAGCGTTGTGTATAGCTGACCAAATGAATCCTTCTGTACGGTGCATAGTTAAATGAATGTACAGTATATAGTTTTTCACGCTTCGAAGTACCTATAAAGCTATATCCGCTGTACCGATGATACACGGTAGTAATTATAATTTGGAATACTTTGCTTGCTTGTGACAATGGTGTTAGACAAGGAGAAAACTTATAACCTTTCCTATTTTATTTACTTTTGATTGACTAAATTAATTTCTTAGTGACTAAAAATATTATAGGACTAACAGAACCATACCAGAAGATCTGGAAAGAGAATTAGAAATATATCTTAAGTGTTTTGTTATATTGTTTGCAGATGGCACGGTGTTGTTGGCTGAAACAGCACAGGACCTGCAGACTCAACTCAATGCTTTCCACGATTATTGTAAGGCTTGAAACTTGAAAGGAAAGTTGACAAAATTAAAGTCTTTGTGGGTTTTTTTTGGACGGAAGCCAAAAAATCTCAGATTTTCTTACAATGATACTAACATTAAGATGATAAAACAATATAACTATTTGGGAATTGTTGTTACTAAAACGGGAATTTTAATATGACAATTTTTTTTTATCCGATAGCCATGTACGAAAACATGAAAACAGGAAGGATGTATAAGATTTCTGTAAAATGTCAACTTCAGCTTGTTCGTTTATAATTTTTTTTATATAAACACGTGCGTTTGTCCTCCTGAGCTGGCTTAGTAATTTTGAAACCTCTCTCTCTTGTTTTGTATATACTGTAAATAGTTATTTTTTTTATCTCTGTATACTGATGTCATACATTGACTTTGTGAGACCAAATATATAGATTTAGCACAGTGTAGATACTATTCTGTACGCTATCCGGAAGTCGCGATTTTCGAAGCGAGAACTTTTTGAATCACATTTTAAATTTGTTGGATATACTATATTAAACGGTAAGATGTTCATCTGTACATTGCTTAATGATTAATTCAGCTGACATCGATATTCACAAATGGTTTATAATTAAATTTAGCACATTCATTATTCGTATATTTGCCTTAATCAAGGGATTTTGAAGTGAATCACTACGTTAAATCAGTCGGTGAACCTGAAAACAATCTTTTTGCACCCTTACTGTACAAATTACCGTAAAAACCAGACTTAATTTACTATATAAAGTATATTTGAAGTGGTGGTAAGAGTTTCAGCCAGATCTTTGAAGCCAGAAATAAGAAAATTACACTTGTTTGAATTTCTCACTGTACGATCAGTCTCGCTTGTATATTTTGAAACTGTATGATCAGTCTTTATTTCACTGTATTCTAGTAGTGATTTCAAAGTTATTTACGATACATAAGAAGATTGCATTTTTCTTAATAACACAGATATATTTTAATAAATTCACATCCTGAAAACTTATCAAACAAGTTTTAGCTTGATAGGGTGTACTCGACTTACTACATTAAGTATAAGGATGTTTGAATGTTGCTGAAATAAGAGAAAGGTTTGTTTGTATATTTAAGTTTCAGAAATGTCCTCCGTTATACTTAAAATTGTACAAACACACAGATGTAATTGTTTTATAAAAATGCATGTATTTACAAACATTCGAGGCCGTACTGTAGCCTATAATTGATCACAGTTCCTTCACTTTGTTTTGGATGTAGATCTGTCTCTTTCACACTCAATTGTACACCACTTGGTAAAGCGGTGGTTTATAGTGATAATGAAGTCCGTCTTTCAGTTCGTCCGTTGGACCGGTACAACATGTTTCGCCGGTTTTGTAAGGACATCTCCTCATAAACAACTAAATATACATTGGGGTTTCAAGACATTTTTGAATGGAGAGGGGGTCCAATCCAGGAGAAAAGAGGATTCCAAATATATGTCCCCATACAAATGCATTGAAAATTAAAAAAAAAGAGTTTCAAACAGCCGGATCCCATTTTTCTTGAATCCGTCACTGGTATAACTATATTACATTATTTTTTCTCGGATTCCGTATCATAAATGATAATATAAAAAAAAGAAGATTCGGTATAAGATTGCCAATGAGACAACCGTCTACAAGAGATCAAAATGACACAGACATTAACAAATATAGATCACCGTATGGCCTTCAACAATGAGCAAAGCCAATACCACAAAGTCAGCTATAAAAGGCCCCGAAATGACAATGTAAAACAATTTATACGAGAAAATTAACGGCCTTATTTATATATTAAAAATGGAATGTATTTCGAATTTTATTAAAAAATCTTTTATGGTGTTTCTTTATATAAGATACGGACTTGAACTTTGCATTATACGGGGGCACCCACCAGGTATTTCCAACCGTGACACTTTTCTAAAACTGCTCCATTTTTTTTTATCAATTAATGTATTATGGACCTTCTATTTAGAATTTTTGATAAAAATATTTTTGATGTTTCTATATTTAAAATACGGACTTTGTCATAACCTTATATTGGACATACCTATTTTATATCAACAACTTCCTTCAGACACTTGTCATAACTTCATGAATCTTTTTTTCAGATTCCTTATCATTTAATTCAACTAGACACCTCTTACTTTTGAATTTTCGAAAATTCATCGGTTTTCTATTCCCATGATAAGGACTTTTTCACTACTTTTAATATTGAGTGTTACCCGTTTACTATACACAACTTTCAAAAACTTACCATATATCAATAAAACTCCTCATATTCGTTATTAAATGATGCCCCTGTGCACCTATAATTTAGTTTTCTGGTGGTTTATTTTTTTCCAAAACATAGACTATAGAAGTGGTGGGGTATAATTTCGTTAATTCTTTCCTCAATACCTAAAGTTTTTAAACAAAGCTTTCTCTATCTATTTTTTTGTCATTTTAAAAGAGACAGGCTTGATGTATGTTATCACCAATTTGTCAACGGCAGACGGTGTAAATAGTGTTTAAAAATGTAATAGTTAAACAGATAACTGCAACGACACACTAATACAAAGTCCACAAGCGAATCATGTATTGCCTTTTAGGCATTTGATTTTAAGTAACACTGACGGAACAAAAATATAATTATTTTGCCGTCTACAAAAATCATCAGAAATATATTTATATTGTCCGATGAAAGAAATTACACGTTATAGTTCCATGGACACAATCATAATATCACATAGACACGTATATCAAACTGCCGTTGTTTTTCAGTCAAGGTCGTTAAAAACTTCCATTTGTTGTTGGTTTTTTTTCTTCAAAATCACGACTGGTCATACAGACAAAAAATCTGAAATCGCTTCTAGAATACAGTCAGTTTTGGACTGATCGTACAGTAATTTATTTTGGGATCCTCAAGGAAAGCATATTTTTTATTAGAAATACGAACATTCTACTTAGATACGGTAGGAATATTGAAACAGTATATATTTAACTGTGAACTGATGCAAATATTTACAATAAAAGATTATTTGCTTTGTACTACGAGAGCAAAATTGTCAATCGATTTCACTTTTTGCTATGAAGTTGGTGTGATGCACACGTATATTTTATATTCTACTGCATGTTTTTGTTACAGTTACTCATATCTATGATGCTATACATACATTTAAGATGTGCAAAGCACTTTATAGATATAGGAGTAAACAAATGATGAGAAAAAGCACCAAAACAAAACCGTTCTGTTAGGCAGTTTGAAATCATCGCTTCGAAAATCGCGACTTCCGGATAGCGTACAGAATAGTATCTACTCTGTGTTTAGAGGCTATAAACATACCGGTATGGATTATTGATTGACTGTTATTTAGCGCCACTTTCAACACTTTCATGCTATTTCGTGGCGGTGAGTTTATATTGGTGGAAAAGCCGAAGTGCCCGGAGAGATCCCCTGACCTTCGTTTGGAAAACAGACAATTCTGGTCAATTAAGATTGGAATCGAGCTTAACTGCCACGTGCGGAATTTGAAATCGCACACCTAAGTGTTGACATGCTAGTGATACAGCAGTTCGACTACTTATAAAAAAGAAGATATGGTATGACTGCATTAACAATTATAGGTTACCGTACGGCCTTCAACAATGATCAAAGCCCATACCGCATATTCAGCTATAAAAGGCCCCGAAATGACAATGTAACCACTCGAAAACCGAGCGCCCATCACTTTCACCCGAAATGGATTAAAGGATATATGGAATGAAGCTGAACTCGGTGCATTACATTTACGTGCAGCCTTTTATCATGTTTTGTGCATATATTTCACAGTTTCAACTATAGATGATTATGGGTGGATTCCTGAGGTCCAGCGGCAAATTGATATATGCATATTCGTACAAGAACATGTTAATGTGATATGAATACCCTGTTTTGTACTAGACCGACACCCTGAGCCGGATTTTTTAACATGGTAGTTCAAAAGGTAGCATTCCGAAGGAAGACATTATATCACCTTACCCGGACACATTTTTCTGATTCCGAGCCGACCAGCCTTTTCTCTTAATCCTTAATCCCGCGTGCTTATATAATTAACTGGGAAGCAGCATGTAAATATGAATTTTAAAGTCTTTGGTTTTGACCCGGCCGGGGTTCGAACCCACGACCTCTCTCACTCAAGGCGAACATGCTACGACGAAAAAAGGGGGGGCAAGTTGTTTTGTAAATGTTTGATTCTAAATTTCTGGATAGAGATTTTATCTATTTCAGAAGAGAAGCGAAATAGTTTGTTTCCATTTAAAATGAGGAAAAAATAAAACAATGATGAAACTTAAAAAAAAAATAAACCATGTTTTTTTGTGTGTTTTTTTTTTTTTTTTATTAATTTCGAACAAGGAATACACGTGCTCCTTCCCTCAAACTAGAGTCGGTGTCTACCACATTTATTTATTAATATATAATTACAGAACATCTGTTTAAGCTTTGGGTAACTGAGATCTGACAACACGTCATTTTATTTTCTGTCCTTGTATATATTACATCAGCCAATGAAATTTCAGCCTTCAAATTCATGAATGTGTGTATCAATCCAAAAAAACCGGAGAATTGAGCGTTTTTAATCTGGTGTCTAAATGAACTTAAAACACTGCATTTATTTATTATTTACTGAGACCTGTTGTTCTCTTACAGATAGAGAGTGGTGTTTTGAATTTTTCAAAGTGAAGATTTACGGCAGCGGCTTTTAATTTTTTGCGTTTATCCTGGAAACATAATAGATTTTAAAAAAACAAATAGTGCAATGTGTCTGAATTTTACTCTATAGTAAAGGTTCTTTTTGGGCAATTTTGGCTTTTCAGAGTTTTGTTGTCTTATTGGCTATTATCTTGATAACTAATAATAGAGAAACCTTTTCTTGCAAGGTATTGACAAGAACATATATAATCAAAGTACTGAAGTATGAAAATTGTTTGCGACTTCAGGGAACTTAGTTTGGATTTGCCGTTTGTGGTTTCATTAATTTTTACCACGCCTTCATTCAATAATAGCTACAGATAAAAAATTCTCTGCTAGAAGAAATTTTTGAAACTAAATTTTCAGGTTTTAACAATTCAGGTGAGCGAAACGAGGCGTAAAGATTGATGCCTACGGTTGACGAAGAATTCGCCATAACATTATACCGCGGCAAATTAATAACTATATAAAATTGAATGTCACTTTTCCATTCCAAAAATGATAAAATGAAAGGCCCCCTTTATTTTTTCCTATCCCCTCTTTTTTCTTTGGTTTCAAATGACCGGTTCCTTATATGAATCATTACTCTACCAGAGTCCGGTTTTTTCCCAATTGTTTGTGTCTATCTTGAGAATATACAAAGAGAAACTCCAACAGCTAAAATGACCAGAAAGGCAATATTTAAGTTACATAAATGACAATACTAAACTTCGTGTATTATCTTTTAAAAATATAGAAAAAATGCTAACGTTAAGTATACTGAAATTGACAAATATAATGCCTTCCCTCGTTAAAACGTTCATAGAGCATGACATAAAAATATTATTTATTAAATTTAATAACCTTAACCGTATTGTAGACTTCGTATGAATATGTTTATTATTAAAGACCCGTCGATTTAAACAAAACTTTGCAATTCATATATATTTTTACAATTTTCCAACAATATCAGATGTGATTTTTTGCATCTTAAAACGAGGTACTAACATGACAAGGTTTATCTCAAGTCTCAACCATTTTTTAAACGGTAGCTACAGATTTGATCCTAATTAGTAGTAACAGTAACTCCGCAGAAGCAGATCGGAATCAGTAATGACGTAGACAGTAATCATTCTAATCGTAATCATGTTCATTGACCATAACGACGATGAAAGCACATCATATAATGACGTTTCGACATCATATAATGACGTTTCGACATCATATAATGAAGTAAATAAAACCACATAATATAAGATTACAAGCACATAATATAAGATTACAAGCACATAATATAATGACACAAGCACACCATACAAAGTTGTTTGCACATAATATAAGGGAAACTGCACATCATATAATGATATGTACATATCATATACGTATATTTGCACAGCATATAAGTATATTTGCACATCATATAAGGAGCTTTCAACATAATATAAGTATATTTTCACATCATATAAGAATGTTTGCACATCATATAAGTACATTTGCACATCATATAAGTACATTTGCACATCATATAAGAATATTTGCATATCATATAAGTATATATGCGCATCATATAAGTATGTTTACACATCATATAATGATGTTTGCACATCATGTAAAGATGTTTGCACATCATATAATGATGTTTGCACATCATATAATGATGTTTGCACATCATATAATGATGTTTGCACATCATATAAGGATATTTGCACATCATATAAAGGTGTTTGCACATCATATGATGACAAGTGCACATCATATAAAGGTAAATGCACAACATATAATGAAAAATGGGCATAACAAGACAGTGTTGGCGTTCCATACAAAACCCGTAATCAAACCAATGTGCATCCGGTACAGATCCGTAGCGGACTACAAAAACTGCATTTCCGGGATCATCCGTGAGATTTAATTCTTAGTGTATCCAGTAAGGTCATCTGTGAATGTTGGCTTTGGCATAACTTGAGCTGCGTCGGAAAATAGATCTTATCCAATTGTATTTACTTAGATTGACTTTTGAACATTCAAAGACTTAATAAAAAATAAGTTTTGGTCTGTTTTGTCTAGTTCTTCTGAGGACTCAACTTTAACAGACTTTGCATAGAGATTTTTCTTTAACCCGGAATAAGTTAAAATATTTCTTGGTTTTAATATATATACGGTCGATACAACGAAGTTAATATATAATCCAATAAGAGCATCTAATATTTACCTGGTCGAGGGACTTTGGATACAACTGCTCTGACATGTCCTGACACAATTCCAAACTTATAGTTTTCCAGATATACTGGGTAATTTGGAATATTTGGAGGGTTGTACATAGCTTCAACAAGAAATTCCAGTTTGTTAAATTCGTTGAAATGTATCCATCGATGATCTGGCTTTGTTGAGTTTGGTTCAGAAGCATCTGACATAAACCAGTACATCAAATGACCTGCAAACCTTCCAGTTCTTGGTAGTTGTTTCATTGTTGTTGACGCGTGGGTGATATGGGGTTTTTGAGAAGGTGTCACTGAAAAATTTAAATACAATGATTAAGATATCAAAAATTATTAAAATAAAAAAAAAATGATTTTTTCTTTGCTTATTACAATGCCAGCCTTCAATAATACATGTAGTATGAAAAATAGTCTTCTAAATTAACATAGTTCTGTAAAATTATAATTTATGAAAATTATAACTGGTATGGTATTTATCAGCAATTCTTTGTAAATCATGTCTTAGATTTTAGAATAAATCATGTCTTGTGTTATTTCTTTAATGCTTAACTTTTACTCACTTGTAAAGCATTTATCACCACTGAAACCAGTTACACAATTGCAGGTTGATGTTCCTACACATCTTCCAGGAAAACAGGGATGCAAATGTGAACAAGTAACTGAAATATTAAAATAATACATATACGTAAATACGTTCAAGGAGTTTTACAAACTATTCAACATATTAATCAAACAATAGATATTTTTGATAGATATCTATATAGAAAATTAAAATTGAAAACAGTTTCTTGAAATTTTGTTCATTATTAGGTAGTATAATTTCTTTTCAAGTACATGTATGTGCTCAAGTATGGATATTTTCCCCCTTTGTTCTGTGGTATTTTCCAAAACGAAAGTGCCCTTTCTTTCACTAAACAATTCAAAATTTGGTGACTATGTGGATCGCATCTATCCCATCGAATTGGAGATAAAGGATACTACAGATACAGTTGAGTCGGCTTCATTTCTTGACTTACATCTAGAAATTGACAATGAGGGTTGGTTGAAGACAAAACTTTACGACAAAAGAGATGATTTCAGCTTTCCAATTGTGAACTTTCCATTTCTAAGTAGCAACATTCCAGCAGCACCTGCATACGGGGTATATATCTCCCAATTGATACGATATTCCCGTGCTTGCATTTCCTATCATGATTTTCTTGATAGAGGGTTACTGCTCACAAGGAAGCTATTAAACCAAGAGTTCCAAATGGTGAAGTTGATATCATCCCTTCGTAAATTTTACGGACGCCATCACGAGTTGGTTGACCGTTATGGAATAACCGTTTCACAAATGATATCGGATATGTTCCTTATGTCGTAACTACAATCCCCTTCCCTTTCATGAATTTGACCTACCGAATTAGACTTTTTACCGGATTTGTAATCACATAAGCAACACGACGTGTGCCGCATGTGGGGCATGATCTGCCTACCCTTCCGGAGCACCTGAGATCGCCCCTAGTTTGTGGGGGGTTCGTGTTGTTTATTCTTTAGTTTTCTATGTTGTGTCATGTGTACTATTGTTTTTCTGTTTGTCTTTTTTCATTTTTAACCATGGCGTTGTCAGTTTGTTTTAGATTTACGAGTTTGACTGTCCCTTTGGTATCTTTCGTCCCTCTTTTAATAAAGCGGGTGTTTGTCAAACAGCTTGAAATGAAAGAATAACGGAATTAAATTTAGAGATATTTACTTTACCATCTCTGGGAACAATATATGTTTTGTGTCTATACAAAAAGAAATGTTTCAATTCCCAAAATTTCCTTCTTTTCGATAACACTTTCTCATTTGTATAAAAAAAAAAGGAGATTTGGGAGATACTAGTGGAGTTTATACCTAATTATAATATAAAGCCTACTTTGAACATTGAAGTAATACCTTTTTTTTATCAATAGATAAATGTTATGTTACTGACCTGTCTGACATGTACTTCCCGTGTGGCCAAATTGACATTTACACGTGTTAGGGTTAACACACAATCCTCCATTAATACAAGGTGGATCACATATGGCTGAAAGGAACAACTCTTTATTATGAATGTTCTATCCTAAGGTTTGACTTAGGTACAGACATATAGTGAAAAGGAGTTCTTCTGCAGTTGAAATCCTAATCAAACTAAAAGTATTCTTATACTTATCTTAACTTCAAACACGAACTCCTCTCCACGATTCTGACATCACTGAATACGAATTTGGAAATAAGAGAAGCAACACTTTAGGTGCAACATGTTTAGCACCACGGAAGTACCGAATGTGGCCACAGTGTTTGCGTGTCTCTCAATCCTTATTTTTGTATGTCGTGTTTTGTTTTTGTTCACCTTTTTGTTGTATTTCGGTTTTTTTGCAATGGTGTTGTCACTATGTTTTTTTATCGACCTATGAGTTTTGAATGCCCTTAGTATTTATATTAAGTATTCAACTCTGTACTTTGTGTATTTCTGGATTTTTTGTATGTCTGTATAGATACCTTGCAATGTCTAACCTATGTTTTTGTAAAAAAAAAATCCTGCTTTGTATCAATCTGATTATGCAAGCCCTTTTCAGTTCATTTATATAGTTTGTTCATATGTTGTACTGTTACACCACTGTTCTCAATTGAATTTTTCCATATTTTCACATAGGTACCTTTTATTGTCGACTATACGGCATAGAGTTTTCTAATTATCAAAGTCTGTACGATTGCACCCACTTCATTTGAACTTTGATGGTTAGATGTTTCATTGGCAAACATAACCACATATCCTTATTTTATATTATAAAATTTAAACAAATTATCCCACAGTTTATGTGTTTTCTTGCATTGAAAGATTACCTTGCCCATCAACCAAACTGAAATGGTTGATGTTAGTGTTTAATGCCACTTTAAGCACTATTTGCTATATTGTGGCGGTCAGTTTTTATAGTTGGAGAAAGTTGGCGGAAGTTGGAATGCCAGAGCAGAAGAACTAACGACTTTCGGCATGACAACCGTGAACTGAGATCCCTATTCTTTTGTTAAATATTGTATACTTTCCTCTCGTTGAGTTGATGTTATATTTAGTATACACCCACGGTACTTCAATTCAGGCGACGCATACAAAAAAACCATGTATAGCACAGGCGAGTACCTTCACTACAACTAACAAATAGGGAAATAAAAGTTGCTACATAATTTTGAAAACCAGGGTAAAACTGTTTCATACCACTAGTAGGTACCTAGGGTAGTGACAGCTGTTGATTGAATATTGCTGCTTTTTATTGAAATTTATTGTATTCTAAAAATACCTTTTGAAAAAAAATATTAATCAATTCTAATATTTTATCTTTTCATCTAAATTTATAGTTGAATAAGAAATGAAGTAGAAAGAAAATGATTTTTTAGCTCACCTGGCCCTAAGGGCCAAGTGAGCTTTTCTCATCACTTGGCTTCCGTCGTCCGTCGTCGTCCTGCGTTAACTTTTACACAAATCTTCTTCTCTGAAACTACTGGGCCAAATTTAACCAAACGTGGCCACAATCATCATTGGGGTATCTAGTTTATAAATTGTGTCCGGTGACACGGCCATCCAACCAAGATGGCCGCCATGGCTAAAAATAGAACATTGGGGTAAAATGCAGGTTTTGGCTTATAACTCAAAAACCAAAGCATTTAGAGCAATCTATCATCAAATCAAATTGTTTATCAGGTTGAGATCTATCTGCCCTGAAATTTTCAGATGAATCCGACATTCCGTTGTTAGGTTGCTGCCCCTGAATTGGTAATTTTAAGGAAATTTTGCTGTTTTTAGTTATTATCTTGAATATTATTATAGATAGAGATAAACTGTAAACAGCAATAATGTTCAACAAAGTAAGATGTTTAAATAAGTCAACATGATCAGAATGGTCAATTGACCACTTTAGGAGTTATTGCCCTTTATAGTCAATTTTTAACCATTTTTCGTAAATCTTAGTAATCTTTTAGAAAAATCTTCTCCTCTGAAACTACTGGGCCATTTTAATTGAAACTTGGCCACAATCATCTTTGGGGTATCTTGTTCAAAAAATGTGTCCGGTAACTCGGCCAACCAACCAAGATGGCCGCCATGGCTAAAAATAGAACATGGGGGTAAAATGCATTTGTTGGCTTATAACTCAAAAACCAAAGCATTAAGAGCAAATCTGACAGGAAGTAAAATTGTTGATCAGGTCAAGATCTATCTGCCCTGGAATTTTCAGATGAATTTGCTGCCCCTGAATTGGTAATTTTGAGGAAATTTGGCTGTTTTTTTTGTTATTATCTTGAATATTATTGTAGATGGAGATAAACTGTAAACAGGAATTATGTACAGAAAAGCAAGACTTAAAAAAAATCAACATGACTAAAATGGTCAATTGACCCCGTAAGGAGTTATTGCCCTTTATAGTCTTTTTTTTTTTACAATTTTCATGAATTTGGAAAATTTTAATAACAGTTTGCACTGAAACTACTTGGCCAATCATTAAAGATAGAGATAATTGTAAGCAGCAAGAATGTTTAGTAAAGTAAGAACTATAAACACATCACCATCACCAAGACACAATTTTGTCACGAATCCGTCTGTGTCCTTTGTTTAATATTCACATAGACCAAGATGAGCGACACAGGCTCTTCAAGGCCTCTAGTTTCTCAACTTACGTGTATTACAGTCCGTACCTCGCCAACCAGCACAGCAGTAACGTTCCTTTGTGTAGTAGGTGACGGTCCTTTGTTCATACCAGGTGCTTATTTCAAATAAAAGTAAATAAAAACTAAATGTTGTATAAACGACAAGATCAAAACTGTTTTTATTTACGTTACAGCTATGTAATTAATATAAAACAGATAAATAAGAATCTTCAAGTCAATGTAACAATACTTTTTTAAAGCTCTGAAAGAAAATGTCTCTACTCCAAACGTCTTAAAACCATTAACAGATATTAAATACTGTTAGTACCTCATTTAACATTAAAATGAAGACAATTGTTTGCGAGAAACACCAATTTACACCAAACACATTTACTAACTTGTACAAAGGTCATATGTTTTTTTCCGTCAGTTTGTGAAGACTTTACACTAAATCCTTAAAATGCGTAATGGTTAAACATTTATTAAGAAAATTAGAAGTTTATTAATTGAAAACATCCTTAAACTAGCTTTAAGTAATTGTGAGTACATTAAGATCGATAATTTGCGTCTTCTATTAGTGATTATTTATTTTTTTGTCATTTGGTTTGTTGTCATGGTTAGAGTATTACAGTTTGTTCTTGTGGTGCGTTGCTTAGAAACAACGACTTTGATTTTTTCAAACATGTTTACCTACACTAAACACTTACCAGTGACCCCAATCCCATCTACAACAAACTTGTGTCCTGCTGTAACGAGTTCCAGTTCTGTAACACGTTCGTCTAAAAAAAACAATGGGTACACTTTATTTCAAAGTCTATTTCATCGATTTATCAATTCATTATCTGCTATTCATTCGTACACATTTGTTTTTAAAACACTACGAAAAGGAAAATATATGATGTATGAATCTATGACAAAAAAAAATCAATATTCACGAACATTAAAAAGGACCAAACGCTAAGGAACAGTGCTTATATTGCTTTTCGAAATCTCAACTTCAAAGTAAGGACTATTATATGGAGCAATCAACGTTACTTCACTCACTGGAAGTTTAAGACAGCTCAAAACTTCTCAAAAGACATATCTTTCTTTGAACAATCACTTCTATTAAGTATTGTCGTATTGCTTGATCTAGTTTAAGCTTCCTGTTTTCTTTGAAATTGCTTGAACTTTTGAAGCTATGCATGAATGATTGCATATCACAGCCTTTCTGGTTTTATTCAGCTGATGTTGATAAAAAGTTGAAGAAGGCCACTTTGTCAAATAATGCCTTTTGCTTGGCTTGAATTTCAAAGATCTGTTTGAATTATTTATATAAACAGCATGTTTATGTTTCATTGAAAGTAAATAACTCAAAGATCTGTAGCAAGTAAATTTTAAAGGAATAAAAAGTATATAAGATAAAATATTTCCGGAAATTATTTACTGAAACATCTCGTATTATTTCATTCTCTTCAGAAAATTATACACAAAAATGCAATGGATGTCTAAAAGTTAATCATGAGATCATAAAAAAGTCCATTCCAAAAACAAAACAAAGAACAAAAATATGGAAACGACCATAGTGAAAAGATATTTTCAATTTTAACAAATGAATGCAAATAATTAATATCTTACCCATCAACAAGACTAACGTTTAAAGCTATTAGCACGGTAAAAACACAAAGAACTGTCGCATTTTTCATTTTCAATCACTTCAGGCATTAAAACAATCCAGGAAGTTTGTCGATGAAAGGTTGAGCCCTTTATCACATAACGGTATCTGGTTTTTTTCTGTTTATCTACAGTTTGTTAATAACATAACTGATAACATTGGTAAATACCTATACGTCATTTTCAATATGATTCACGACTTTAAATCACTGAAATAGGTAAAATACCTAATGGAATAGTCTTGGCATAGAATACCCTATTGTAAGAAGTTTTCGGAAGTTGAAATGTTTTGTTTCCTTAGACAAAAACCTAAAAACAAATACGTAACACAGCAAAAACGACAATCACTGAATTACCGGCTCATGACTTGGGATAGGAACATACATAAGAATGTGACAGGGTAAAACATGTAAGTGGGACCTCCCCCCTACCTGAGACAGTGGTGTTACTGTACAGTACAACATAAAAACGAACTTTTAAAATTAGTTGAAAAAGGCTTAACTCGTCAGATGGATGCGTACATATATACATCTAACAAAAAACACATAGTGGACGTGTCCGGGTACTTGTACATCCCAACAACAAAGAGACACTAAATACTGATCTGAGAGTATACGCAGTTACAGACAGCTAATTCAAATCAAAATAATAACAATACTAAAAATAAATGCATCTTAGACTAAATTACCAATCAGTAAACATCCAACATCCATTAGATTTAGTTTAACGACGTCATAAACAGTCAGAGAAAATATAACCTTGTAAAACTCGTCATGTTTAACAAACGAGTATACACATTAAAAGAAAGTTATGTAGTTAACAAGCTTTTAAGAACACAAATCCCATAAACACGTATCACAGACGCGTAAATCAACTTATTATAAAATAAGGAAATGTGGTATGATTGCCAATTAAACAGCTATCCACAAGACTTCAAATGTGGTGGATGTAAACAAAAAAAGGCAACAATATGTCCTTTAACAATGAGAGAGAAAACATGCCTTTTTATGCACAATGACCACTTACAGTAGCATGAGACAAGAGCAAATAAAGCGTCTTGATATTACAACTTGATATACGATTTTTTTTCTTCCCAAATAAAGCAAAACATTAAAAAAAAAAAAAAAAAAAGATACCACGAAGAGAAATATTTTATCAACAGGTCATTTATAGATTTGATAAGATACGGTAACCGTTATGTTTTTTGATAGTTTTATAAGTATTGGATTTAATATAGGTGCCTCGAAAAACACACATAGGCGCTGTTCAACATCTGAAAAGTGACTGTTAGGTTCTATAGAATCATTCCATATATATTTTATAAATGTAATGTGCACACATACGAATTAAAAAGTGACAATTGCGCGTCTGGCGTATATACAAAAATTAGTCCTGGTATCTATGCTGAGCTTACCACTGTGTCGATGCCACTGCTGGTGGAGATTTATTTCCCCGAGGGTATTACCAGCCCAGTAGTCAGCACTTTGGTGCTGACATGAATTATCATTGATATGGTTATTTTTTATAAATTAACTGTTTACAAAATATTAAATTTTTGAAATACTCAGGCTTTTCTACCTCATGCATAGATTATCTTAGCTGTATTTGGCAAAACTTATAGGAATTTTGGTTCTCAATGCTCTTCAACTTCGTATTTTATTTGGCCTTTTTATTTTATTTTTTTATTCGAGCGTCACTGATGAGTCTTTTGTAGACGAAACGCGCGTCTGGCGTATATACAAAATTTAATCCTGGTATCTACGATGAGTATAATTATTTACTACGACTGGGTCGATACCACTGCTGGTGGAGATTTATTTCCCCGAGGCTATCACCAGCCCAGTAGTCAGCACTTTTGTGCTGACATGAATTATCATTGATATGGTTATTTTTATAAATTAAAATTTTGAATTTTTTGGCCTATTTAACTTTTTTTGGTTGGAGCGTCACTGATGAGTCTTTTGTAGACGAAACGAGCGTCTGGCGTATGTAGAAAAATTTAGTCCTGGTATCTATGATGAGTTTATTGTATACGCATACAGATGAAAACATTTGTTGCTGTAACTTGTCTTTTATCAGCGTTTAACGACAATCTCTGATGCTGTGATAAAATTTAAGCTGGGTTCACACATTCACGATTTTTACTTCCGTCCTTGACCAGACTATTCCCGATTAAATTTGTCAAAAGTTTGATCAAGATCCTGTGGCTCGTGGCTGGAAATCTAAACTCCAAAATAGGCCAAAAACAGACATGACAAATTTCTCAAAATCATGCGAGTTCCAGCAGACAACGTTCAGAAAAAGAAAAAACATTGAAACGATTTTAATCCAATACATCAGAATCTGTCACAACATAGTCACGATTGTAATCTGACTAGACAAAATCAGTTTCTCCGAATGTTACGGGACCCACCTAACTGTTGGGGTGCTTGACCGACTTCTCCGAGCCATTTCTGATAACTAGGAATCTGTTACGAACATACACCACTTCGTTAAGACAAAGTTTTGACAGTCAAGATCAATGAGGATAGTAATTCGACCTTTTATCTTTTCGTGTCTTAGAACTGTCTAGTCTCAAACGGGAGCCATAATCGCCACCGTGTGAACACCGCATATAGTTTTCTAAATATTCAACATTCAAATCTTTATAGGACCCAACTTATAAAAGAACAGAAGTTATGTGTTTTAACAAATTTAGTAAAGTCTGGTATTCATGACAATTACAATGTATAAAATTGAAAAGATTTTCCATCATTTTTTTTTATCGACGCCACTCAACTGTAAACATCTGTCATACACGTAGTAGGTTTATCTAGGGTAGCTATAACACCAGGTTAAGCCTTTCATTTTCTTTAGAAAATCCCTGTACACAATCTTGCTTTCAATTCGTTCCGTTCTTTGATATAGTCTAATTATGACTATAACATTTTGTTTTCTCAGGGTTTATGAACTTCCTCCTTTTGAATTTAACCTTGAAGTCCGATATTTGTGTTAATACCTTTTTACCTATGCAACGAAATCAAAGCAAATTCCACAAAAAGCCTTTTAATCGGATAACTTTCTTAATTTCCCACTCATGGACAATATCAGGCTTACAAATTACAAATCACAGATCAATTTACAATTTAAACAAAGTGTATTCATACAACGACCGTTTTATTAGATAGAATATAAATAGATTGTATTGGCTTTTAATAGACAACGATAAAATTTAGGACTCAAAAATTTGTAAATAATGCTGGAATTACCTGATCTATGTATGTCAGTTTATAAGTACAGATATGTTTGTATTTGTTATCTTCGAGAAAAAATGTTTGATAAGACGTTACCTTCTTAAGAAGGAAGTAGTTCACAAAAATCTAGTGCTGACATTTAAAATAAATTAAAATTACTAGACAGGTAGCTTACATCTACTTCGAAAAAGACAATATATTTGTTCTACACGCATCTATATTTTTCGAAGTTAAGATATCATGGCTTGTATACTATGTTAAAAATGAAGAGTTTACCTCTTTTCAGAATGGCCTAAGGTGGTAAAGCATTCTGGATATTTTCCACTGTTGCAATAATGCTAACTAACCATGATGATGAGGCTTCAATGATGACGATTTGTTATGTAAATGATTAAATTATCTGCTAAGACCTAGTTTTATTTTCATTCGTCATTCACATATTTTTAATAACATTTTTATGGCCCATTTCTGAGCATTATGTTTTCTGTTAATTACGTCCGTTCGTCCGCCCGTCCGTTCGTCCGCCCGTTCGTTCGTCTGACCCGCTACAGGTTAAAGTTTTTGATCAAGTTAATTTTTGATGTTGTAGACCAATCTACTTGAAACTTAGTAAACATGTTTTCTATGATATGAACTTTCTAATTTTAATGCAAAATTAGAGATTTTATTCCATTTGCACGGTCCACTAAACATGGAAAATGATAGTGTAGATGGAGCATTGGTGTACTTGGGACACATTCTTGTGATTTATGATTCAGATGCATTTGATATTTTGTCAATAAAGCTAATGTGATTAACTCAAGAATATCACCCAACATAAAAGACTGGTCCAGACACTATACCAGGGACACTACTGAAAGATTTTGCAAAAGAAATAACACCAATTCTGACAACCATCTTTAATGCATCAATTTAAAAAATCAAAATACCAGATCAATGGAAAGAGGCTTTAATAACACCATTATTAAAAAAAAGAGAAAGAGGAAGAGTATCAATCTATCGTCCTGTATCCCTGACGTCGATTAGTAGCAAGATCATGGCACATATAATTCATAGTAACATTGTAACATCATCAGTCATCTTGAGACAAACAGCATTCTGTCTGTAAATCAACATAGTTTCCGTAAAAATAGATCATGTGAGAGCCAACTTGCTATTTCTATACAAGATCTAGCAGCTGGACTCAACAGCGGGGCTCAAATAGATTGTGTACTGCTAGACTTTTCAAAAGTGTTTGACAAAGTGCCACACCAACGCCTGTTGAACAAATGCAGATACAAATGCAGATACTATATATGGTATAAGAGGGAACACACTTCAATGGATAGCTAGTTTCCTTCAGGGCCGATCAACAGGTTGCTTTAGATGGAAAGAAGTCAAAAACATCAGACGTAACATCTGGAATTCCCCAAAGAACTGTAATGGGGCTCTTCTTTTTCTCATCGTCATAAATGACCTGCCATGCAATGAGGATACCATTTTATTTCAGAAAGACCTAGACAATTTACAGAAAAACGAGGACACATGGCTTATACAAGTCAACCCTGACAAATGCGAGGTATTATGGGTAACCAATAAAAGAAAACAAATTACCACAAACTACACCATACATGGAAAGACATTAGAAGTAGTGAAGATACTAAGTACCTCAACATCAGCCACAACTTATCGTGTAACTACCATATACTAGGTACTAGTACAGTAACAAAGAAAGCGAACAACACTAATTCTTTTTTAAGAAGAAATATCAGTTTCTGTCCTAATAAAATAAAGGCTGAATGTTATACCACACTAGTAAGACCAATTATGGAGTATGCTTGTATCATTTGCCCAATAACGCAGAAAAACATCAGAGAGTTAGAAATAGTGCAGAGATGAGCAGCACGCTTTGTAACTTCAGAGCCACCAGTAGTGTTACCTAGATGCTTAAAGACCTGCAATGGATTGAATTACAAGAACGAAGAGAGAGAGTAAAGACCATCATGCTATACCGTATAATACACCATCCTTTGCAATACCACATGAGCAATACTTTATACCAAGTATAGCATTAACAACTAGAGGACATAACACCAGATTTCTACTATCCTACTCGAGACTAAAAAACCACCAGCAATATTTTTTTCCATCTGAAATTCGTCTGTGGAATGAACTTCCATCTGCTGTCGTCACTGCTTCCACTTTGGAAGATTCAAAGTCAGCATCTAGACACCTGCTTCTTGTTAGATATCTCAGTTTCAATTGTATATAACACCACAATGGCTTTTAATCGGATTTGTGTACGTAGTATGTTGGAAAGATGTTTCCTTTGGGCATGTGTAAATATATATATAGTCATTTGCGATAAAACACCAGAGGTGGTATGCAAATTATTGGAAGAAGAAGAAGATTGCTACACAAATTTGCAGTTTCGCAATGCAACATTACTTTAAAGAATGTTTTTTACTTTTATAACGAAATATAAATTCCAGTATTAGACATCTCTGACACAGTTTTCAATTTTATGTGTACACACATGTTACCTATTCTGACATCGTACTCGAACTTCTTTTAATCTGAATTTTACTGGGCGTATTGCTGTGGGTTTGCATGAATATTCCAAATTTATTTAATTAATGTCTTCAATGCAGATTATATCCGTCTTAAGGCTTTGATAGTCTATAAATGTTTTAAGAAATAATCATCAATGTTCGTAGAACCTAAACATGAGTACCAGCATCGTGCTGTAATACCGCAAATAGATGAGTTGGATTTATTTCTTATCATATGTCGATGCCGAGACTATTAGACTATAGAGTGATTCGTTGTGTTATGCATATCATACCAAGAACCCTAATTAAATTTAACATAAAAGATTGACAAAATATCAGATAAACAGTGAAACTAATAAATCGAAAATAAACTGAAAACGCCAAGGCTAAAAATAAAAAAGACAAACAGACAAACAATAGTACACATGACACAACATAGAAAACTAAAGAATAAGCAACACGAACCCCATCGAAAACTAGGGGTGATCTCAGGTGCTCCGGAAAGGTAAGAAGATCCTGCTCCACACGTGACACCCGTTGTGTTGCTTGTGTTTAACAAATCCGGTAAATAGTCTAATTCGGTAGGTAACATTCATGAAAGGGAAGGGGATTAATTGAAGTTACTACGTAAGGAACATATCCGATATCATTTGTAAAACGTTTATTCCATAACGGTCAATCAACTCGTGATGGCGTCCGTAAAATTAACGAAGGGTTGATTTCAACTTCACCATTTAACTCTTGGTTTAGATATGCTTCCTTATGAACAGCAACCCTCTATCAAGAAAATCACGATAGGAAATGCAAGCACGGGAATATCGTATCAATTGGGTGATATATATATCCCGTATGCAGGTGCTTGCTGGAATGTTGCTACTTAGAAATGGAAAGTTGACAATTGGAAAGCTGAAATCATCTCTTTTGTCGTAAAGTTTTGTTAGTTAAGGTAGTTTAAACCATTAAATCTATTAAGTAGACAAAACTCCATAAGGTATTATTGCTCACGCGGGTTTACACCACGAGAACCGTCTTTATTGGGGCAGATTATCAGGAAGAATATACCTGTTTGTGGAGCACTTACATTCCATACATGGGCAATGCGCAATAATATACCACAGTGAAATTGACACACAGGTAAGGTCATCACATATCCTGTATAAAGACTACAGTCTGATTTAAAAAGTGTTATAATGAAACAGTACTGAAGAAATTAGTAACGAAACACTACTTACGAAATCAGTACTGAATCATTACTGACGAAATCAGTACTGTCAAAAACAGTACTGTGAACATCAGTACTGACAAAATCAGTACTAAAACAGTACTGTCAAAATCAGTACTGAAACAGTACTGTCAAAATCAGTACTAAAACAGTACTGTCAAAATCAGTACTAAAACAGTACTGTCAAAATCAGTACTGAAACAGTACTGACAAAATCAGTACTGAAACAGTACTGTCAAAATCAGTACTAAAACAGTACTGTCAAAATCAGTACTAAAACAGTACTGTCAAAATCAGTACTGAAACAGTACTGACAAAATCAGTACTGATTTCATTGAAAGTATAACATTATAAGTTTTCAGTCTTTCCTTACAGTACTGATATGCACGAGGGTAGAAATGTACCAAAAAAGTATGGGTAAATTATTGGTAGTGTAGAAAGTAAGGGTTATCAATGTAGTAGTAATTTTGTATTTAAACATCAAAATATACTATGATAGAACAATAAGAACGTTCAATGTTGACATCTGAATTTTACAGCGTCATTTTTAATCCGCGCCAACATTATGCAGATTTATGTGCACATGCTATCCATCTACACAGTTCAAACTTGTTACAAGCTAGTTGAAATTGAAACTACAGTTTGAAATACAAACAGAGAAGGATTCGTTCGGTAAGAACAGGGGGTCATGTTTCTGTGTCTGTGACATTGTTTTGAAGTGTAGAAATGGCTGTAGAAGAGTCAACTGGTACAAGTGCTGCTGATGAAAAAGAACTACCCGTTGCTACATTGTCTAACACCGAACTAATTTTATACTTATGACCTGTGCTTGATATTCTGATATAGGGTGTTTCTCATATTTATTGTCAGACATAGCATGATGCTTCTGGCCGCTAAACTTGCATCATTCATATGGGTAATAGCTGTAGATCTAAGTGACTGTCCTATGCATCGTTTTATACCGGCATTTTTACAACCTGTACGAAATGTTCCATATGAAATGAACACGGATTATAGTAGGAACATTGCTCTGAATTCCTACCAGAAAAGAGTGATATTCTAGTCGGACAGTAGTAGAAATTCACACGGAAAATAGCCGAAAAAAATTAATTAGCAGGAATTTCTTAGTAGGAATACCAATATTCCTACCAGGATTACGCAAATTAGCAGGAATAAGTTGGTAGCAAAATAAAATTCCTGCTAGAAAACCTGGGAGGAACTTTTCAAAATTCCACCAAGAAAAAAAGTTCTGGTAGAAATTTTAAAATATACAAAATATAGGTGTACATTCACAAATTCACATCTGGGTCAATGATTAAGTTTCAACCACACCAAATAACAAAGGAAATTCATATAACACATTAATTTTTAAGAAAATGGACCAAAAATTTCTAAGGAAATAAGCTAGAAATTGTATTATACATAAGCATGAAGACTATCCAAAAATATGCCTAAATGAAATTAAGAGTGAATTAATGAGTGAAATTATACACTATTGTTGAAGTAATTGATTACAAAATGATTTTAACAGGCAGATAAAAAATTCATTTTGAATGTTTAAGAATTACCTTGTTTTCATAAGCCACATGTTCTTACATTTCTACATTATGTGTGTCATTAGCAAACAAGAATACAGTTCAAGATAACAAATAAGATTCCAGGTAGAAAGATTTTCTGGCAGGAATCCTGTACATGTAGTAGGAAATTATATAATCAAATCAGATTTTTCAAAACAGAAAAAAATCCATACAGACTTTTTGAATTCCACTTAGGTAGTAGGATTTCGGTAGTAGGAAAATAAAAAGTTCCAGTCAGAATTTTGTTCATTTTCCATGTCCGCCTACTTTCAATATGGAATCTTTGATTCTAGGTAGATTCCTTCTTCATTCCTACAAGTGTCTGGGTATATTTCTTCTACTTTTTTTGTACGGGAATTATCGGGCCTGGAAGCTGCGAACTTTTTTAATTTTCACAGGTGTTACATTATATCAGATGTTGTATATCTGTGGAATGCCTAATGCTTCTTGTGTAATGCTTAGCGGCAGTATTTGTTGTAAAGATTTGGCCTCTGAATTACATTTGGATAGAAAATGCTTTATTGTATAAAGACGACAGCACTAACAATTGTGTACAGCATACATCCTTTGTCTTGTGTATCTTTTTTGTTGCATCCTCTTGTCTATCTTAAATAATAATGGCGTGTCTCGTATGAGGTTGACAGAACTAAGCCCCTTTTCAATACGTTCGAATTTGCCATAATTTATATTCAACTGATGATCAACTTCTACCCCACGGCTGACATTAAAGGTACCATTGTCTGAAACGGGGTTCTTCTCACAAGGTAGGTGTTTATTTTCATTAATTCAGTTGGTGGTGGTATTTTTTTTTTGTCTTGATAAACTACTGAGTAAGAACAGTTGAACTTGGTACTAAGCATATAATTGCTGATTTAAATTCTGTGTCACGGATAAAAACGACTGGTCTGATTCCTGTATTGGTGCAGATTCTTGCTGATGTTGTTGAAACTGGGCTTCATTTTAACAAATATCAGTGGATAGTTATTGTTAAGGTTTTGTCATAGTTAATTCGGAATATTACAGACTGTCAAAAATATTTATATTTGAGAATGATTTATGTTTGAGTTTTGTTTTTATAACAAAATGAAGATTTGGTATGATTGAATCAATTAAACCTATCTCACATAGTAAGCATTGACGGAATGAACTATAGGCTCTTAAGAGCCTGTGTCGCTCATCTTGTTCTATGTGCATATTTAACAAAGGACACAGATGGATTCATGACAAAATTGTGTTTTGGTGATGGTGATGTGTTTGTTGATCTTACTTTACTGAAAATTCTTGCTTCTTACAATTATCTCAATTTAGAATGAACTTGGCCAACTAGTTACAGAGGAAAATATTTTGTTAAAATTTACAAAATTTACAAAATTATTTTTGACCTTTTTGGTCATGTTGACTTATTTGTGGATCTTACTTTGCTGATCATTATTGCTGTTTACAGTTCATCTCTATCTATAATAATATGCAAGATAATAACAAAAAACAGCACAATTTCCTTAAAAATTTCCAATTCAGGGGCAGCAACCCAACAATCGATTGTCCGATTCGTCTAAAAAATTCAGGGCAGATAGATCTTTACCTGATAAACAATTGTTGTCAGATTTGCTCGGCCATCTTGGTTGGTTGGCGTGGTCACGCCACACATTATTTTAACTAGATACCTCAATGATGATTGTGGCCAAGTTTGGTTTAATTTGGCCCAGTAGTTTCAGTGGAAAAGATTTTTATAAAGGCTAACGACGACGGACGACGACGACGCAGGACGCAAAGTGATAAGACTACGATAAACTACTGAGTATGTATAAAGTCTCTTCACTTTGACCAGACACATATAGAATCAGACAATCCTCATAACCTGGGAAAGTTGTGAAACAGGACAGCATCATACCTTACAAGAAAACTCGTTTGCCAAATACACAAGGTATTATGCTGTCCTGTTATATGTGGCGTAGGTTTTATTCATTCAATTCAATGAAAAGGACCTATGCACACATTATTATATTGTTATTTCATTAGAAAAGATACAATACAGAATTATATATACTTTAATATGATTTTTTTATGATATATAACTAACATTCTAACATGACGTCCTTCAAACGCTTTGAGTACACACCCGTGGTAAAATATGAATATATTGCATTGGCTGTTCCGATCGTACTCCCACGTCATATGTTTTTTATGAATGAAGTACCCGACGTCATAGAATGATGACGTTATAATTTTAGCATTTTACGGGAAAATACACGCTTCTGATAACGAAAATCATCACAACAAGGAAACGTCAACAAACGATGCTAAAATGTGGTATACGCCCATTTTGTTTTATATACAGAAGACATATAAGTTAATTATCATTTAAATTCATCCAAATCTATCTAAATAAGTTTTGTGAATAGTTTGAGCATGTCACTTTTTCTGTTTGCTCCGTTCTTTTACGCCAATCTAAAAGTGAGTTAATTTGTGAGAACGGCAAATAATGGCCTCCACCTAGAGCGCTTCGATCCAAAACAATTGCCGTATTTGTCCTATTAGAATCGAAATAATTCATGGGGGCTTGAATATATCTAGATTTTACCACGGGTTGTCCCTTTATGCCGATATTTTACCCCTCGCTATCGCTCAGGGTAAAATATTTGTCATAAAGGGCCAACCCGTGGTAAAATAACGATATATTCAAGCCCCCATGAATTATTTCTTAAATATTCTTCGAGATTGTTACGTAAAATAACATTAAATTGTTGAATCATTGGAAACACCTGATATTATACATTGATTGCATTTCGCTTTCTACATCAAAAACAATTTCAAACTATCGACGTATTGATCATTTATCCTCAATTTTGTCTTTCTTTTTCCGAAGTCAGTCTCTAATATGTCCTTGTTCGATACCATATACGGTTCAACTGTAAAAATAAAAATAAAAAATCTACACAATACTATTGACATATTGGTTTTATATCAACTGCATAAATATATTTTTGCTTTGTGAACCAAAAAAAAAAACAGACAGTATAGGTATAAATGAAAATTCCTGGATCCGCCACTGTATAGCTTCTGTTCCCTACTCCCTACATGAGAAAACTCAGGACACAGAACAAGGAAAGCTTTCTTGTAAATAAATATTTTCTTATGAAATCTATTTATGTTCGGTTATTATTCTTTCTTTAATAAAAAAAAATCGTCTCTATCACATTTATTGAAACGTATATGATATTATAAATATAAAGAGCGAAGTGTTGGAATAAACCGGACGTTTTTGAAGTGATTGATACATTATGTTTAAACTTAATAATGATATAAATGTGCAAATTCTTTATCATTACTGATGTGTTTTATCATTATGGTACTCACCAAGGCTGATACTTCAACCAATTACTTCCACTACATTGGAAGCTGAAATATAGGTGTGAATCTGGTTTAAATAATCGACATGTTCTTAACACATAATTGTAAGACTTGAACTCTGAATTATCTTGAAACCTTCTTTTTGTGATTGTATGATTTTAAGTACGTTTAGTTCAACAACTTTAACAGACCGTTGACTAAAACATGGAAACTGGAAAGAAAAAATCAGAAAATTTCCATCTAAATAAATTGAAATATAGAAATTGATAAATGTGCATGTATAAAAATATAAAAATCATTTATGAATAGCAAACTAAACCTGTAATTGGGTAAATATTAAAAGGAAGTTCGCCATGTTGACTTTCAAATGAAACTTTACCAAACACAAAGAGGTCAAATCATTTTCAATAAAAAAAAATTGTTAGTTTCCTCAAACATTACTAGTTAAGAATGTAGCCTTTTTGACTTTGATGTTAAATACGCAATTTACAAGTTATGACTTCGCCGTAAAACAAATCCGAAGAGACAAGAGGAACCATCCAAATTTGAAAGTCAAAGGGAAATTATTATAGACAAATTCATGACAAAAACGTAAAAACGCAGCCTACAAAACCCGACATACAAAATCAAATAACAGAAATGCACACACTCAATTAAATGCCGGTGTTGGTCTCATTTCATTCAATGTGACTTGTTGTGCAGTTATTTAAAATGATTAAATATTCATAGATTTACAATCAAGGAATAACAGGGGATTGTCAAAACGACACTTGGAACATATTTGTGGTCATCAGTGACAAACCTATTCTTTGACAGTAAACAAACTAATGAATTCTATACTATTGTTTCATTCGTAGTTAAGATACTTCTGTACCGGTGAGATTATGCTACAAAGAGATTGAACGTTCTATTAAATAAACATCATATTGATAAACAAATAATGAATTTAAAATATTTGGTCGAAGGATATAAAATACAAGATGCCTCATGAAATGCTATTAATTATCTCTTGGAAGCTAGCTTATTCAAACTGCACTAATGAATTTGCATTTCAAAAATTAAATTAAAATATGTAATGTTACGTGAAAATATCTAAAAAGGAATATAAGAACAGGTCTTATCTGATAAAGTATGAAAAAAGTAAATCACATGGTAAAAAATGAAAAAAATCATGTTTTTTGTATTATATTTTCTTTTATTCAAACATCTTTTTTCTATGTACATGCATTTCAGTTTAATCAAATTCAACAAATCTGTAACTATAATGAGCTGCATTAAAAATGTGCGTTTTTGCTCTAATTTTAGGGATTTAATACACTGTAGTTAAAAGAATGTATCATTTTTTGTAACAATTGTTTACATTTTACTGAGATTTTACCCTGGACATTCAATGTAAATAACAGGGATGTTTGGATAAAAAGCAAAGCTTTAATCCGCGGAAATTGTTAAAACAGCATTTATGCAATAAATTTTTATGTACTTTTAAAAATATGAAATTAAACATTCACAATTGAAAAACTGTAATCATCTATTTTGTCGAAAGGTTTTGCTTTCAACCGACAATTGCCATGTACTGAAGAGTATACAAATATAAAGCATTCCTAGGTCTTCTTCAAAATGTCAAATTTATTTCAGGTCATTTATATGATATAATTACATAATATTATGTAAACATTTAATATGTTATCATTATTGATTATGCTATTATAAATATCTTGTATAAATACCTTTAGAACAGCGATAGGGATCCTATAAGTATGACTGATGAGATGGACTAAACTAAAAACTACGCGTTCTATCAATGAAATGATTTATGTGCTTATGTTATTATATGAATATACATTCAATTATTCTATTCGAGCATGCAGATGCTAAGCAATGAAATGAAATGATAGTACAATGTAATGCACATGATACACTTATTTACCACTTGAAACATTGTTATTTTATGTACATAGTTTTATTTAGTTAATGTTCAGCTATATATCATACAACCCTAAGAAAAATAATTAAATATAAAACAAAGCTATTTCAGAATGGAATCACGTGTCATGTTTTCTCAAAAAATTAGCAGGAGCAATGTATAACCCTAACATATTGAAGACTCCATCGAACAACCCTATTATTCCCTTGTGAATAACTAAAAAAATTGAAGCCACCATCGAACAACCCGGTTATTCACCAGTGAATAACCCTTGTTGTACTCAATAATCACGAGTTGACGCTGATATAAAGCCCTTGTGGAACTCTTAATCGGGTTGACCAATTTGGATATTCACCTCCTCAGCGAGCCATAATTGTATATATCACTTCATTTGTCACAGTGACATAGATTCGGAGGTGCATTGCTTCTTGAAACAAACGATGTGAGTTTAATTTTACTAAAATATAATTCTTTATTTTAAATTATTGTAACAAGTCAGCTGTTTTAAAACTATTTAAGTTAATAAAACAAAATGTATTGTATGACACGATTTAGAAAGAAATGTAAATGTTCTCTCTTGAAAAAGCTTATTTTTCTGTCATATACTGTCAATTTTATAACCAAAATATATCAATTTACCAAATTATGTATCAACAAACCTGTAACAAAACTAATATAAACTGGATCACTGGAGTCCTCTGCATATTTTGTCACAAACTTGATGGTGTAGTTAGTATTGGAATTTAACCCAACCATATCATACCAATCAGCGTCTTTACTTATAATCCTGTTTTCCTGATGTCCTGAGTTCGTTATAAGTGTTACCAACATGTATTGTATGTCGTAACAACTTTTCCCTGTACTCCATTTAAGTTTTACTCCATTGGGATATATCTTATCCACTCTTAATCTTATTGGTCCTGCATCTGAACATATTGTGACAAAACGTGTTTCATATTTCAAAGTTATAGACTAAAATACATGTTAATCCCGCGCAATATATTCTGTATGTGAATATGCCAGTCAGCAGCCTTTAAACAATTGATTCATGTCTGTCATATATTATTTTCATTTATTGGGTTTAGCACACGTCGGTTATAAAAAAAAAAAGGAAATGGTATGATTGCCAATAAGACAGCTATCCACAAAAGACCAAAATGACACAGACATTAACAACTATAGGTCACCGTACGGCCTTCAACTTTATTTTTTCTTCCGATTTCATCATGCCGGGTCATACTTTATAGTACGGTCTAGATTTCGCTTATTTGTTGCAGTCCGTGCGGAACCTGTAGTTTTTTTTTAATTCTTCGTTGATTGGTTTCTGATAGAAATTGACATTGGAATCATAGCACATCTCCTTATTTTAAGATTTAAGGGGGTAGACCTTGGTTCAGGGAGATAACTCATTAAATCAGTTATGCGTTTGTAAAAGTCAAGAATAATCTATGTATTTTAAGCATTTACCTGAAATAGATTGGAAATAATCTATGTAACTTAGAAGCTTAGAATATATTGATGAAAATGGTTGACACAAACGTACTGATGATTTAAAGAGTTATTGTACTAAGTCTAGGTCTACCTCCTTAAGCACTCTAAAGTCAACTTCGATGTATTTCTTCAGAAAAAAATAAAGCGATGTAACTTATATGTAGGTGTAACCTATTTGGTTCATAATATTCGTGTTTGCCCTTGGTATACCAGACGATGCAGACAACTACATGTCTAAGATGTATTTCCTTATACGAGTGTATTTTAAAGTAATGATAATAGTTTTACGTTGACTTTTTTATTCACTTCGATTTCTACAGTTTAAGAATATCTTTTCTCAACATTTATATTTCTGTTATACGACTTGACACTGAGAAATAATGCAGAAAAATGAAATGTTTTATTTTCATCAAATGACTAATGGTTATATTAATTCTGTAATGAAATTAACACCCAAGTGAAAAAACGTTGTGGACGCTTCAGATGCGAGGAAAATTTGAAGCTGTAGTTTATCCGTCGCTTAACAGAAAGATTTGCAAATATACTATCAAACTATTGCACAATCAGTTTTATGAATAAAAAAATTAAAAAGTCTGCTGGAAGTGACTACTCGACACGTCTGAAAATTAATTTTAAAGCGAAATGCGTAGTACGTAACATTGTTTAATGCCAGAGAAATCAACAAATCATTCTTCAATGAATACAGAAGTTAAGTAATATAAATTGTATAGGAAGTTACAGTTCTATGAATATTATACGATGCAATTGTGACTGAATAATGCACACAAAAAAAGACAATAGATTATAAGATATGTTTTCAAGTAAGATTCTGCAAATGAGTAAGAACGCGTTTTATATTATTGGGTACCATATTTTCGATTTTTAAAAGCTATTCCATAAGTCAAATTTAATAATGTAAAAGTCATACAGTTTTAAATGTTATCATCATGGTAAATATTTTCATTTATTTGGTTTATTAAGAAAATGTCACGACTTCTGTTACAAAAATTAGAAGAACACATTTGCCAATTTAACATTATGAGTCAATGAAGGACAGGCATCCCGTTGCATTGTATATAATATATGGTATGCAACAATTTATTAGTAACTGTATATGCGTTAAATTTCTTAAAAATGCAAACTCTACAAAGACAGGCGACAGATACCAAATAAAGTTTCAAACTCATTAGTCGAAAACAAACAACAACGCAATGCCAAAACAAGAAAAAAAACTATGAAAAGACAAAACAACAAATAAACAAAACACGCAACATAGTAAACATAATACTGTTTATATGAAATTTATTAATAATTTAATTGTTCTTTTGAATAAAACGGGATTATCACGAAAACAACACTCGACAAATACACCAAATACATCATAATACACTGACATCTAGAGGTATGTTGATATAACTAACACAACACGATTGTTCTAGCTTTAGACCAAGCTTCCATGCATAATATCAGTGACATTATCAATACAATCTTTTTTTTTAAACGAGTGTCAGCGTTTCATCAATAACATTTGTTCACTAATGTATACTTACAAAGTCCCACTCCATTTAACTGCATTAAATCTGATACCTGTATAAAAATAATCAAAATGAATTGAATTAAAAGCAAAGATATTATATATAGATGTCGAAATATAATTCAGGCACATTCTAACTGAACAATTATTTTTTTAAATCAGCATAATTCACCTTTTTTTAATATTTAAGACTGTTACATAAAAAAAGATGTATCACTCTAATTGTAGAATTTATCCATAAAACGATCAAAATCGAACTCTATCCTATTTAAAATTTCCACGGACAATTGCAAGATAATTAGTTTAAGTGGTACATTCATAATGGTCTGGAAACCAAGATATATCAATTATTAAGGTAATTTATCATAAATATTAGGGTAGAAATAGTAATTGTCAAAGTCATCAAAATCGATCTCGTCCTGTCCAGTTCGATGGTACATATAGTATCTGCATCTTTGGTATATTTCACTTTAAGTTATGATTAAACAAAACATCCGTAGCAGAAGTTTGCTTAAATTTATATTCTTTTGTTATTCCCGTTTTATTGATATTGATTTACTTGTATTTGTACGTATTTCGATCCCTTAGTACTGCAGCTGAAAATAATGCAGTTTTTCTTGTCATTTGGGTAAGCTGCGATTTTACTGTTCATCCGTTCAGAAAACCAGTTGTTTCACAGCCTTCGTATAAATACGAAGTTTCATACGAAGGCTTGCTTGTCCTTTTCTTTTACTTATTTATCCCAACTATTAATCCGAAATTTGATACAGTTCACCACTAGTTCAGACCTTACATTGTTTCCCTTTATTACTAATTGCATTTTAAAAGAATTTAATTTTTCTTATGCAAACGTTCCATTAATCTCAAAGAGTTGACATAAAAAATACTTTAAAGCAGAAAAACGTGATTTTCCAGAAAACCCCGCAACATTTATCAATAATTCTCAATCATTTTCTTCGGGGGTCCTCCGGCCTGCAGCAAAATGCTAAGTATTGAGTTGATTCAATAAAAGCACTACAAAAACTGCAGTTCAAATACTGGTATTACATTAGGATCAAATACACATCATTTTAATTCTTAAACATGATGGAGGAAGAGAAATAAAGTTATACATGTAAATCTATGACTATCCCATTCAAATTTGATAAATTTTCATCTAAATAAGTTTTACCTGTTGTTTTTGAGTGGACGATTGCATTGCCATATTAAACACGTCAATCTCAAGTGTTAAATTTTGACTTGGCAAGTTTGCTTTTGGAACAACCATCCAGCAGTTATTAATGTCAAGTGAATGCTTAAAAAAGTAACAATCACCCATTGGTATACATCTGCCAAAAGTGCTCGGGTTTTCCTGAAATTTATAAGCACAATGTTTTAAAAGTGCAAGTGGGCAATTTTAATTATTTTTTTTTAAATATATATAATTCATTTATTATTTAAGGAATGACTGTAATATTATTTCTGTCTATGAAGAAATAACATAAAAAAAATGGGGCACACTGAATAACGCGCGTAGCGGGTTATTTAGCAGTGTGCACCACATTTTTAATGTGTTTCAAATAAAAAACGGAGGGAAAATATGATACAACCCCAAACGAACAAATATAAACGAGTTTTAATTGAAAACAACATTCAAACCTATAATTGCGTTGGATAAAAACAGCAATTTGTATACGTGTAAATGTAAAACTTTAATTGTAGTAGGATCTAAATGCAGCACAAACAATATTTTCCAAAAGACCAAAAAGTGAAAAAGTATATTTAAATAAAACGCATTTGACTAACAGGTCGAACAACTGATGTTCTTAAACCCTGCTGACTGCTATAAATATATATTATACATCAAAATGTATAAATAAGACCTGAAATTAACAAATTAAATAGTACATTTTAGGGGCTTTCCTTCAATGCAACACAATATTTTTTTCGATTAATGAAGAAAAAAAACAGTATGGAAGAATATAATCCGAAAATGTAAAGATATTTAGACTAGAAATTGACACGAAAAACAGAGAAGTATCCAAACTTAAAATCGAGCTGCATTGATGGGATTATCTTTCTCGCATAGATTAAAGATTTTCATTCCAATAAGTTGTTATCTGTGTATGATGAAATACATTACAGTATTGCACAATTGACCATTTTGACTTTACAAAGTTTAAACCAAATTTGCATCAGATAATCAAATATTTCTAATAATTTTTACTTGATAACATTTTTGTTCGCTTTGGAGATTTCGTATATCGTCAAGTTATTGGAATTCCAATGGGAACTAACTGTGCACCACTTATTGCGGACCTGTTTTTGTATTGTTATGAGTTACAGTTTATGACTAAAATTAGCAAAGACCCATCAAAACAACATTCGATACAAAAATTTAACAATACTTTTAGATATTTGGATGATATATTGGCTCTCAATAATGACGACTTCAGTATGTATATTAAAGAAATTTATCCTGTAGAACTTACTTTGAATAAAGCTAATGATAATAATGATCACTGCCCTTTCCTCGATCTTGATATCTATATCATAAACGGGAAGCTTAATACAAAAATTTATGATAAAAGAGATGATTTTTCATTCCCTATTGTTAATTATCCATTTTTAGATGGTGACATTCCCTTGTCACCATCTTATGGTGTTTATATATCTCAACTTGTACGATTCGCTCGTGTATGTAACAACGTATTAGATTTTAGCGAGAGAAATTTATGTATTACTGAAAAATTATTACACCAGGGTTTTCGATATCTCAAACTGGTCAAAACATTTACTAAATTTTATCACCGGTATAAGGAAATAGTTCGTAAATATAACTCAACATGCAGACATCTAATACGTTCAGGTATTTCACATCCAATTTTTTATGGAAATATTCTTTATAAAGCACAAAAATGTCAGTATTCTCCTTAGAAACTAACAAAACCTTTAAATAGACTTATAAGAAGAGGATATAGTTACGATACTGTTGTCAGGTCATTAAAGATTGCATATTTTGGCTTTAATATTGTTTCACTGATAGGGTCTTTGCATCGGAACTAAACACATTTATTTTAAAAAAACATCGGAACTAAACACATTTATTTAAAAAACACAGTTGTTGGCATGACACGGTTTATGTTCTTCTCATATATTTTATGATAGTGTGATACTAAACCCCTAATGGGAGGTATTGTGCCTGATATTCATATGATGAAGACATAATTTTTCAATCAGTTTAATTGAGGTCTGGAGCTGGCTTGTCAGTTAACTGCTAGTAGTCTGTTGTTATTTATGTATTATTGTCATTTTATTTATTTGCTTTTGTTACATCTTTTGACATCGGAATCGGACTTCTCTTAAACTGAATTTTAATGTGCCTATTTTTATGCGTTTACTTTTCTACATTGGCTAGAGGTATAGGGGAGGGTTGAGATCTCATAAACATGTTTAAACCGCCGCAATTTTGCGCCTGTCCCAAGTCAGGAGCCTCTGGCCTTTGTTAGTCTTGTATGATTTTAAATTTTAGTTTCTTGTGTATAAATCGTAGTTTAGTATGACGTCCATTATCACTGTACCATTATGCATATTTTTAGGGGCCAACTGAAGGACACCTACGGGTGCGAGAATTTTCGCTACATTGAAGACCCATTGGTTGCCTTCGGCTGTTATCTGCTCTATGGTCGGGTGGTTGTCGCTTTGACATATTCACCATTTCCTTTCTCAATTTTATTGTTAATGATAATATGCAAATGGAAATTGTCTGTCATTTATCTAAGACGTCCGCTTGATAGAACTAAAGGTGATATATTTATGTTTCATACATCAAATGCAAAAACGTAATGAAGGCTTTTGATATATTACTTAGGTTTGATATGACCTAATGAGTAGTTCTGCTACTTCTAATTGCAGTATTTAAAATACAGAATTCCAATTTGTAGGTTTTTTTTTAAAAGTAGGGAAAAGTAAATAAAAGCTAAAAAATCAAAATGCTCGACTATACCACCTTATACCAACTAAGCGAAAGGAAAAACAACTACCAAATTCCAGACTTAGCACAGGACTTTTCCGAAAAGAATTGTTGATTTTTAACAATTTGGTTTTATGATTCAAAGAAGATTTTGGGTATTTGTCTTTGAAATCCGCAACTAACATAAAGACATAAACAAACATCTTAGCATCTTGGTAACTTGGCATTGCACAAGGTCATGTTTTTCTCTTACTGTTTATGACGTTTTTACACTAAATCCATTGGATTTTGGATGTGTACGGATTGACAGTTTAGTGTAAGATGCATGATTATTTATTAGTTGTTAGTGGCTTTGAACTAGCTGTCAGATAACTGCGAGTACTCTCAGATCTGTTCATTGTGTTTTTTTGTTCTCGGGATGTACAAGTACCCGGACACGTCCACTTGTAATTTTGTCCATATGATGAGATAAGCCTTTTTCAACTAATTTATGGTTCATTGTTATGTTGTACTGATATGCCACTTTTCCGGGTTAGGAGGAGGGTGAGGATCCCGCTAACATGTGTAACCCCGCCACATTATGGATGTTGTGCCTGTCGCAAGTCAGAACCTGTAATTCAGTGGTTGTCGTTTATTTATGTGATACATATTTGTTTTACTTTCATTTTAATTTATATAAATAAGGCCGTTAGATTTCTCGTTTGAATTGTTTTACATTGTCATATTGGGGTTTTTTACAGCTGACTATGCGATATGGACTTTGTCATTATGTAAGGCCTTACGGTAACTTAAGTTGTTAATGTCTGCTTCATTTTGGTCTCATGTGTACAGTTGCCTCATTGTCAATTATACCACATTTTCTTTTTTTTTTTTATATCAATAAGACAAAAGACCACCTTAAAAATTCAAATATACAGGTATTTAACTTTTAATGAAGCTCTAAATTGCCAATAGTCTAGAATGAAATAAATTGGACATCTTTTTCACCTCTTACTTACTTGAAATCATCTCAACTAAGTGATGCTTACGGGTAGACTTTATATAGATAAATTAAGTGGTATAAGAAAATCAAATTTGATGTATGCCTTTTTGTGCTTCTTCGTTACATCTGTTGTTTTTATAGTGATGCAAGTATGTATGCCTTCATACTTTGAACGACAAAATTATTTTTATGTCTACCTGTACGAATTTCAAACGCGCATTTTTACACCAGCAATGAAAACCTTCTTTCCTTTACGGGTAGACTAAATATACATGAATTAAGTGGTACGAGAAAAGCAAAATGAGTATGTTAAATTTGATGTATGCCTTTGTGATTCTTCGTTACATTTGTTGTTTTTATAGTGATATTAAGATGATAACACAATATTGACTGCTGTACCCCTATTTTTGACATTTTTACTCTTTGAGTATGTTTGTTTTGTTCATACATCATTAGAAAATGTATGTACCAAGTCAGGAATATGACAGTTGTTATCCATTCGATTGATGTGTTTGGACTTTTGATTTTGCCTTTTGATTTTGGACTTTCCTTTTTTGAATTTTCCTCGGAGTTCGGTATTTTTGTGTTTTTACTTTTTTCTTACTCTAACTTTGTCAGACTTAAAATAAATATCATGAATGGTTCTCATACGTACATTTGTTTTATTTCCATTTAATTTACCAGTTTTAAAAACTTTGCCTGTTTTTTCATCTTTTATTTTCCATTCAATTTTATGGATTCCACTTTCTTGATCTTCAGTACTGATTACTACCCTAGAACACGTGGTAGAAAAATGTGAAAAAATCATCTTAACGTTATGTATGTATGATTGGTAGTGGGTAACTTTTAATTCACTACTTCCAAATGTTTGTATTTATTTAAAGTTAATTCCCACATCTTCCTATAAATCGCCGTGGTACTCATTTTTAAATGTTCTCTTTCGAATACCGGTTGAAAATATATTATATACTGAATTACAGAAGAATAACTGTGTGGTTTATACTCCATCGTTAATTGGGGCTAAAATTTGTCAAAAGACTGATCAAGATCATGTTTAGCATGGCTTGAAAATTCAAATTTGAAGTAAAATCTAAAAAATAACATTGAATGAATCACGACAACAATCAGATATTGTTCAGGAAGCGTCCAAATTCAGCTGCACATACCACAAATGTCCTGATTTTAATATCAATCCGAATCTTATTCTATGTGTAGCTTTTGCATGGGGAAAAACGACAAATTTTGTCAAGACAGCGTGCCGAATGTGACTCGACAAAGATCAGACAGTGACAAAACAGTAAACCGACGCTGACGGCAGATATCCGTTATAAAACTGTCGCCATATTCGGGACAATCCGGTTCTGTCGAAACGCAGTTCTATCACAGTCTACTGTACTGCATTGCACACGGCTCTGGCTGGTCGTATTGTATTATGTAATTTTCCGGACGCTGACGTGGGCAGAATAATGAAATTTTGTATTAAAACTGGAAAGGTTTCGGCAGAAACGGTTTACATTCCGCAAAAATTTGATTTAATCTGGACTCAATTGACCAAAAGAAAAACACACAAAAAAAATAGCAATGCCAGAACATAGTCACGATTGTTATCCGACTAGACAAAATCTGCTTAGTTTCCTCGAATGTTATGAGACGAACACACAGTTGGAGTGAATCTCTAACGAACGTATACGACTTCATTTGGACAATGTTAGGATATTCCGGATCAATGAGGATAGTATTCCTACTTTTGACTTTTCATTGCTTTGCACCGTTTGATCTCCTACGGTGCTGTCATTGGCGGCGTTAATAATCGTAAATGTGTGACCCAAGCTTGAGATACTAGTAGTGTATCTACTAAAATGTATAAATGAAAATATCAATAATTTCCTACAATGTTTATAATTGTTTCGAAAACTTGCGTATATCATATTGAATTACTTTTTTTTAACAAATTTTGCTGAATTTGCTTCTTTAATACAGCTCCCTTCCCACTAATTTAACTTGACCTGGAAACAACATATACTATTATCTAAATAATACAGGGCATAAAGGAAAATGAGCATTAACTCCTAAAATTCTGTCTAAAGAGGGACGAAAGATACCAGAGGGACAGTCAAACAAAATAGACTGACAACGCCATGGCAAAAAACAAAAAGACAAACAATAGTTCATATGTCTATATAAGGGGGTTTTACTGGTCCTACTTCTTTCTTTAAAATAATCAATTCAGGAGCAGCAACCGAACATTGAGTCTGAAAAGAGTAGAATACGTTTGTAAAAGTTAACCGACGACGGATGACGACAAACGATGAATGCCATGTGATGAGAAAACCTCACTTGACCCCTTAGGCTAGATGAGCTAAAATGGAACAGTTAAAAGTATAAGATATGGACCTTTATTTTTAAAGTCCAGGAGTGCGTTTCGTCTATAAAAAGTATCGTTAGTGACATTCGATTCAAACGTTTGAAAAGCTACAATATGCAAAAAATCGGAACGGTTTTGCCAAATACAGCTAGGATAACCTATTATTGGGTAAAAATAATAGAGAATAAGCTTCACCTCAGTAGACAATTGGATCAGAATAGTAAGTTGTATATCAGTCCAAAGTCCCTGTCATCATAAAGAGTCATTTGACATTCCCATTTTCATATTTTTAACTAAACTAAACAACGTCAAATTATAATTCAAAGATTTTTTTACCTGCTTGCAAAATCAAATTTAGTGCTGTTGACATTTAAATCTAATTTAACAGTACTAATTGTTGGTGGCGATGTGTCAATATGAACTTTAGTGCTATCTACTTTGATATTCCCCATGATGTCTTTTGATCGTACCCAGATGCGCACGGTATCTCCATTGCTTCGTCTAACATTTATAGTCTGATTTTCATGTAAAAAGTTATCTACATCTTTCCATCTGCTTGGAATATAGGTTATTGTCTTCCCACCCTGGTGGTCAACATCATATGCAATCTCGAACCATACAATTCCATGTATATTAGGAACCGCTTTCCGGGTTCTATTTCCACTAAAATCGTCTAGTGAGTCATTAACTTTTTTAAAGTACATACCGTCCATCGCTACAACATCAAATGGGAGAATTGCATTCAACACCTTGTTATCTTCATGGAACTTGTTTCTGAAATGTCTCTTCCAAGAAACGTGAAGAGGTGGACCATAGTGAGTTTGATTTTGTACATTAGACTGCCAGTGGTAATGTGTTTCCTGTTCGGCGCTTGAAACGAACAGCTTAAATGTGTTGTCTGTTGTAATATTTGACACTGGATCGTAAAGTACAAATTGTCTTGCAAATCTTGAGTTGTTTGCCTTATCTGCTACGTCTAAGACAATGGAATACATACCAGGTTCAGGTGGCGTATAGAATATAGGAGGACTGAAATTTGTCTTCAGAATTGCCTGAGCATAAAGCGGTCTCATAGGTGAAACTTCCTTCAAAGATCCTAAAGCATCAGCTTTCAGATGATGTATTTCCCAATTATATCTAAAAACTCCTCCTAGATCATCGTGCCAACCTTTCCATGATATTGAAAGCATTTGCTGAAAGCCGATATAACATTATTTATTTATTATTTTGCAATTTTGTTTCTCGTTTATAACGATTTTATAACATTAATAACGGTAGATATCGGAAAGTCTGCTAGTTTTATTTACTACATTATTTGTAGACTATTTTCAGATTGAATACTAAATAAAGTGTTACTATTCATAACACATACTCATTTCTTTGTCAGATACCTACTGTGTTTTGATGGTTTCAAAACCATCAAAGACTAACAGCAAAGCAAGGGATATTTTTATATATATTTTTGTTTTAATATCAACTGAAACTTTAGATGAACTGTGTGTTATCATTGTGTAATGATCGAAATCGGAAGATATTATTACGGGAACCAAAGCCAACGCCTTTAAAAGTTTGACTTATTGAAATGCATCAACAAAAGATTTTTTTTTCAATTATATCCTTTTTTTGTCATTATGTTTCAACCTATTTGTATTTGAGATAATACATTTAACAATTGTTGTTTTCCATCAGTAAAACGAAACGCATACATTACGATTTTTGTGTAAGATATTTATATAACAGAGCAATAGGTTTCAGGATGTTGAAATGAACGTGACAAAGGTATATATCTGAATTCAACTTACCTTTGTAATATCTGGCCCAATACTGATTGGATTTTCCATGCAAGACTGAGTTTCTGAACAATGGTATGATGGATCAAAATCAAAATGAAAAATCATTGTTTTCTCTGATTCTTGGCCATTGTACGTTACAGTCCATTTAGTATTGTCATTTATGTTCCTCAAAATTTCATATCCTCCACTTTGTACACTTGCTGTTATCGTAAGACTAGAAAGCAATAGAAAAGGATTAGGAATACAAAAGAAGGGTGTCTGAGGACACGAATGCCACCACACATTGTCAAGGCAAAAAGGGAAATATCTCTTGAACGGTAAATGACTCATAACCTCAATTCGAACTCCGTCCATTTTGTTTATCTCCAATTAGTACGGAGGAACACTATTTTAATTTGATGTTTATTTGTTAACAAAATATACGTATGTCAGTATAAACAAATTGGATTCAGGAACCAACATAATGTTTTAACGCTTTCTCAAAGCCCTTCGGGCCTTTGAATACTTGTATTGCGATTATGTTTTGCTTCCGTATGTTTTCAAATATTGTGTTTTTTGCCCGAAAGTACTTGAAATCGAAAATACCAAAAAAAATGTTATATATACTATACTATATTATGTAAGATTGAGCTATACGAGATATATACAAACAAATACATTTGTAATAAAATATGAGAGACCTATAATGTTATTCTTATAGTCACACTAAGGTAAGTAAGACGATGATTTGTGCTTTAAATGATTTTTTTGTGTTGATAACCCAAAATGGTGACCGGGTAAAGGAATACAGTCTTCATGAACTAACACCCGGAATTAAGTAACATATGGAAGAGAACTAGCCGTTTGGTATTGCCGGATGTAGTAATTGCGTCCGATAGAAAAGGGGACATTGTTTATGATATATTGTGTATAAGTTGTTTTACACTATCATCCCGTAAAACAAAGGTATTGGTCTTATTCATATAGTTAACTGGTTCTATAAGCTTAGAAGTATACGACCGCATAGGTCCGAACCTCAACAGGTGGGGCAACAATGGAAACAACATATCAGCCTTATATAGGTCTGAATTTGAATTGTAATTAAATATTTGACATATTATTGGTTTCTGACACACAAACGTTATTGTCTGGACGACGACGACGCAAAAGCAGACGACACAGACGACGACGTGATAGCATAAAACGATCCTCACATTTTTAGCGATTGTATTAAATTGATAGTTGGTATGAATGCCAATCAAATGACTCTGAACAAGACATCAAATGACAATAAAATTTACAATAATTTTGGATGATAATAGTTTCTGTAATATAATATATTGCTTGCTTATTTTTATTTCTATAGCTCTCCTCAGTTACTTTAAATCGTAAATAACCTTCGGAAGTACGAAATCATTCAAGATTTAATTCATATAATTTTGCAACTTTTTTGGAGATTTCAAGGTGGCATGTAGCAAGGCAAATCGATGTCTGAATCAAAAACACGATACATTCCAGTGTCAGGCAATTGTCAACTCTCTATCTTTATTGATAACTTCTTAAATCCAAATATTTGATTATTTTTGTTGAAAAGATATCATTCTTAATAAATATGAAATAATTGTCACGACATGACCGTTATGGAAAATCGATACTTGGTCATGTTTTATGAAGATTTAAGCCCTCGGCGAACGATCTCAGGGCTGGTAATTATTAAAGCTTATCAGTAGAGAACATTGTTGTTGTTAGTAGTTTCAACTTTTCGGTTTATTAATATATATATTAAAGTTATGTCCTTCTGTTCGTGGTATATAGCGGGTTTTTTTGGCATTATCTTTTATTACCTAAAAAATGTTAAAATGGTGAAGCATATAGTTCTAAAATTTAAAATTTTCCTCTAAGTTCCGTATTTTTGTGATTTTACTTTTTATAACAACTGTATTTCTATCAAATATGACTCCTATAGACCATACCAAAAAGTCCTTTTTATATTTAAGTTCTTGTGTGTGTTGTATTTATGGCTTTTTAAATGTCCGGTTAAGAACACGGTTCATGAGGGTTATGCAAAGATAGGAAAGATATATTTTTTTTAATCTGTTTACGTTTTTTTTTATATATATACAACAACTGTGCCGTTAGCTTGTCAATTTGTTCATTTTGGACTTACAGGTCTAGAAGATTAAAAATAAAAAAGAAATTAATCTGGCATACTCATTTAACTTCACTTTCCGCTAAAAGAAGATGTCATTTAACTTTCAAATTTAGAAATTTATGATTGTGTTTGTCTGCTTCAATTCAAATGAACTTCAAATTATTTTAAAACCATACCACAGATTCAGTACTAAAAATTCTTCATATCTCAACTAACACCTTTACCATTAAAATGCGCAGCAGTTTTTAACTGGGAATTATAACAAAATAAGATTATTATACTTTTACTCTTGTGGTTTAACCCTTCTTGTCTGTGAATCGCAAACGTTCCTGAAAAATGCGAATCGGAAACGCTCGAGGCCGCAAAGAAACTGATAGCAAACTTGTGTTTTTCCATTGCTTGTTTCCTTATTTACTTACTTGTCTCCATGTTCAATATTGACTGCAAATGAATTGTCAGTGTAATTCAACCGTGCGACATTTGGCTCAGGATTGCTACTACTAACGCCACTCAGTGCGTATGTGCGATTGAAATGAACATCCGCCATGAAACCTAAAAGAGACGATTTGAAAAACAAGGTATTTAAATATCCAAAACGATAGAAGACATCACGTGACGTTGAGATCCATTTTTGTTGTTAGAACTTACTACATTTACTTAGAGAGAAATCAAATATTCTAAAAATACTCTATTGCATTGCTAACGCCTGTATAACAAAAGACAATGCAATATCCAACTGTGCCACTTTATTAAAAGGTTTCATAGAGAAAATTGTAGTCTAAAAAGTAAAATTTAAAGGCAATACTATGGTATGCTAAGGTCTAATTATAGCATTGGGCAGCAACTTTTCATCTTTTTAAACGCATTAAACGTCTGACGGTTAATTCCTTTACTAATATTATGTACTTTTTCCTCAGAGTCTTCTTTGGGATTGAATTGGACAACTAACCAACGTATAGTTTGTAAATCAATGGTTCAAATATCACTCCAAAACAGCTCTTATTTTAATATGAGTAATTTTCCTTACATGAAATGAGTACTTTCTTATAGCTGATTGTTTCGTTCAAGCTTTAAAAAGCACTCGTAAATTGTGTTATATTGTTACTACATGCTTGCAAGGGGGTTAATGGTAGAACACTATTACATTAGCGTTCTAGTTGTTTAGAATAACATTTTAGCGACGGATGATATATATTTATCTGTAAGTTCATAATAGAATAATGTGTTCTGTATATGAAGCATTTTTAAATTTGGAACTTGTAACTCGCACATTATAGCAGAAATAATTCTTTGAAATTCCTATAAACTCAAGAAGACTTTTTATGAGCTGTGTCGCTATAAATTGACCTTATGCATGTGTACGTACACATGTTCTTCCTTTGATTTTGAAAATTTCAAAGAAGAAATAAAAGATTAATTTTGGTCTGTTTTGTCGGTGTTTTTTTGTAATAACTCAATTTTCAATAAGGTACACATTTTCGGTACAGGTTTTTGAACCCGAAATAAGATAAAAGGATGTATTGATATTCATTTGCATAAGGTCAATTTCAATACAATTCATATATAATCCAATAAAAGCAGTCTAATATTCACCTGATCGAGGGATTTTGGATACAACAGCTCTGACATGTCCTGACACAATTCCAAACTTATAGTTTTCAAGATATACTGGGTAATTTGGAATATCTGGTGGGTTGTACATAGCTTCAACCAGAAATTCCAGCTTGTTGAATTCACTGAAATGTATCCATTGATGATCTGGCTTCGTTGAGTTTGGTTCAGAGGCATCTGACATAAACCAATACATTACATGACCTGCAAACCTCCCAGTTCTTGGTAGTTGTTTCATTGTTGTTGACGCGTGGGTGATATGGGGTTTTTGAGAAGGTGTCACTGAAAAATTTAAATACCATGATAAAGATATCAAGAATTATCTAAAATTGAATGAATGAGTTTTGTTTATTTTTCCTCATAGTATAAGAATAAGTTTTCTAGATAGACATAGTTCTGTATGTTATGATAATTTATAAAATTTATGACTGGTGTGCTATTTATGCTTTAAAATGTGTATTCCCGTTGTTTATTTGCACGTCTTGTCCCTAAGTTAGGAACCTGATGTCTAGTGGTTGTCGTTTGTTGATGTTGCTCATAATTGGTTTGAATGGAGAGTTGTCTCAATGACACTCATATCGCATCGTCTTATATCTATTTGTATAAGTTCTTTAAATATCAACTTTTTTACTCACTTGTAAAGCATTTTTCGCCACTGAAACCAGTTGTACAATTGCAGGTTGATGTTCCTACACATCTTCCAGGAAAACAGGGATGCAAATGTGAACAAGTTACTGAAATATTAAAACAATACGTAAAGATCTTTAAAGAGATTTACAAACTATACAACATACGAATTAAACAATTATATTTCATTTTGATCAACATCTATCGAATACATACATTACAACGTATAACAGTTTCCTTAAATTGTGTACATTGATAGGTAGTTTAATTTCTTTCAAAGTATGACTGTGCTGAAGTATGAGTCTCTTCCCCGTCTCTATCACATGTTATTTCAAACACGAAAGTGCCCTTTCGGTCCCTCACAGAGAAGCTTTATTATGTGTGCGCAAAACCTCCCGCTTTAACGGAAGTGTTAATTATAACATTAAAAGCGGGGTTTAAAAAAAAAAAAAAGCTTAAATTGAACGAATAATGGAATTAACTTTTGAACTATCAACTTAACCATCTCTGTTCAATATACACTGCAAACAATATATACTTAGTGTCAATGTAAAAAAAAGTCTTTCAAAGACTTCGAAATTCCCTACTTTACGATACCAATTTCTAAATTGTATTAAAAACACAGGAGATTTTAGAAGAACTAGTTGGGAAACCAATTAAGCTATATTAAACTTATTTTGAGTAAAAGTAATATTTCTTATCTTAACCTATATATATTTGTTACTTACTTGCCTGACAACTTCCCACGTGGCCAAATTGACATTTACACGTATTAGGGTTAACACATGATCCACCGTTAATACAAGGTGGATCACATATAGCTGTAAAGTTATAGAAAGAAACTATTAATTACGAATGATCTATCACAACGGTTTAATTTGGTATAGAAATATATTAACAAGGAGTTGGTCCTTGCAGTTTATTTTTTTCATTTTTGTGCAAAGGCGTTTCCTCATCGACTTATAAGTTCTGGATGACCTTTTAGTATTTTGATTCAGTATTTAGATCTGTCTCCTTTTTTTCGTATATATGAATGGATGTATGTATAGATGTATAGATACATTACCACGTGTAGTCAGTGTTTTGCGAGATGTTTTTTCTCTGTTCAGTTCATTCTAATTAGGTAAAACACTCCTTTTCAAACAAGAGAAAAACAAGAATGTGTCCAAAGTACACGAATGCCCCACTCGCACTATTATTTTTCATGTTCAATGGACCGTGAAATTGGATAAAAAAATATAATTAGGCATTAAAATTAGAAAGATAATATCATAAGGAACATGTGTACTAAGTTTCATGTTGATTGGACTTCAACTTCATCAAAAACTACCTTGACCAAAAACTTTAACCTCAAACATGCACTTTCATTTTCTATGTTCTGTGGACCGTGAAATTGGGGTCAAAAGTTTAATTTGACTTTAAAATTAGAAATATCATATCATAAGGAACATGTGTACTAAGTTTCAAGTTGATTGGACTTCAACTTCATCAAAAACTACCTTGACCAAAAACTTTAACCTCAAACATGCACTTTCATTTTCTATGTTCAGTGGACCGTGAAATTAGGGTAAAAAGTTTAATTGACTTTAAAATTAGAAAGATCATATCATGAGGAACATGTGTACTAAGTTTCAAGATGATTGGACTTCAACTTCATCAAAAACTACCTTGACCAAAAACTTTAACCTGAAGCGGGACAGACAAACGAACGAACAGACGGACGGACGGACGAACGGACACACAAACAGACAGACGAACGGACGCACAGACCAGAAAACATAATGCCCCTCTTCTATCGTAGGTAGGGCATAAAAAAACAGTATCATACATCTTGTTTTTTACGATAAAAATAAAATTCAGCCAAAACTGAACACTGTTTAAAAAGTCAACATTTATAAAGTAACTTATATTTGATGCGTTTCCATCAGTTTTTGTTAGTAACTTCGATTTGTTTTTCTCTATGAATTTGTGAATTTCGAACAGCGGTATACTACTGTTGCCTTTATTTCTAAATTAAGTTGGAAACTTTGAAAATGAATTTAATGTATCATTTTGGGTTTTTGGGTGTTTTTTTTTGGCATTTTCAATATCTTTTATTAACATGTTTTGCCTTCCTAATCAGTCTTTTGAACCCTACTTTGTGATATGTTTCTTAGTGAAAACGTACCACAAATGTTTATTTTCAGAATTTGCAGAGTAACGCCGGAATGTCTTGCGATAACGTTTCAGAAAGGCGTGTGATAATAGTTTGACGCGTGTTAAAAACATTTATATTAGTCCGCTTAACGACATTTCGGAAAATATGGAAATCACGTAAATTTATCATACTGTAAAAGTTATGTTATTTACTGTAAGTATCTATTAGTACAAACAACAAACTAGTAAATGAACACGGAATCCATGTGGTTACAAGAGAGATAGGGTGGACGAGATACCAAGCGATGAAATTCAAAAATTTCTGCTCTTTGGTCGGGTTGTTGTTGCTTTGACATATTCTCCATTTCAATTCTTAATTTCATATATAGCTCAACTTTAGAAAAGTTCATCTTCAGTATGTCAAACTCTTAATCGTCGTGAGTCTACAAATATAAAAAAGAAGATGTGGTATGATTGCCAATGAGACAACTATCCACAAAAGACCAAAATGACACAAACAACTTTATGTCACCGTACGGCCTTCTACAAAGTTGTTTTTATCAATTCAGCGGAAACTTTTATCCACAACCAATTTTTGAATTACAAAATGAACCATTTGATTTAACTCACTAACTTTTATATAGTTTTTTGCTCGAAGATGAGTTACACACGAAACGCAAATGATGATTTTATTTATATCACAATATATTTGACGCGAAATAAGTGAGAGGGATTTGTAAAGAAATGAACAAGCGACAAGATGTTCATCAACACGAGTCCATTTGTTTGATCGACGTTTTGGCTACAAAATAAGACATAAACCATTGAGGTTAAAATGAAAAAAATATTGCATCTTAAAATTAGCAGTCAGGGTCGACGTCGTATGAAAACAAAACTTAAAGACAGAAGAGGTAACTTTACTAAAAGTAACTCTGTTTTGATAGCTTCCTTGTGAGTAGCTACCCTATATAAAAAAAATCCTGATAGGAAATACAACCCCTGGCATATTGTATCAACTGCATAAAGGTAAATTTTAGACGGTTTCCGTCATAAATGAAAGTGGTCTCATTTGTGTTAATTTTTTTATATATATATTGAAATGTAAGTTGTATTTGATGATAATACATATTACATATATAAAGGTTGAGGATGAACACGGATACGGCAACTTTCATTTTTGACAAAAACCGTCTGAAAAGTGACATTTTATGGAATATTTGATAGATTTTTCATATTTAAGCTTAAATAGGAGCGTTTCCGATGACTGAATCAATTAAAAATGTTAACATACACTAATTGAATTAAACGAGATAGACACTTAAAAGTGTCCCCAATCTTTGTAAGATGAACCTGAAATTTGAGGCAAAACTCGGTCCTTAACTCCTTTTAATTTGTCAAAAATTTGGTAAACTTTCAAAACATGCGATGAACTAACTTTTCTCTTTAAGGGGCTCGAGGGTATCAATCCATTTTTTTTAAGATATAGTATTTCGCTATTTTTTTCCTATAAATAAGCTTAATCATATACTTAATAGAAAAGTGAAATTAAAAAATGGATCACCGTGCCATTTTTTGCACCAAAGGAAGACAACTTGGAGCTTTTGCAATGATATAAACATTTTAAATATTATCTGGGGTCAAAACGAATTGATTTAATGGAGTTGATTTTTGTACCATATCACAAAGTAACAACTAACAGTGTGTGTAAAAGATAAAATTTGTAATGAAATAAATGTCTTTTGGCTGATTTTTTTTACCCTCAAACCTCCTTAATGCTTGAATGACGTTCGCCGATTTTCAACCTACAAAATGAAACCAATTGAACTAATATAAGACAACAATTGGAGAACTTCTTAGCTTGAGTCATGCACATCAATATGTTACGGGGTTAATAGTTATCAAAGGTACCAGGATTATAATTTAGTACGCCAGACGCGCGTTTCGTCTACATAAGACTCATCAGTGACGCTCAGATCAAAATATTTATAAAGCCAAACAAGTACGAAGTTGAAGAGCATTAGTTTTCCAAAATTCCAAAATGTTGTGCCAAATACGGCTAAGGTAATCTATTCCTGGGATAAGAAAATCCTTAGTTTTTTCGAAAATTCAAAGTTTTATATTCAGGAAATTTATTAAAAAGACCACATATTTGATATTCATGTCAACACCGAAGTGCTGACTACTGGGCTGGTGATACCCTCGGGGACGAAACGTCCACCAGCAGTGGCATCGACCCAGTGGTGTAAATAGTTATCAAAGGTACCAGGATTATAATTTAGTACGCCAGACGCGCGTTTCGTCTACATAAGACTCATCAGTGACGCTCAGATCAAAATATTTATAAAGCCAAACAAGTACGAAGTTGAAGAGCATTAGTGTTCCAAAATTCCAAAAAGTTGTGCCAAATACGGCTAAGGTAATCTATTCCTGGGATAAGAAAATCCTTAGTTTTTTCGAAAATTCAAAGTTTTATATTCAGGAAATTTATTAAAAAGACCACATATTTGATATTCATGTCAACACCGAAGTGCTGACTACTGGGCTGGTGATACCCTCGGGGACGAAACGTCCACCAGCAGTGGCATCGACCCAGTGGTGTAAATAGTTATCAAAGGTACCAGGATTATAATTTAGTACGCCAGACGCGCGTTTCGTCTACGTTAAGCTTGTATTTTCATATCTCAACGCTTCCCGTGTTCAAACTAATCTCATATAAAAATGTTTGTTTTGATAACAACTTGTATTTGGTTTATGGCAGTAAGTTGTACATATGGCATGCATTATGAAATAAATATGTAATTTATAATATAATAGATAAAAAAGAAATAACCTCTATGAGATCTGACAGCATACAAAGTTAATGCATTTTTTTAACTTACGTGTATTACAGTCCGTGCCTCGCCAACCAGTACAGCAGTAACGTTCCCTTGTGTAGTGGGTGACGGTTCCAGTTTCATACCAGGTGCTTATTTCCAACAACAAAAAATGTGTCATAAACGAAAAAGTCGCAAGTGCTTCTCTTTAGTTACTGCAAGTTTATTAACGTTACAGTAGAGTAGTAACTTCAATCTTAATATAATTTTAATAATATGGCGAACCAATATTATTTATTTTTCTGAAAGTTCTGAATTGCAAAATAATATTAATATAAAGAATATGCAATAAAAAAATACAAAATGATTATAGATGAGAATCGAGATATATACAAGAGGGACATTCAAACACTTCACTATTCAAAACGGATAATTCAGAACGGCCAACCAACTCGTCATGTTGTCCATAAAATTAACTAAAGGATGATTTCAACTGATGATTTTAAAATATGTTCATTGTGAGCAGCAATCCTCGATCAAGGAAATCATGATAGGAAATACAAACCCAAGAACATCGGATCGATTGGGAGATACATCAAATCTTCCAACAATCGCACAGTTTGGCTTATGAAGACCGGGACGTAGGTTTTCAGACACATTGATGTTTCCAGTTTTAAAAGAAATACTTACCAGTGTCCCCAATCCCATCTACTACAAACTTGAGTCTTACTGTAACGAGTTCCAGTTCTGTAACACGTTCGTCTAAAACAAAAATAGTTACTATTAATTCTAATGCATTTTGTATGTAATATTTTTTTTCGTTGGCTAAAAGTTATCGTCAGATCCACATCTGACCAGGTAAAACTTAGGAGGGACCCGCAATTTTGAATTGATGGATCAACAAATGTTCGATTTCTACAATATTATCGAAAATAAAATAACACCTTCCTCGAATTCACCGTTTTAACCCTCTTGCTGCCAGTTGTTTTCAAGGGTGTATTTCGTGTGCCATAAAATTCGATACAATGACGTCTGTGATGTCAGATGTCCAACAATAACGTCTTTCGATGTATTACGTCACGCCAAAATGACTGTTAAATTTGATACTCATTGAAGAAAAATATAACGCTTTTAAATCTTTGATCTTTTATTTGAAAGTGATACAGCACTGAGGAGAAGTTTGCATACATTAAAACATGGACATATATATATGTCCTTCCGGCACAGTCGGTTAATGTAAATACTGTATTTACAGTTCTAAAGTTGAAGAGTTGTCACCGTCAATAAGTAGATAACTGTATTGTTTTTTTAGTGATTTGATGGTCGCACATTAAGTTTACTGGCGATGCGTTACCGGAGACGGTAAACCGGTATTTGCGACCATCAAAACACAAAACACAAATTGATGCCGTCGGAGCTTTAAATACAATATTGTTATCTCCATTCTAATGAAAATAAACTCATCATAGATACCTGGCTTAAATGTTGTACATACACCAGTCGCGCGATCCGTATACAAAAGAATCATCAGTGACGCTCGAATCCAAAAATGTTTTAACAAATCTGATAGAAACCGTCTGATATATCGTCTGCGCTTGCACGTACGTTCCATAGCATCAATTGTCAATTGATGCCATGAAAATAAGTGACGTTATCCAATCAAATTAACGTTACAAACGTTGATGCATTAGAACTTTGATTTGATTGTCTCAAATATCCGTTTACCCAACGCCGTATTGTTTTTATAAAGAGACGTACCACCACTACTTACTGTGTCTGCAACCCTAATAACCAAATATTGAATTTACACGGTCTCCAGGCGGTTGATTTTTACCAATCATATTCCTAGAAATGTATAGGAGGTAAGATAAGGAAATATACATCTCAAGCACGGTAAATACCGACTGTTGCGAGTGCTCTATAGCCAATATAGGTCGTCAAAAACTTTTACGACCTCCGCACATTCTAAGCGAAAAACTGTATTGATTTAATAAAAAATGTAAATACACTTAATGTGGAAATATGGTGTACATATATTTACTGTAGATATATGATACCTGGTACCTTTGATAACTATTTACACCACTGGGTCGATGCCACTGTTAGTGGACGTTTCGAGGGTACCACCAAACTAATTAAGAACACTTCGGTGTTGACATGAATATCAATAATGTGGTCATTTTCATAAATTTCCTGTTTACAAAACTTTGAATTTTACGAAAAAAAAATGATTTTCTCATCTCATGCATAGTTACCTTAGCCGTATTTGGCACAACTTTTTAAAATTTTCGATCCTCAATGCTCTTCCAACTTTGTACTTGTTTGACCGTCACTGATGAGTCTTATGTGGACGAAACCCGCGTTTGGCATACTAAATTATAATTCTGGTACCTCGGGTAACTATAGATAAAGTGAATACACACTATGGTAGTAGTATTTTAGGCATGAGAAAACTTGTGGCACTTCTAGTTTGTTGATCAACTTGACACAAAGAATTTTAATTTCAAACGTGCTTGAAAATGTTCCGTATTGAAAAAGTTGCATCGGAAAAGAGATGTCAGAGCAAGAGAGCGCAAACATATTGTAATATATCTTCAAATTTTCACATACACTTATGTTTTTATTCCAATGATTCAACTTCTTTACTTACCGAGAAACACATATATGTGCAGTATCAGCAGTATCGTTTTAAATAACTCCATTGGTGATTGTAAAGACGATTTTTACATCAAGATGACCGTTCGGTCATTCCGATGTATTGCTATCGCCTAAATTTCCATTATGCAAATGAGTTTTGGATTTTCAACCAATCTATAAAAAATTATAGATCCGCGGACATTATCTCGTGCAAAATAACATTACTTATTGCTTGTCTTAAATTCATACTTTCGATGGAAACTCCTAAAAATATTAAAAAAATTAAAACACAAATTAGTAATATGAAAATGTTTTGTCGTTAGATATATATCAAACATTTTCTTCGAGGTCCAATGGTTCAACGATTGCAATTTAAAGAAATAGTCAAAATGTGATTGAATACTTATTTTAAATAGAAAATGATAACTGAGGTATAATAAATATAATAAGTATCTTACCCATCAACTAGACTACAGTATAGCGTTATTAGCCCGATCAAAACACAAAAAGCTGTTGCGTTCTTCATTTTTCAAAAACTTTAGGAAACATTCAGGAAGTTTGTCGAGAAGTTAATCCCGTTATCCTATAACGGTATCTGTTTTCTTTGTTTATCTACAATTTTTTTATAACATATCTGATAACATTGGAAAATATCAATACATGTACGTCATTTTTGATAAAATGCACAAGTTAAATCCACCAAAAGTAGGTAAAATACCTGTTTTGAATTGTCGTATATTAAAGTGTTTTGTTTCATAAGCCAACTTTTACACCGAAACGAATTGCTCTTTGAATATCTGAATTGTCATGAAATATTTCCCATAGCAAACAACAATTGATGATCCATACGTAAATGAAACGAGAGAGAGTGACAGACTTCAACTTCTTGATGTGTTACAATAATCAGCAGAATAAATTACCACAAGACTAAATGGAGTGGATAGGAGCAATGATATGATATCTCATGACCTAAACATATACATTTTTTTATACGTAACGACTGCAAACAATAACATAAGGCGTCTAAAAACTGAAAATTTATAAACATTCTATTTTCTCTGAACCAAAATAAGACAAATCATAAGAAAAAAAGGTACTACGTAAATACATATTTTATCAACAGGTTATAAATAAATATGATTCGATACAGTGATGGTTTTAAAAAGTTTTTTAGGGATAGGATTTAATATAATAGGTACATTGGAAAGCACACTAAGACGTTGTCCATCATCTCAAAAATATCTGTAGTGTTCTAAAGTAGTTTTCCATATTTTTTTTATTGCTGCTCTATGTACACATTAAAATAATCAAGAAACAATTGCATACGCATGCAGCTGAAAACAAGTATCACCGTAACTTGTCCTGTTACAAAACCATGTTTAGACTAACATATTCTTTTCGAAAATCCCTGTAACAAGTCTGTTTTCCATTCGTTCAACGGTAGATATAGTATAACGTTTAAATTTCAATTTGTAAGGGTTTATGGACTTAACCTTTTGATATAACATTGAAGTTCAGAATTTGTGTAGTTTCGGAAAATATTAAGGACTTTGACGAATTAATTTATTTGAACATAGTTTATTCATACACACGACCGTTCTTTAAGTTAAAATTGAATAATGTATGGTGTGCATCGACAACGATGAATTTAAGCAATCAATAATTTGTAGGTTAAGTTAAAATTGCCTGATCTAAATCCATGATATTGATAAATACATAAAATTATATGATTGTGTGTGTTATCTATCTTAAGGGGCACAAGCTACGAGATAACAAAAAAAATTAAAATGTGATATATTTTTTGTTAACTCATTAATGAAAGTAAAATAGTGAAAAACTTTATCAATTTAAGGACCTAGTATGTTTCAATTTCGTCAAAATGAGCTGAGAAACTTGCATTTTGCGTTTTCAATTATTTAAAGGAAAAGAATGTAAATATTGAAAGGGAAACAAAATCATTTGATTGACTGGTTCGATCCACATAAAAAAAAAATCTTATAAAGGTAAACACACATGATAAACATATATTTTTAATCTATGACATGACAATAAATAGACCTAGAAAAATGAAATTGCACGAGCCTGCTAGCTATTTGTATCTGTATTTATGTATATATCGCTTATGTGGCAATCGGAGGTCTCGACAGTTAATCTCTCAACAATATACCAAACGTCACAGATATTAACAACACAGAGAATCGACAACAAACAGTTAACAAAACACTGCTTACACAACTAGAAATTGAGCAACAAGAACCTAACTAATGTGGTTTGTGCTCTGGTACTCTTTCATATTCAAAACATCCTTTTAAGAAACATCCCTATCTAGGAAACGCAACTACTGGATTATCGCAACAACTTAAAGATGTATGCGTTAAACTATATGTAAGACTTTTAGTGTTGTTGAAATGTTGCTAAATAAATATGGAAGTTGACAATGACAAAATTGAAATAATCCTTATTTTTGTTATAATTATATTAGTTCTCAGCCTACCCTAACCAGATGTTAGCCAGTATATGAGGCAGACTTAGTTAATTAGTGTTGTTCTCTATGGTAGGGTCAATGGAAAAGATTTTCTGTTGCACAAGTTAGATATGCATGGAATAGTTTCCTTAGGTAAAACAATTTTAAAAACATTAAACAAGAAATGATAAATGAAAATTGAGTTACCCTGATTACGAATGACCAATGTCTTCGCCTTTTTTAACTGGGTTCTTGGTGTCATAACAAGAAAAAAATGAACCCTGTTGATATGTTCTGACTTCACGAATCCTATATTAAACAGTAGTTAGTAACGATTAATATATTGTATGATGGATAAAATTGAGAATGAATTACAGTAATAAGACATCAAGGGACAATATAATTGTAACTTTGAAGACGAGGACAAATTACAGTGTTAACTTTATACATCAGTCTCACATGCTTAGTTGATACTACCTATGCTAGCAAATTAATGTTTCCCTTTCTTTTTCTGTAAATATTAAATTCACGATTTAGACAAATATCAGCAGTGCTTTGTCTGGTATTTCAATTTGTTTAGATTTGATTGACACAGCCGTTCATTTGAAATCATTTGGAAGATAACATTCGACTTGAAGGTTAGTATAGTATTACTAATAAGTATAAGTGTAGTCAATTGGTAATGCTAGAATAAAAATTAAACAAAAATGTAATTGCAGAAAACAGTCAATCGGTAAAAATGGTGTATGGACGATTTCCTAAATATACATACAGATCTGTATGTAGTTTTTTTATTTCCCAAACAGCGCCTTTTGATCTTTATCAAAATATATAACGTGACGGTACCCAAATTGCACCTATTTTGACAGTTTTTTCACCTACGTTTTTTTATGATCAAGAAAAAAATGTCCATACTGTGTTTATTTTGTAGCCCTATCCTTCTTGATTGTATAGGTACACCATTTTAGATTTTAATCCATATTGAGTCATTGAAAAATGGGTTTGAATCAACCTCCAAACTATCCATGATTCTGTAATGAGCAGTACCCAAATTGCATCCATGCTTAGATTCACATCGTCAAAAGTCTAATAACCGGGCTTTTGTTTAATTTCTTCAAATATTTTGAACAATTGGATATTTGTCCATGCTTACTCTTCATATTTCACGAAATGGATAGTTGTAATATATTGTATTTGCTAATTTTAAAAAGATGACGTTTTGATGACGTCGCATGGTGACGTTTTCGTACATTTTGTTTTTTCAGTAAACAGTCCATCTGTTGATAAATACTGTGAACGTTTTGTGTATATCTGAATATGTTTACCTATGTTGAGAGACGTGCATAGTATCAAATCATAAAAATACAAATTGTTTAGTCTCTAGGAAATCTTGTAAGATTTTTGTTGCTATTTTCTCTAAATAGGTGCAATTTGGGTACTCGGTGCAATTTGGGTACCCTTACGTTAGTATTATAACTTTGTGAATGACTTAAAGAATCGGACAAAATTTATTCATGTTTTTTTTTTAATTTTATCAAATAATAAATTCTTAAAGTTGAGGAAAAACTGTAATTTTGTTACAATAAGGGGGAAAGTATACGTTTCATAGATAATGGTAAAAGTCGGTTTATAAAACGTTGATTTAATCAGTGATCGTATACCACTCCTTGAATTTGTAAATTATCTTTTTATTACCTTCTAGGCATAAACAGAGTTGTGTAGATGACCATAATGAAAGTATTTACAGCTATACCATTATGTTTTGTTTTCAAACTTATTACGTCATCATTCAATAATGTTGTGGAACCAAATTGTGATATAACTAGAACGGTTTGTGAATATAATTGGACAGTTAATTATATACAGACAATGGTTTACAATCCCCCTTCTGGAACAGGTACCCGATATCCAATAGTACCAGTAAATGGTACACTGCAAGCTAGAACAGACTGTGGTTCAAACAACTTTTACAAGACAGGTTTGGTTACATGTACTATTATAGTATAAGAAAGACACAAAATAAAGATTTTCTATTCGGTCAGTCTCAATAAATCAATTCTTTAACACAAGTGATGACTTATCTCTTTACGCTGATAATTAGTTATCTTAAAACTTTTAAAAGCTCATCAGTCATACTTTAAAAACTTCCTGTCATGTTTTAAATTTTCTATTTTCTCCCATATAGCATATCTAGCATTAAAGTTCGATCAATCAAATTTAATAAATCACTTTCAAGTCAGTTCAAGTGGTGTGTGTTCTTGTACTTAAAAAAATAAATAATACATTTTACAGAATGATGTCTCTCTTTCCATTCCCCCTTTGAAAAGTAAAAAACACAGACCAGTGTGGGAAGTTATTGCTGGATTTAATGCAGTAGGTTTGAGTTATGAAAATCGGGAATTTATAAGAACCATATTTATTTGTGGATTAAGGTTTTCTAACTCGAATGATATCATTTTAGTAAGACGCCGAGGAGTTTTTAATATGTAAAATGATTATGTGGTTTATTCATAGTTATACTTATGTTTTACTCTATGACTTAATGTATACATTCTGTTTGCGTTAGTTTCTTATAAACTGTAATATACTGCATATACTGGCGTGGCTACCATAAAAAAATATGATCTTATTTTTTGTTTACTTTGCATTATTGGAAAGATAAATAAAGTAATAAATTATATTTTCGCAACTTGTCTATTTTTTGTTTTATATTATTTACTTAGATGAGCGTCAGATATTTTTGGGGATTTCTTTAGTGTTTGTTCACCTCAGCTGGTTGTTGCTTTATCGCTTATCAAATGAAAAGGACCTGTGAAAGCATTGGTGTTTTTTTTTCTCGTTTACAGATATATTTGTAAATGATTTGTACATGTATTTTATCAGATAAATTTAAAAGCGTTTTTCGTTTTAATCACAACAGATAAAGAGCAATCACTTAACTTATAGGGTGGGGGATTGTTTTTTTTTTCTGAGTCAGAATTTTAATTTCTCGGCGAACACCTTCATTTAGTTTTAAGACACTATCAATCAAATTATATTTTCCCAAAATTTAGCACTATAAGGTATGGGGGGAATGCGTATTCAGAATACTTTTTTTGTCACCTGCTGGACCAGACTTTTTTTTGTTCACCAAATTGGGAATCAGAATATTTTTTTTTAAGAAAAACCATAACCCCCTCTTTTGAAGTTAAATGGTCGTTCTCGAACAACACATATATACATGTAAGTATTAATTGATGTATGTTTTTGTTCGGTTTATTGTAGTTGATGACCTCAAAGACAGTATAATAACGGGTGATGGTGAACCCCGAATGGCATTTGCTATAAATAGTCAAATTCCAGGGCCTTCTTTGATAGTTTATGAAGGACAACAGGTATATTATATAAAAGTTCTAAAAGAGATAGCAAGTATGTCAATCATAATTATAGCTTCGAAAATCCATGTTTCATTTCTTATTTTTTGTTTGATCTACATTACTATTCGTTGCCGCCAAAAACTGAAATCCATCTAGAATCAAAAGTCAAGAAAAAGACAACTATGATGCAATTATGTTCCTGCTTGTAAAAAAGGGGAACTTTATTCATTTCTATTAAACAGAAATGATATTTTCTATTTTTATCTGCTGCAATAAAAATATATATCGAAAAATATAAACAGAATTTCCCAAATAAAATGCTGTTTTGCTACCTTCAAATATTCAATTATAATAAGGTAATTTCAAAAGTTGCGATCATTGCAGTCAAATCGTTGATGTTTTTTGCATATTTCCTCTGATGAAAATCCGTAAAAGAAGAATACAACATTTTCATTAAAACTGTTTGATATATAATTCTGTATATTTCAAAATAGATAATGATACATGTGAAGAACGATCTATGGATGGAAGGTATAACATTTCATTGGCATGGACTGCCACAGAAAGGAACACCCTACATGGATGGTGTACCAAGAGTGACGCAATGCCCTATCAATCCTGGAGAAACATTCACTTACAGGTTTATATAACGTGTTATAGTATTTTTTTAATACCCTAGCATATGATAAACTGAGTGCCAATGAAAACGCAACACTTGGTTTTTTCAAAAATAAAATTTATATTAGAAATGGTAATCTTTCAAAATAAATTGTTCTTGAAAATGAACAATTTTAACAATAGATCGATATGAAACAAAAATGTGTCATTGTCATTTTTCGGGCGCAATAGGTAAACGAAACATCCAATGTCGAATCATCAACTCACAGTCCTAACAAAAAATGTTACAACCCCATGGTGCAGCGTAATCTCGACAGCGCCGTTGAATTGATCATCCCGGACGTTTAATGTGATCCCGAGGATTGTTTTTCCACTTATCCCACAAGGCAAACTTGAGCTGACTTTATGATATTGGTGGTGGTTTTCATCGTCTAAACCATGTCAAATCTAATGCAAAATTTGCTCGATCGGACCAAAATCCGGCGATAAGCATGACTTTTGGCCAAGGCGTGTTCCAAATGTCTATGTAACCACCAATGACAGTTTCTGGTACATAATGAATGATTTTTGGTCTACAGAATTCGATGTTTACGCCAGACGGCCGTTTAGATGTAAGATTGCGGTGCTCTTTAACAATTTCTGCGCAAATTGTGCTTTTCTGAAATTGCTCCAAAGGTTTTACCGTGATCACCATTGAACTCTCGTGACCTTTGGACAGCCACCAGAGTTGATATCGGATATGTTAAAGACCAAATTTATCGATCTTGCTGAGCGTTTCTTTCGTTTTGTACCCCGGGATGTGGCTTATCATTAAATGGTCCATTTTGGTTGAATCTGTGGATGATTTGGGTTATTGGAGAGGCTACAACTTCAGTCTTCTCGTAATTGTATGCTGTGAATAGCTTCATTTGATCATGCCCAAAACTGCATGTCGCAAATTGTCAGAAAGTCCTGGCGTTTACTCAGATGTTTATTGCAGTTTCTTAACAATAAGGGCGGGAAAATTCATGATATTAGCCAAGCTTTAAATGACAATATCGTGACAATGGTGCGTATGTTGAAAAGCTGTGAACTCGGTTTATGTCCGTTCAAAATAACCCTTACTTCACATTTGTTCCAAAAATCACTCAACCGTGAAGTTATCGATAATTGTCTTAAAAGTCATTTTCAACCAACCATACAAAGTTCTAATATAAATAAAATAAAAATTATAAGATTTTTTTGAAAAACAAAAGTGATGCGTTTTCATTGGCACTCAGTATATTATAATTGACTCCAAACAATATAATTGAAAATTTTAAACTTTTTAATAATTAATCAATTTCGTTTTATAACTAATTACTGACTATATGCGGTATGGGCTTTGCTCACTGTTGAAGGCCGTACGGTGACCTATAATTGTTAATGTTTGTGTCATTTTGGTCTTTTGTGTTGTCTCATTGGCAATCATACCACATCATCTTTTTTTATATAGTGTTGACTTTCATTTCTTTCCTCCTTTTTAACAGCATAATTTAAATTTTACAAATCCTGTGGTATTTTTTTCGAAATTTAGAACACTTATAAACTAGAAAAACATATAAAAAATTATAGTTTTGAGCTATAATTCTGTTACGACCCTACTTGGTTGTAATTTTTTTCTAATGTTTGTTTATTGACTCACAAAACGGTTGTATCCTCGAACATACTTATTTATATTTCCATTTCGTAAACCCTGAAGTTGTCCTGTTTACAACACAACAAACATTTCCATATAGGCTAGTTGTTTTTGGAAAAAGTTGATGTTAAGAAAATATTATCTCGTACAGTTTCCGCAACGTTGGTAATGAACAAAACATGCATTCTATTAAAAGTTACACTTTACTCAATTCGTATCAGTAAATATAAAAAAAGAAGATGTGGTATGATTTCCATTGAACGAGAGACCAAATGACACAGAAATTAAGCACTTATTGAGTAAAGTTCTGTGTTTGTTCTAATTTTTTAGATTTACGGCACAACCAAGTGGAACATTTTGGTACCATTCTCATTTAGGAACACAACGATCAGATGGATTAGCTGGTGCTCTCATTATATTAGAAAATCCTAGCTTACGGGTAATGACTTGTGTATAGTAGGGTTCTTTTCCATACATTTCTTTTTAATAATTAATCAATTTCGTTTTATAACTAATTACTGACTATATGCGGTATGGGCATTTAGTTACAAAAATATGATATATGACACTTTATTTTTTATATTGTTAAGTCCGTAGTTTTAGTGGTAAAATATTCACATCATAAAAAAAGTGTTCTTTACTATTTTGCTCAATTTGAAGGCTAACATGAAAATATCGCTAGCAATTTCTTTTACAACCTGTTAAGTCATTAAAAATTTCATAGAAATTGGTAATGTGAAAAAAAATCAATTCTGGTTATAACAACTTAATTTAAGTCTGCATTTAAGGTGGTACCTAACACTACAGGGAGATAACTCTGTAAAGTCAGCTAAACGTTTTAATTACGTTGTGTTGTAAAGGAAATGTTAAGCTTCTCAATGATCAAAATTAGTGTTTGTCAAACTGCTATATAACCAGTGTAATTTTTCTGACTAAACGGTTGGTTCAAAATTTTCAAAATTTTAATATTTTTGTTAAATGGTCAAAGTAAATACATTGTTAAAATTTTATGAAAATTAAACGAGCCAAATTAATTTTAGTGAAAGTGTTGGGTACCACCTTAAACGTTAAGAATAAATCAATCAGAGAACTACAAATAACACAAAATTCTGCAAATAACCAAAGAAATGGCATAAGATAGCCGCTGGGTAGAGACGGAACAGGCACATGAACTACATAGTATGTGCACAAGCTCAAAATGGCATGCAAATAGGTCTTTTAGACTGACCATGTTTAAATAAAAAAGATTACAACACCCACATACATCGTTAAGTATGCCTAAAATTTCACTGACTTAAGATTGCTTTATTTTTCACTTGGTGCCTTCCGCATACCTGCCAACTTTTCAAAATGTTCATGGGGATTTTGCGTGCAATATGGCTGTCATAGTCCTAAAAAAAAACTTCAAGGGGGCCTTTAAATACATTTTAATGTAGCTTTTTGGCTTCCCATACTTTTATAAGCCTAAAGTCATTGTAAAATTAATTGTTTTGTTTGAAATTGTGGACAAAATTGCTCTTTCAAAATTTCAATTTGGGAGCCTCCATGGGGAAATCCCCCGAAAATAGTGACAGTTGGCAGGTATGCTTCCGGTTTTTTTTTAATTTAACTTCAGTACTGTTTTAGTTACAAAAAATGAAATAAATAAATAATGTTTTTATTTGTGTAGACTAAGAAACGAAGCCGACAACCTGATGCTTCCGAGTTTGTTTTCTTGTTATCTGATTGGTTCCCATTTGGTTCCGCTACAGCAGACAAATGGGCTGCCTGGGATATAAACAGGTGTGTATATAATAATGGAAGTAAAAGTTCTTGATATAGAAAATAATATAACCATTAGAAAATGATTGAATTAGCAGGAACTTTTAATGCTTTTACGATTTCTTTTACGGATATATGCGTCATCATGTGAGCATAGCATACATGTAAAAGAGGACATGTAATTGAGATGTACTCCGCATGTTGCAGGTTTTCAGACAACTTAAAAGGAGAGAAGTGTTTTGATGTCAAAAGAACATATGATTATGCAGAAATAGGACAACGGGGAATACAAACACCAGTTATAAATGCAAAAGGTAATATTATACGTCAAATGCATTTGTCAATATATTCTCATATGGGTTTTCTCCCTTCTAACACAGAATTCAATAAACATAAAAAAAAACATATCAACTACAAAAATGGAAATGAAAAAAAAACACTTTCAAACGAATTACAGACTATGTAAGTGTTTGTTGTCTCGAAAGAAAACGTGTATACATCATTTGGTATGAGAAAAAAAAGCCATTTGTTAGTCGTCAATGAGATAAAACAAAATTTAATAAAGAATCTTCAGTTTCATAAATTAACGTAATCGCACCTAAAAGTATATTGATTAACCTAGACATATACATGCGTTCACCAAATACAATTAAAGATGTAGCGTAAATTAAAGTTTATGAGGCAACAAATAAAAAAACAAAAAATCCAAAAAAAAAAGTCAGTTACAATTTTTTTTTTGACAGGAAGACGATACGAGGAAGACGGGTCTACGTATTATCCATATATACCACTAGAAATATTTGTTGTGAAGCAGGGTGGCCGATACAGATTCAGAATTATAAGCATAGCAGCAATGAATGCTTATCGTGTGTCTATAGACAACGTAAGTATATCTCATATCATTTTGTATGTTTATCAATCATAGTTATGCAAATTTTAATGTTCATATGATCTTCAGCTGTATGTCTTTGACGATTGCACAGACATTTTTTTGACGACAAACACGACCAAAGACTCATACTTTTATATCTTCCCGTGATGCGAGGTTAATTTTGGAACATGTTTGACGAAATGCAGTGAAAGAAGTGTTGCACATCTATGTTTGAAAACGGCCTATTTTATCAGATCCATGTTGTAATAAAATTATATTCAAACTTAGTTTTTTTTTTTCGCTATTATAAAATACAACTAAAAGTCATTTCATTTATTTTATTCTATTTCCCGAAACAGCATCAAAGAATAAGATTCAAATAAAAATGTAGATATGGATGGTACATGGAAGTGAATTAAAAATTCGCCGACAACTAACATCTGATATAAATCTTGTTTTGTTTAAAAATAGCATGAATTGAAAGTTGTTGCAGTTGATGGGACTGAAGTGGAAGAAGAACAAGCCGAATCTGTTATACTACATTCAGCAGAGAGGATAGATGTTGAGATCCAATCAAATGCTCCTGTTGGTAATTATTGGATACGGATTGAAGATATGGCAGCAAAAGATACAAATGAGGTTCGTTAACATAAAGTAACCACCAATAAATATTACCCCACCTACGATAGTAAAAGTTTATGTTCAAGGTAGTTTCTGATGAAGTTGAAGTCCATTCAACCTGAAACATTGTACACCTGTTTCCTATGATGATTTTTCCAATTTAAATGCCAAATAAGATTTTTCATCCCTGTTGTACGGTCCACTGAACATAGAAAATGAAAGTGCGAGTGGGGCATATGTGTAGTAAGCACACATTCTTATTTTTTCTAATACAATATCTCTATTTTTTTCAAGTTCTTGATTATTTTTTAGAAGCCAATAAAGATGGTAAAAGGTTATGGTATTTTGAGATATTCAACGGCTTCAAGGGATGAGCCAATCAGTATGAGAACAGAATGTTCAACAGATCGACCATGTCGTGTGATAAACTGTCTCTTTGGGTAAGATTCCATGAACACCTCAAACCGATTGATTACAGATGAACTTTTCCTGTGTGTTTTCTCGATTATTTCATAACTGCATGAAAAAGATAATTAGTTACTTTTAAAATACCATTCAAAACGGGAAGTCCCTAATCAAATGGCAAAATAAAAAGCTCAAACACCTCATACGAATGGACATCAACTGTCCTATTCCTCGTTTGGAACATGCACTTTCTTATGTAGACAATAGTGGATTGAACCTGGTTTAATCGCTGGCTCATTTACATGACAGTCGTATAAGATGCCATTATAATGAGAATGACAACAAACAAACATAATAGGTAAAACTGTAAAAAATAGGAGAACAGCAGTCAAACAAACGTTTTAATCTGAATCACTATAAAACAAATAATATGTTACAAAGAAACAGAAAAAATGTATATATATAAGTACATTGTCAGATTGAAAGACAAGGATACAATAATTTACCATACTTTAAGCACAATAACACAATGACGGGATGTATAAATACAGAGCCACGTCATATGTAACAAAGAAACACAAAAATATATAAAGACAAGGTGCAGTAGCAAAATCCAAAGACAAGAATACAAAAAATGAGCCATAGAATAATAACACAATGACGGGATGTATAAGTACAGATCTACGTCATATGGGTATCACAAAACAAACATACTTAACTGCAGTAAACGTAATATTCATAAGGACAAATAAAAGAATATATAACACGTTATTAACAAGGTCTTGTACATTCAAATGGCTGTCTTAATTCATCTATTCGTTCTTTGTTAATCAAAGTTATATTATTTGTGTGTTTTAGCAAATTTCCAGATCAACTGAACACCTATTGTGTACCAATGTCATCACTGAAGTCGTTGAAATCGGAAATAAAACAAAATCCTGTTCCAATGCCAATATCTAAAAACAACTTTCAAGAATTCTTCATGAATTTTCACTTTACGAGTAAGTTGTTGTCTTATGATTTAAATGATGAATATTGCAGATTTCTTTAATAATTTTAACGTTTGTTGTACATGATATTTTTTGACAGAAAAATAATCAATTGGCTTTTGTGTATTTACCTAAGCTTGCCCTTGTGAATACAAAATATACTTTAATAATTTTCGAAGATTTTTTGTTTGTTTACAGGATGTTTTATATTCCGAACCAAACACAAACAATTCAACATTATTCTCAACAACCTCGCTGTGACGTTGGTGTTCACAAACAAACAATAATTATATTGTATTTCGTTTATCGTTTGGTAAATAAATGCACTGCAAAATGCTGGTTTTTCTTCGGAATAAAAATGTGTGTAAACAAAAATATAAACTTCTGACAAAGGAAATCAAACGTATCCATCGTTAGAATAAGCTAAAGATAAACCCATCGATCTGCCAGTATATTTGATTACTTCTTTGGAAATATCTTCATAACTCAAAAGTTCTGATTACAATAAATCTAAAAATGATTAAGCTGATACTTGTACCACATTTGAATGTTCAATTTTGAAATGAAATGATGAACATGACAATAAAGGCGTATGAGACCAAAGGGAATTCAATTTATAAGTCGAAAATTAAATGAAAACGCATGACAAAACATGAAAAAGACCAAAAGATAAAACAAAAAAAGTGTACATGAAACACAACATAGAAAACCAAAGACTGAGCAACACGAACTCTATAGAAACCTCACGACGAACCTTACAGTACTTGTACTGTGATTACTTTTTCACCCAACGTACAGGAACTTTCCCTGTATTGGAATATTAATGCATATCTATAAATGCAGTATTTGGATTTCAAAAATAGGAAAAAGCAATGGAAAATATCATTCATACATAACGGATACTATCGTTCATTTTTTCAGACTTAAATAATAATCCAAAAGCACAGTCCTCTATTAACGGAATTAGAATGAATTTACCTGCGTCTCCTCTTCTTGTAAGTATGAAAAATAGTTTTATAGTGATATTTATTTGTTTTTATTTTGGTACCCTTACCCTTTTTTATTCTATTGTAATAAATCATAAACTATTTCTGACAATTTATGCGACTGATTGTGTTAAAAACTCAAATGGTTTTCGTTTTAACTTTACAATATCAATGTAATTTTTGGTTTCAATGAGTTCGATGTTTTTGGTAGACTTCTTTTAAGTTGTTGTATTTGTCCTGTGTATTGTTATTTTGAATCTCTTTTTGAAGTGTATTAAAAACAATGACTTGTTATGACAATTAAACAAAACCAAGACAGCAACTAGATGTCAACACAATCGGGGTCTTCTTACGAATAAAAACTAACAAGATTATTTAAATGAGAATATTCATATCATTGTCTATTTTAATTTCACAGGTAGATTCTGACAGTCCTGATTCATCAACCTCCTGTGACTTTCAGGATTGCACTTCAGTTTGTTCCTGTACACATATTCTTAACCTTAAATTAGGAAACGTGATCCAGTTTGTACTTATAAATTACGGTAAAATATATCAATATATTTTTGGTGAATTTGAATCCTCCAAATGTGAAAATGGAGTTCTCTATTACTTTGCATCTTATTAATAACTGTTTAAAATATAACATACCTGAGGCAAAAATTGGATTGAGAAGTTTTGGTCTTATATATGTTCACGTCATGTTATTCTTCAAGTAATTATATAGTATTGGAGTTAAAACTTTTTTGTGTTTCAGATGGAGGTAAATTCAGTAAAGAATTTATGACGCACCAAATTGTTCAAATGTGAATCTTATTTTGTGATATTAGGTTTCAAGCAAAAGTCAAATGACGTTTTAGTTTTACCGGTGATGGTTTTAAAATTTCAACGGTAACTGGACACTTTTTTGTTCTGTATAAAGTCTTATTTTATTCCATTTTAAGGGAATTTTTTCTCTTACACCTCTCATTTAATAGAACCTACTGGTTTCGGACGAGCTCATCCTGTACATATGCACGGTCACAGGTTTCATGTGATGAAGATAGGATTTCCTGAATATAATACAACCACTGGAAACCTAACTAGGATGAATCCTGATATAAAATGTAATACATTAGAGTGTAACAGAGCTGAATGGGCGGATGAATCATGGAACTTTGGCAATGTTCCTGGAGTGAATGTTGACAATCCACCAGTTAAGGACACTATTATTGTGCCCTGGGGTGGATATGTTGTCATTCGAATTGTTGCTGATAATCCTGGTAGGTTTAACTTGTATCATCTAACCTAAAGTATATATGATAATACAATGAATCAATAGTTTTTCCTCTATAAAGCAATTTGGTGTCAATTTCAAAAAACAGGTGCCCATCTAAAACTTAACCAAATTGTAACTCACTTCTTTCTGTTGAAATTGGTTCAGAATAAGTAAAAACTAAACTATTTAAAATAAAAGCTAATTGAATAAAAAAACAATGATATCCCATGATCGCCTAACAGTCCCGACTATATCCCACTGTATTATTCATTGCATAATTGGATGGATAAAATTAGTGTAATATTTGTATAACAGTGAATTGTGCCGTATTTCTCTTGACAAACAGCATATCTTACAATAGGCGTACTGTAATAATTATACATGTAAGCTTTTTCTTTTCTTCTTGTTGTTACTTTTTATGGTTTATTTGAAATATGTCATAGAGTTCCACGAAACAATGTTACATTAGATGCATAGAATTCAATTTCATGGATTATTACAATTTTCAAACTTGTCAACATTTATTTTTAAACTGACCGCTTCGGTTGAATATTCGAAAATAAAACATCGAATTCAATCCGGTTCCAACTATTTTGTTTAGGTTATTGGTATTTCCACTGTCACATCGAACTGCATAATGTAGACGGAATGGCTTTGGTGTTACAAGAAGGTAATAGAACACAGCTGCCTACATTACCAGGTAACTTTAGAACATGTGGAGATTTTGTCTTGAAAGATAATGAAAAGGTAGCACTTTTCGGTGACGGATTGCTTGCTGATTCAACAGATTCGACAGATACAGGTATACTTATATAGACAGTCTTATGTCTAAATTAAAAGTTAGAAATACTATTCCTACTAATATAGACAGTCTTATGTCTACATTTTGGCAAAATTGGCAATTATGTTATTGTATATTATATCAGAGACAAACAGAAAATATTGTTTATGATCCAGATGCCTATGTTTCTTAGCTAACTTTTTTTTTATAAAGAACAACAACGATAGAATCTTTAAGAACAAACTCACGAAAAATGCACGACAAACTTAAGGTTCATCATAAGGAATTGAAAAATATGGCCGTGTTTACACCTAAAAAAATACTATGTGTACAGACAAACTGGTACATCCAGGAAAGTTTTAATGCATGGCAGGAACTAGATATATAAAAGTTATACGAAGTCTACGTTTCAGAAAATTAAAAGCTTACCTGGATTTCCAGTTTTTTTCAGTATGCAGAAGATAGCAAAATAACCAAACACCCGTTTAAATTACCTATTGTTTACAGGTGTCTATTGTCCATCCATTGCCCATTTAAATCAATACTACTCACAACATTGATTATATGAGGGGAGCTTCTCAATCCCTTTCAGTGCCAAGAAAAAATCCGCAACTTTCCGTTTACTGCCAAGCTTGTTTTTTTTCTAAAGTACACAAGAATATTTGCCGTCAGTGACGTTAACAATAACGTCGCGTCATAAGATTTTGAGTAAAAGGGTATGACGTCTTTCAGTGATTGATTGACAATTTTGAGACCTCTTGCTTCTCTATGCGTAGAAATATTATTTTCTTTTTCGGTAATACTTTTATGAAAAATGACTTTTAAAAATTCCATGGGCAAACGTAAGTTTAGGGAGACGGATTTATATAAGTTTTTTTCACATTTGTTTCCGAATCATTTATTTGAACTTTATGTAACATTGTAATATATATCATTAATAAATACTGTTTAAACTAAAAGAACGTTTCGTTGTTTTTTTAGTTTAAAGATGGTTCCACAGTGTTCAAATAAACAGTGGATAGTTGTTTCATTGGCAATCATTACACATTTCCTTATTTTTATAATTTATACTGATACAAAATTTAACAAATTTCGGAGAGTTTGTAAAAACAGAAGAATTATAGTTACGCATTGTCTTTATCAAGATACAAGTACTGTGGCTTAAATGTTCAAAAGTAAAGAAGAAAAAATAATTGCAAACACGAAGAGTAATCTTTGCAATTAAAAAATTAACAAATTAATGATTGAAAAGGGATACGCTGTTGACACTGAATACTAGTCTCCCTTTTTCTCCACCTTGTTTTTTCTTTTCCAAACAATTTATAAAAACATCGATGAGAAAGGTCCGAAACTATTGAAACATTACTACAAAATAAAAACAATTTGAAAAAGAAGAATCTTCCTCTATACACCGGCTTAAAACAAATGACCCCAGCAACAAGCATTGTGTAAATGTATGGGCCCATTTGCAAGCACAGTTACTTATATTATAATGCCGTCATTGACAATTGAAAATTTTCCACTTGAGTTGATGTGTTTCTTTTGTTGGTGAATATAATTATTTTCTGCCTGTAATTTTACTATTTGTCAAATTCTTTCAACTTTGGTACTAATAAAAAAACATTTTCTGAAAGTACATTATTTACTTTGTATTGAATATATTTTGCTCGTTCAAATAATAAATTGATGTTCAAATTTGCAAGATATCTGAACAAAATGTCTAGTGAATTAGGCTCGGAATCAGACATAGAACCGGCTAATATTCAAAATTTTAAAGAACCGCCTGCAAACGAAAAGCAACATATTTTATCTAAATGACCTTCAAAAATAATTTTCATGGCTCCGGAAGACTTCAACTCAGTAGGTAAAATTCCGATCCCAAGCACGGACGAAGGCCGAGACAAGGGAAAAAATTATTTACGAAGTAGTTGATATATCAAAAATATATAAAAAAAACACCAAAAAGATGCTACATTCAAAATATTGGCGAAATTAAATGAATATTTTAATTGCGCAAATGGTACCTATATTTTTTCAATGGACTGGCGCAGAAAAGTTCATTTTTGGCGCAAAAAGATATCACCCGATTTAATGTTTGACGTCATGTAAAAATATAACGGTTGACGTCATATTCCTCGTGAATCAAATATGGCCGACTCCAGTGATTCAGAGCAGTTTTCAGACGGGGAGAGTGATGGTGATTTTGAAGTTTTAAGCGGTAGCTCAGAATCTGAAGATGAGATGAATGATGTTCCAATGAATGCCAATCCTTGGTTTCGAGTTAGACCTCCGGAGATTGACTATTTACACGACCAAAGATTTGTAGAGAACAGTGGCCCTCAGAATGTCCCTGCTGCCGACGCTAAAATTTTCAACAACTGTTGCGTTTTATGTTACATTTCACATATGAAAATAGTCATAAGTTTACTCAGTACGATATATTAATGCACACGTTGCGATTATGAATACATTTGCCTTTGTTTTTTTCTTACCTTTGCCCGGTCGTTTCAATACATAATATAATATAAACTATAGATATAAAATTGGTATATGATTTTGCTGATTCAATAAAAGGTCAGAGTGTGGTGACATGTCTTCTGAACTAGTACAAAGCAGAGGAATTTTTTAACGTTAGTATGAGTATATGTTGACGCTGGACGTTAAACAAAAAAGCTCTAAAAATTACCGAATTGGCTACGAGCATTCGTGAATTAATAATTTATTAAGTCACGCTTTGAGAATGTTAACATGTTTTAATTCTAAGATTATTTTTACTATTTGTATATTTCATATCAATTATACTGTCAATTTTTTTACAGGTATGCACAATACTTCATCACTAGTCAGCAGAGGATAAGAAGATTTTCGCGTCTTCATTCCTGGTTTAAAGTTGGTGCTGTAACTTTAGATGAGATGAAAGGATTTTTATCAGTAATACTTAACATGGGCCTCATACGTAAACCATCCATTACAGAATATTGGAACACCAAATTTAAAAGTCAGGATACTGTTTGGTTTCGTAACATGTTTTCTAGAAATCGATTTCAGAGCATTTTGAAATTTTTTCATATCGTAGATAATACTACAATACCGAATCGGAACGACGATAATTATTCACCTACATCAAAATTTCAGTGCTTCGTTGATCTTTTTAATCGACAGTCGAAACACCATTACATTCCAAAACAGAACATAAGTATTGACGAAAGCTTAATCGCATCTAAAGGCCGGTCATCAATAATACAATATATTCCTTCAAAAGCGGCGAAATTTGGAGTCAAACTTTGGGTATTAGCCGAGGCCGTCAGTGGCTATATTTGTCAAATCAGTGTTTACAAAGGCAAACAATATGACCCAACACCACAAGGAATGTTACAGGGTGCTTACGTAGTCAACAAACTGTTAGATGCCGCAGGATTGTTTAACAAAACATATCATTTATTTACTGACAGTTTTTTCTCCTCAATTAATCTGGCTAAAGAGCTTTTAGCAAAAGGAACATTGTTCACTGGAACAATACGCGCTAATCGGCAAATGCCAAACACAATCAAGAATCCTGTTTTGCAGGAAAAGGAGAGCATTTATATTAGACAAGGAAGAATTCTGTTATGTGCATATAAAGAAAGGAATGGTCGAAAACCAGTTAAATCATATCCTCTTTTTCTAAAGCAGCACAAGAAAATGATAAACCGGCTATGATTTGCTCGTATAATAAATTTATGGGGGGCGTAGATTTGGCTGACATGATGACAGAGAGTTACAATGATGGACGAAAAACGTTAAAGGTTTGGAAAAAGGTTGTTTTTAATCTTATGCACCGTATGGTAATAAATGCATACATTATTTATAAAGAAAACACTTCCGATAATCCGAAATTGTCGAGACTATCCTTCACACAAAGACTGATAGAGGATCTCGCTAAAAATCACATGGTGCTAAGAAACGAAAACCAAGACGACAATAGACAAAATAAGAACAAAAACGGGATCAGAAAGTTGCCCGGTCACAGAGAAAAAGATTGCGATGTATGTTCAGACAGAAATGGTTACGGGGGTCGAAGGAGGAGTAGGACTGTATGTCGAGTTTGCGGAAAAGGTGTTCACCGGGAATGTAAAGTCAATCATTTATGTGTTGAATCATGATTAAAATACATTTTTTGTTTCTAATCAAATGTCTTTATTTTATAGCAGGTGTTCAGACAACCCACTACAATTACATAAATTAGTCATGTATATTGCATCGAATTCTCATCCCTCAAATAAAGATGTCTCTGTACCAGGAGCATGACAAGCACTTTTGAAATTACCCTATTTGACCTATTTCTTGATGGTATTTGGGGTTTTTTAAATTGATTTTAATCGGTCATTCTATTTGGATTGGAATTCGTTCATTGAATGTTTTATGCTTGTTGTATTGTTTGATTTCGATTCAGCGTACTTCTGAAGAATCACTATTCCATAAAAGTTGCACATGCAGTGCATTAAAATTGGTTTTTCGACTGCTATCATTATTTAGTGAAACTGTAATATTTCTTTGATTTTATTTTTTTTGTACAATACAAAAAAGAAAAATCAGCAGAAAATCCACAAAAATTAAAACAAATTAAAAATTGCATAAAAGTAATATGGCCAACGCGGATTAATGAAAAATTGAAAGCACTTTGCATGCATCTAAGCAGCGTGCCGTAGCCCCTCCCACAGTACACAAAAAAAGCGACGTCACTGAAACCTATTGTTCGACGTCAAGAAAAAAAACATCGGCCGAAAATCGGCCCGTGGCAGTCAACGTAGTTTATACAAATCGGCCTAAAATCGGCCCATGGCACAGAAAACGTTAAACAAGAAATGATAAATGAAAATTGAGTTACCCTGATTACGAATGACCAATGTCTTCGCCTTTTTTAACTGGGTTCTTGGTGTCATAACAAGAAAAAAATGAACCCTGTTGATATGTTCTGACTTCACGAATCCTATATTAAACAGTAGTTAGTAACGATTAATATATTGTATGATGGATAAAATTGAGAATGAATTACAGTAATAAGACATCAAGGGACAATATAATTGTAACTTTGAAGACGAGGACAAATTACAGTGTTAACTTTATACATCAGTCTCACATGCTTAGTTGATACTACCTATGCTAGCAAATTAATGTTTCCCTTTCTTTTTCTGTAAATATTAAATTCACGATTTAGACAAATATCAGCAGTGCTTTGTCTGGTATTTCAATTTGTTTAGATTTGATTGACACAGCCGTTCATTTGAAATCATTTGGAAGATAACATTCGACTTGAAGGTTAGTATAGTATTACTAATAAGTATAAGTGTAGTCAATTGGTAATGCTAGAATAAAAATTAAACAAAAATGTAATTGCAGAAAACAGTCAATCGGTAAAAATGGTGTATGGACGATTTCCTAAATATACATACAGATCTGTATGTAGTTTTTTTATTTCCCAAACAGCGCCTTTTGATCTTTATCAAAATATATAACGTGACGGTACCCAAATTGCACCTATTTTGACAGTTTTTTCACCTACGTTTTTTTATGATCAAGAAAAAAATGTCCATACTGTGTTTATTTTGTAGCCCTATCCTTCTTGATTGTATAGGTACACCATTTTAGATTTTAATCCATATTGAGTCATTGAAAAATGGGTTTGAATCAACCTCCAAACTATCCATGATTCTGTAATGAGCAGTACCCAAATTGCATCCATGCTTAGATTCACATCGTCAAAAGTCTAATAACCGGGCTTTTGTTTAATTTCTTCAAATATTTTGAACAATTGGATATTTGTCCATGCTTACTCTTCATATTTCACGAAATGGATAGTTGTAATATATTGTATTTGCTAATTTTAAAAAGATGGCGTTTTGATGACGTCGCATGGTGACGTTTTCGTACATTTTGTTTTTTCAGTAAACAGTCCATCTGTTGATAAATACTGTGAACGTTTTGTGTATATCTGAATATGTTTACCTATGTTGAGAGACGTGCATAGTATCAAATCATAAAAATACAAATTGTTTAGTCTCTAGGAAATCTTGTAAGATTTTTGTTGCTATTTTCTCTAAATAGGTGCAATTTGGGTACTCGGTGCAATTTGGGTACCCTTACGTTAGTATTATAACTTTGTGAATGACTTAAAGAATCGGACAAAATTTATTCATGTTTTTTTTTTAATTTTATCAAATAATAAATTCTTAAAGTTGAGGAAAAACTGTAATTTTGTTACAATAAGGGGGAAAGTATACGTTTCATAGATAATGGTAAAAGTCGGTTTATAAAACGTTGATTTAATCAGTGATCGTATACCACTCCTTGAATTTGTAAATTATCTTTTTATTACCTTCTAGGCATAAACAGAGTTGTGTAGATGACCATAATGAAAGTATTTACAGCTATACCATTATGTTTTGTTTTCAAACTTATTACGTCATCATTCAATAATGTTGTGGAACCAAATTGTGATATAACTAGAACGGTTTGTGAATATAATTGGACAGTTAATTATATACAGACAATGGTTTACAATCCCCCTTCTGGAACAGGTACCCGATATCCAATAGTACCAGTAAATGGTACACTGCAAGCTAGAACAGACTGTGGTTCAAACAACTTTTACAAGACAGGTTTGGTTACATGTACTATTATAGTATAAGAAAGACTCAAAATAAAGATTTTCTATTCGGTCAGTCTCAATAAATCAATTCTTTAACACAAGTGATGACTTATCTCTTTACGCTGATAATTAGTTATCTTAAAACTTTTAAAAGCTCATCAGTCATACTTTAAAAACTTCCTGTCATGTTTTAAATTTTCTATTTTCTCCCATATAGCATATCTAGCATTAAAGTTCGATCAATCAAATTTAAAAATCACTTTCAAGTCAGTTCAAGTGGTGTGTGTTCTTGTACTTAAAAAAATAAATAATACATTTTACAGAATGATGTCTCTCTTTCCATTCCCCCTTTGAAAAGTAAAAAACACAGACCAGTGTGGGAAGTTATTGCTGGATTTAATGCAGTAGGTTTGAGTTATGAAAATCGGGAATTTATAAGAACCATATTTATTTGTGGATTAAGGTTTTCTAACTCGAATGATATCATTTTAGTAAGACGCCGAGGAGTTTTTAATATGTAAAATGATTATGTGGTTTATTCATAGTTATACTTATGTTTTACTCTATGACTTAATGTATACATTCTGTTTGCGTTAGTTTCTTATAAACTGTAATATACTGCATATACTGGCGTGGCTACCATAAAAAAATATGATCTTATTTTTTGTTTACTTTGCATTATTGGAAAGATAAATAAAGTAATAAATTATATTTTCGCAACTTGTCTATTTTTTGTTTTATATTATTTACTTAGATGAGCGTCAGATATTTTTGGGGATTTCTTTAGTGTTTGTTCACCTCAGCTGGTTGTTGCTTTATCGCTTATCAAATGAAAAGGACCTGTGAAAGCATTGGTGTTTTTTTTCTCGTTTACAGATATATTTGTAAATGATTTGTACATGTATTTTATCAGATAAATTTAAAAGCGTTTTTCGTTTTAATCACAACAGATAAAGAGCAATCACTTAACTTATAGGGTGGGGGATTGTTTTTTTTTTCTGAGTCAGAATTTTAATTTCTCGGCGAACACCTTCATTTAGTTTTAAGACACTATCAATCAAATTATATTTTCCCAAAATTTAGCACTATAAGGTATGGGGGGAATGCGTATTCAGAATACTTTTTTTGTCACCTGCTGGACCAGACTTTTTTTTGTTCACCAAATTGGGAATCAGAATATTTTTTTTTAAGAAAAACCATAACCCCCTCTTTTGAAGTTAAATGGTCGTTCTCGAACAACACATATATACATGTAAGTATTAATTGATGTATGTTTTTGTTCGGTTTATTGTAGTTGATGACCTCAAAGACAGTATAATAACGGGTGATGGTGAACCCCGAATGGCATTTGCTATAAATAGTCAAATTCCAGGGCCTTCTTTGATAGTTTATGAAGGACAACAGGTATATTATATAAAAGTTCTAAAAGAGATAGCAAGTATGTCAATCATAATTATAGCTTCGAAAATCCATGTTTCATTTCTTATTTTTTGTTTGATCTACATTACTATTCGTTGCCGCCAAAAACTGAAATCCATCTAGAATCAAAAGTCAAGAAAAAGACAACTATGATGCAATTATGTTCCTGCTTGTAAAAAAGGGGAACTTTATTCATTTCTATTAAACAGAAATGATATTTTCTATTTTTATCTGCTGCAATAAAAATATATATCGAAAAATATAAACAGAATTTCCCAAATAAAATGCTGTTTTGCTACCTTCAAATATTCAATTATAATAAGGTAATTTCAAAAGTTGCGATCATTGCAGTCAAATCGTTGATGTTTTTTGCATATTTCCTCTGATGAAAATCCGTAAAAGAAGAATACAACATTTTCATTAAAACTGTTTGATATATAATTCTGTATATTTCAAAATAGATAATGATACATGTGAAGAACGATCTATGGATGGAAGGTATAACATTTCATTGGCATGGACTGCCACAGAAAGGAACACCCTACATGGATGGTGTACCAAGAGTGACGCAATGCCCTATCAATCCTGGAGAAACATTCACTTACAGGTGTATATAACGTGTTAGAGTATTTTTTTGATACCCTAGAATATGATATTATAATTGACTCCAAACAATATAATTGAAAATTTAATTTTTTTTTAATAATTAATCAATTTCGTTTTATAAATATAGTATTGACTTTCATTTCTCTCCTCCTTTTTAACAGCATGATTTAAATTTTACAAATCCTGTGGTATTTTTTCGAAATTTAGAACACTTATAAACTAGAAAAACATATAAAAAAATATAGTTTTCCTCAAATGCTTTGAGCTATTCTGTTACGACCCTACTTGGTTGTATTTTTTTTCTAATGTTCATTTATTGACTCACAATACGGATGTATCCTCGAACATACATATTTATATTTTCTTTTCGTAAACCCTGAAGTTGTCCTGTTTACAACACAACAAACATTTCCATACATGTATGTAGGTTAGTGTTTTTGGAAAAAGTTGATGTTAAGAAAAAATTATCTCGTACAGTTTCCGCAACGTTGGTAATGAACAAAACATGCATTCTATTAAAAGTTACACTTTACTCAATTCGTATCAGTAAATATATAAAAGAAGATGTGGTATGATTTCCAATGAACGAGAGACCAAATGACACAGAAATTAAGCACTTATTGAGTAACTTAAAAGTTATGTTTTTGTTCTAATTTTTAGATTTACGGCACAACCAAGTGGAACATTTTGGTATCATTCTCATTTAGGAACACAACGATCAGATGGATTAGCGGGTGCTCTCATAATATTAGAAAAATCCTAGCTTACGGGTAATGATTTATGTACAGTAGGGTTTCTTTTCCATACTATATGACACGTTATTTTTTATATTGTAAGTCCGTAGTTTTACACAATAAAATAAGTGTTCTTTACTATTTGGCTCAATTTGAAGGCTGACATGAAAATATCGCTAGCAATTTCTTTTACAACCTGTTAAGTCATTAAAAATTTCATAGAAATTGGTAATGTGAAAAAAATCAATTCTGGTTATAACAACTTAATTTAAGTCTGCACTTAAACGTTAAGAATAACTCAATCAGAGAACTACAAATAAAACAAAATTCTGCAAATAACCAAAGAAATGGCATAAGAAAGCCGCTGGGTAGAGATGGAACAGGCACATGAACTACATAGTATGTACACAAGCTCAAAATGGCATGCAAATAGGTCTTTTATACTGACCATGTTTAAATAAAAAAGATTACAATACCCACATACATCTTTTAGTATGCCTAAAATTTCACTGACTTAAGATTGCTTTATTTTTCACTTGGTGCCTTCCGCATACCTGCCAACTTTTCAAAATGCTCATGGGGTGTTTGCGTGCAATATGGCTGTCACAGTCCTTAAAAAAACCTTCAAGGGGGGCCTTTAAATACATTTTAATGTAGCTTTTTGGCTTCCTCATACTTTTATAAACCTAAAGTCATTGTAAAATTAATTGTTTTGTTTGAAATTGTGGACAAAATTGCTCTTTCAAAATTTCAATTTGGGAGCCTCCATGGGGGAAATCCCCCCAAAATAGTGACAGTTGGCAGGTATGCTTCCGATTTTTTTTTATTTAACTTCAGTACTGTTTTAGTTACAAAAAATGAAATAAATAAATAATGTTTTTATTTGTGTAGACTAAGAAACGAAGCCGACAACCTGATGCTTCCGAGTTTGTTTTCTTGTTATCTGATTGGTTCCCATTTGGTTCCGCTACAGCAGACAAATGGGCTGCCTGGGATATAAACAGGTGTGTATATGATAATGGAAGTAAAAATTCGTGATATAGAAAATAATATAACCATTAGAAAACGATGGAATTAGCGGGAACTTTTAATGCTTTTACGGATTTATGCGTCATCTTAGAAAAACATACTGTTAGCATATAGCATACATGTAAAAGAGAACATGTAAGTCGCATTGGTTGTTTATTCTTTGAAATACCATTTAGAAGACTGACTGGTATACAGAAACATGTTCATTCATCTTGCTAATTTACATTTATATTGGATAAGAATATTCTTAAATACATGTAATTGAGATGCAATCCGCATGTTGCAGATTTTCAGACAACTTAAAAGGAGAGAAGTGTTTTGATGTCAAAAGAACATATGATTATGCAGAAATAGGACAACGGGGAATGCAAACACCAGTTATAAATGCAAAAGGTAATATTATACGTTAAATGTATTTGTCAACATATTCTCATATGGGTTTTCTCCCTTCTAACACAGAATTCAATAAACATAAAAAAAACATATCAACTACAAAAATGGAAATGAAAAAAACGCTTGCAAACGAATCACAGACTATGTAAGTGTTTGTTGTCCCGAAAGAAAACGTGTATACATCATTTGGTATGAGAAAAAAAGCCATTGGTTAGTCGTCAATGAAAGAAAACAAAATTTAAGAAAGAATATTGAGTTCCATAAATAAATGTAATCGCACCTAAACATATATTGATTAACCTAGGCATATAAATGCGTTCACCAAATACAATTAAAGATGTAGCGTAAATAAAAGCAACAATAAAAAAAAAAAAAAAAATCCCAACAATGACGTCAATTTCAATCTATCCAATTTTTTTCTGACAGGAAGACGATACGAGGAAGACGGGTCTACGTTTTATCCATATATACCATTAGAAATATTTGTTGTGAAGCAGGGTAGTCGATACAGATTTAGAATTATAAGTATAGCAGCAATGAATGCGTACCGTGTTTCTATTGACAACGTAAGAGTATCTCGTACCATTTTTTATATTTATCTATTTTATAAAATTCATATTTTCATATGATCTTCAGCTGTATGTCTTTGACGATTGCACAGTCATTTTGTTTTATAACAAACACGATCAAAGACTCATATATTTATCTTCCCGTGATGCGAGGCATTTTTTTAAACATGTTTCACGAAATGCAGTGAAAGTAGTGTTGCATATCTATATTTCAAAACGGTCCTTTTCATCTGATCCATGTTGTAAATATTCAAACTTAGCTTTTATTTTCGCTAAATAAAAAATACAACTAAAAGGCATTTAATTAATCTCATTATATTTCCCGAAATAACACCAAAGAATAAGAGTCAAATAAAAAATATAGAAATGGATGGTATATGTGGAGGTGAATTAAAAAGTCACCGACAACTAACATCTCATACAATTTTTTTTTTTAAACTAGCATGAATTGAAAGTTGTGGCAGTTGATGGGACTGAAGTGGAAGAAGAAAAAGCAGAATCTGTTATACTACATTCAGCGGAGAGGATAGATGTTGAGATCCAATCAAATGCTCCTGTTGGTAACTATTGGATACGGATGGAAGATATGGCAGCAAAAGATACAAATGAGGTTTGTTAACATAAAATAACCACCAATAAATATTGCCCCACCTACGATCGTAAAAGTTTTTGTTCAAGGTAGATGAAGTTGAAGTCCAATCAACCTGAAACTCAGTACACCTGTTTCCTATCATATGATCTTTCAAATTTTAATGCCAAATAAGATTTGTCACCCCTATTTTACGGTCCATTGAACATAAAAAAATGATAGTGCGAGTGTGGTTTCTTTGTACTAAGGACACTTTCTCGTTTTATCTAATACCATATCTCTTTTTTTCAAATTTTTGATTATTTTTCAGAAACCAATAAACATGGTAAAAGGTTATGGTATTTTGAGATATGCAACAGCTTCAAGTGATGAGCCAATAAGTCTAAGAACAGAATGCACACAAGATTTTTCATGCCGTGTGATAAACTGTCTCTTTGGGTAAGATTCTCAACACCTAAACCGATTGATTACAGACTCACTTTTCCTTGGTGTTTTCTCGGTTACTTCTTAACTGCGTGAAAAAGATCATAAGTTACGTTTAAAACATAATTCAAAAAGGAAATTCCCTAATCAAATCGCAGAATAAAAGCTCAAACACATCATACGAACAGATAACAACTGTCCTATTCCTGATTTGGTACCTGCACTTGCTTATGTAGAAAATAGTGGATTGAACCTGGTTTAATCGCTGGCTCATTTGTATAACAGTCGTATACAACTCCATTATATTTTCAACGATGTGTGAACAAAACAAACAGACATAATAGGTAAAAATGTAAAAAATAGGGGAACAGCAGTCAAACTAGTGTTATAATCTGAATCACTATAAATCACAAAAATATGACAAAGAAACAGAAAAAATGTAGATAAATACATTTGCAAAATTGAAAGACAAGGATACACAAATATACCATTGTACAATTTCACTACGACGGGTTGTATAAATACAGAGCCACGTCATGTGTAAAAAAGAAACACAAAAAGACATATAGAAAAAGGACACTAGCAAATTCGAAAGACAAGAATACAAAAACTGTACCATAGAACAATAAAACAATGACGGGATGTATACATACAGATCCACGTCATATTGAAATGACAAACAGACTTTACTGCAGTAAAAGTAAGTTGATACGGAATATTTATGAAAAAGGTCTTTGTACAATCTAATGGGATATCTCAGTTCATCTATTCCTTCTTTGTTAATCAAACGTTTATGTTTTATATGTTTTAGAAAATTTCCAGATCAACTGAACACATATTGTGTACCAATGTCATCACTGAAGTCGTTGAAATCGGAAATTAAAAAAAATCCCGTTCCCATGCCGGTATCCCAAAACGACTTCCAAGAATTCTTTATGAATTTTCACTTTACAAGTAAGTTGTAGTCTTAAGTTTTTTAATGATGAATATTGCAGGTTTCTTTCCTTATATCTGATATGTTTTGACAAAAAAATATTCAATTGACTTTTGTGTATTTACTTAAGCTTGCCCTTGTGATTACAAAATATACTTTCGAATAATTTTCAAAGATTTTTTTTTTATTTTCATTTTTTTTTATATTCCAAACAAAGAATAAAGCCAATTCAACATTATACTCTAAAACCTTGCCGTAGCGTTTGGTGTTCGCAAAATAACAGTAATTGTGTTGTATTCCGGTTATCGTTTGGTAAATAAATGCACTACAAAATGCTGGTCTTTGTTCGGAATAAAAATGTTTGTAAACAAAACTATATTCATCTGACAAATGAAATCAAACAAATTGAATGCTCATACCATTGAGTTGAATAGTTCTGTAATTGTGTATACACTATACATAGATCCATCATTGGAATGAGCTAAATATAAACCACACGATCTGCCAGTATATTTAGCTAATGCTTCATAACTCAAATGTTCGGATAACAATAAATCTAAAAATGCATTAGTTGATACTAGCTCCACATTTGAATTTTTAATTTTGAAACGAAATGATGAACATGACATTATAGGCGACAGAGGCCATAAGGAGTTAAAACTTATAAAGTCGAAAATAAATTTACAACACATAATTATAAAAAACAATGAAAAAGACCAAAAGATGGAAATAAAACTGTACATAAAACACAACATAGAAAACCAAAGACTGAGCAACACGCTCTCTATAGAAAGCCAGTCGCTGATGTCTGACGAAAAACATTACTGTACTGGTAATGTGATTACTTTGTTACCCAACGTGCAGAATCTTTCCCCGTATTTTAACACACATGCATTTCTCCATAAAATTATTTTGATTTCAAAAATAGGAAATGGAAAGCAAGATTTCAAGTATAAATAAAATAGCAGATAATTATAGATTATCGTTGATTATCTCAACGGGATTGATTTTCTCGCTTGAGCTGGTACAGCGAAAGTGAGAAAAGCAATCGCGTTGAGATGACCAATGATAATCTGTTTATCGCTATTTTACCTCTGACGATGTTGTCAATTTCAATGTCAATTTCGTTAGCAACGCCACGTGGCCTCCTTAGTTTCTAGCGATAATTTTTCCATCTAAAGCGAGAAGCATGACATGAAAATGATCACAAAAAAGGATCAAAGGAAAAATGCACAAAATAGCGATAACACGGTTAATTTTTTCAGACTTAAATAATAATCCAAAGGCACAGTCTTCTATAAACGGAATTAGAATGGATTTACCTGCGTCTCCTCTACTTGTAAGTAATGAATAGTTTTATAAAGATATGTGTTTGTTTTGTTACTGTTACTAATGAATGGTTAGTATTCTTCATTTTATTGTATGCAATCATACAATAATTTTATGATAATTGATGCGATTTATTGTGTTTAAAACTCAAATGTTTTTCATTATAACTTTACAGTTTGCTATTTTTTTTTTATTGTCGGTATTTGTCCTGTGTATTATTATTTTGTTTCCTTTTCGTATCGTATAAAAATTTGCAAAATAATTTTGGGTTAACAATATGCCGTGATTTAGAAAAAAATGAATATCGATAACAGGAAATGTTGAGAATGCGCCTTTGACACAAAACCAAGCGGACAACTATTGTCAACGCATGGTCTAATAACATGCAATATATCATAAAACTGACAAGAATATTTGAATGACAAAATTCAATATCAGATATTATTTTTACTTTCACAGGTAGATTCTGACAGTCCTGATTCATCAACCTCCTGTGACTTTCAGGATTGCACTTCAGTTTGTACCTGTACACATATTCTTCACCTTAAATTAGGAAACGTGATCCAGTTTGTACTTATAAATTACGGTAAACATATGTCAATATACTTTTGTTGAATTTGGTACCTCCTCTCAAATGCGAAAATAGAGTTCTCTATTTCTTATCATTAACTGTTGATCAAATTTAAATCTTATTTTGTGATATTAGGTTTCATCTCTCTTTTAATAGTGATATTAAGATGATAACACAATATTGACTGCTGTACCCCTATTTTTGACATTTTTACTCTTTGAGTATGTTTGTTTTGTTCTTGCATCGTTGACAATATAATGGAATTTGATGCGACTGTCATATAAGTGAGAGGTTTAGCTAGCTATAAAACCAGGTTCAATCCAGCATTTTCTACATTAGAGAATGTCTGTACCAAGTCAGGAATATGACAGTTGTTATCCATTTGTTTAATGTGTTTGGACTTTTGATTTTGGATTTTCCTTTTTGAATTTTCCTCGGAGTTCAGTATTTTTGTGTTTTTACTTTTTAATAGAACCTACTGGTTTTGGAAGAGCTCACCCCGTACATATGCACGGCCACAGGTTTCATGTGATGAAGATAGGATTTCCTGATTATAATACAACCTCTGGAAACCTAACCAGCATGAATCCTGATATAAAATGTAATACACGTGAGTGCAATAGAGCTGAATGGGCGAACGATTCATGGAATTATGGAAATGTTCCTGGACTGAATGTTGACAATCCCCCAATTAAAGACACTATCATTGTGCCTTGGGGTGGATACGTTGTCATACGAATTGTTGCTGATAATCCTGGTAGGTTTTACTTGAATCTGTCTCACCTTTAATATATGTGGTGATATGATAAAATACGAGTTCTTCCTCACTAAAGCTATTCCAAAAAGTTACTCATGTAACAAAAACACAATGCTAATTGAACCTAACCTAATTGTGTTGAAAAAGTTTGATTATAAGTCATTATTAATAATCAGTACACATGAAAGCTAATTGAAAGAAAAAGTAGGATATCACCTGACAGCCCTGTATATATCCCAATGTGGTATACATTTCATCAAAATTCGTCATGCTTAAATATTGTTGCAACTTTATAGCAGAACCTTATTTTTTCAATCGATTTCCGTTGATACAAAAGAAAGTTTTCCATAATTTACTTCGTTAGGAACGAGTTTTTTTCTCAATTTGATACCATTTCTTTCAACAGATGGGTAAAGTTGTATATTTGAATTACAACGAACTGTGATGACCTTCTCTTTGCAAATATTAGATACTTTAATAGTCATACATTTTAAGACTGTTTCTTTCCTCTTCTTGTTACTTTTTTATAGTTTTTTTGAAGTAATTCATAAAGTTGTTTAAGAAAACTGTTACCTTAAATGCATAATATGTTGTTTCATGAGACATCAAGGGTATTTCGCTAATTTTGATAATTTTGAAACTTAAATTGCCCATTTTCTTTATTTGAATACTAGTATTCGATAAATTGATCGCATTAAAACTTCTTGAAAAAACTGTATTGTTTTAGGTTATTGGTATTTTCACTGTCACATTGAACTGCATAATGTAGACGGGATGGCTTTAGTGTTACAAGAAGGTAATAGAACACAGGTGCCTGCATTACCAGATAACTTTAGAACATGTGGAGATTTTGTCTTGAAAGATAAAGAACATGTAGCACTTTTCGGTGATGGAATGCTTACTGATTCAGCAGATTCGACAGATACAGGTATACTTATATAGACAGTCTTATGTCTAGAAGGTTAGATATATTAAACTTTTTTTTTCTAAAACAGGAATAAATGGTATAAAACATAGTTATTCAGATCATTACAGGATATATCATAGACAGAAAAGGACAACAAACTTTGGTGTTTTGTCTGTCAAATTTAAATACTTTTTATGTATTCAGAAATTTACGATTCTAAGCTAACTCTTTTATTTAGAACAAACACAGCAGAAAATTAAAAAAAAAAAACAAAAGCACGAAACATTCACTGCAATCTTCATGTAAAATTATGGATCGTTTTTAAAATAAATCGTACAATACAATAAAGGAGCAAATCATACATTTTTGAATTGTTCTTTACGTTGAATAATACTTGTCTTTTGTTTGATTTGAAAATTGTTTTCAATATTGTCTATTGTGTGTACTATGGTGGTGTCCGGCAATACATGTTACAATCTTAAAAGGTCAGGAAGGGATGAATTAAGATTTATATTATTTACCCATAAATACGAACGTAATATCTTATACAGTGATTGTAACTCTTTTTTCAGATATAAAAGGCAATACAGCCGAACAAAACAGAACTTACATCATTGCTCTTACAGTGTTCTTGTGTATATCCATGGTCACAAATATTGTATTAAGTTCACTCTTGTCCTCAAGAGGGAGCTTTGTTACTAAACAATCTTATACAGCTGCTTCCGAATTTACTCTAGATTCTGAAGAGAAGCGGCATTTGATCGAAAGCAGGTGATTCAATAAAGATATGTTGAAATAAAACTTTTGAACTTTAATCAATATCAATTATTACAAAGTTTTAATCAACATTCCACATTTAATCTTTATTGATAGCAGGAATTAAATTAGTAGTAATTCAAAGTTATCAAATGTTAACTTATTGGAAGTTCATCTTTTAAAAAAATCATTATGTATTAGTTGCGTTGTTGACACTCAAGCTAAATATCGCTATATACAACATTATTTTGCATTTTAAGTTACAGTTACAGTAAATGAGCTATGTCACAGATTTCAGTAAAAGATTGGCATACAACTCTGGCCTAATGGACTACAACTGAAAATCGAAAAATATAATACATTTATCTCATTCATCATTTGAAATATAACTGAATAAAAAAAAAATTTAGATGGGTGAAAATTTGTAAAGAAAGCATATAAATCTGCGAAAAACAGTCTAAAATTTGTCTTCAAATTATCAAATCTCTTAATTCTACTCCATAGATTTTTCTATTTCGTAAAAAACTAAATGTTGTTGATACATAAATTTCCGTTCCAATGTTGCATGAAAAAAGATAGGGTCACCGACTTCGATTTTACGGAATACAACATTCAAAATTGTGTCCTTTGTGAGGAAATACCACAAATCGCCAAGATAATCGTAACATCAACGCGATTCAGGCCGTAAAACGTTAACTTTGTTTACGTTTTTCACTACCAAAAAGGTAACAGATTGATTATAAGACGAACAACGCCGTTGGTGACCATATGAATATTATACCCCTGCTTTGAAAAAAGGGGGAAGGGGTATACTGCTTTACATCTGTCTATTTGTCAGTCCGTCTGTCCCGTGAATATTTTCGTCACATTTTCCTCAGTAACTTCAATGCCAGGATTTCTGAAATTTGGTTTCAGGCTTTATATTAGTCAGCCATAACATGTGATGCGTTTTCAGATTTATCACTAGACAACTTCCTGTTAACCGAACACTTGTATTATTTTACACATGATGGGCAAGTTGAAAATTTTCGTCGCGCTTTTATCAGAAACTACAATACCAGGATTTCTAAAATTTGATTTCAGAGTTTATATATGTCAACTTTACAATGTGATACGTTTTAAAATTCATCACTCCACATCTTCCTGTTTACCGAACACCTACATATTTCTACACTATTAACATTATCCACTTGCGGCGGGGTATCATCAGTGAGTAGTAGCTCACAGTAACACTTCACCCCGTATAACCCCCATACAAATGAATCCGGACGTTGACGCGTTCGAAGCGATAATCAGGACAACATTTGGGATGACAACAATTTCGAATGCCTCTCTAGAACTTATTTGAGTATTATAAATATGTCAATGTGCATGTTAGTTTATCTATTCAATTAAACAGTTGTTGTAAGTTTTAGATATTGTATAACACGTTTGATAAAACTACTAGATGCAAAACGCACAGACATGGTGCAATTTCATACGGTTTATCATATAAACAATGCTGAATATCTTTTCGTGCGTACACCTTTGCGTATTAATACCTTAAGCAATACTAAATAGCTATACATTGAATTACTACGTGTCTTCAAATGTGCCCTATAACTTAGAATAAACGCAATATCATACAAAATAAGTTTTCTCTTACTGTATTGTTCGTTCCACCAAAAATGTCGCGTTCGTTGTGCGTTTTGAAATAATCACTGTACAGTTCGTTGAAAAAAACCGTCACAAATAACTTTCTTGCCAAGGTTTTTCGAGATGGTGTCAGCGACCCTTTTTCTATATTTTATGGTAAATGTTTATCTGTTAACTTAGTCAAAGTAGTTGAACTTAAAATATCTGTCATACAAAGCCAAAATTGAAATATTTAACCAGCGTACATCTGCTTGGAATGTTTCTATTGAAAATTGAGACATTCAATGTTATTCCAGATGAAAAAACAGTTACTAAATATATTCCAGAGGAAATAAAGTTTCAAAAAGTATAGTACAGTCATTAAAACTTTTCACAATTTGAGGCTCTTCCAAATGCCGATGTAGTTCCAAATTCGCCTAGACGAAAGCAGACATATATGTAGGTGCTCGTTGATCTTAATTTGCCGAATGCCATAGATGGCATTCCAACTGCTTTTATTTTTTATTATTTTTTTTTACATATAAAGCTTTGTAGATGTGGTTTGATGGCCAGTGAGACAACTGTCCACCAAAGTTAAAATGAAGTGGGTGTATAAAGCAACTATTATAGTCCAATGTACAAAATTAAACAATGAGGAAAACCTTAACCATACAGTCTGATAAAAAAGGCCCTGATATAAAAATAAAATATGAAAAATTAAAACGATAAAACTATCGGTTATTAATTTATAACTTATGAATTATGTATTAAAGAAAAAAAAAGGGCAGCTCTATATAAAAGAGGGACGAAAGATACCAAAGGGACAGTCAAACTCGTAAATCCAAACCAAACTGACAACGCCATGGCTAAAAATGAAAAAGACAAACAGAAAAAACAATAGTACACATGACACAACATAGAAAACTAAAGAATAAACAACACGAACCCCACCAAAAACTAGGGGTGATCTCAGGTGCTCCGGAAGGGTAAGCAGATCCTGTTCCACATGCGGCACACGTCGTTTTGCTTATGTGATTACAAATCCGGTAAATAGTCTAATTCGGTAGGTCAAATTCATGAAAGGGAAGGGGATTGTAGTTACGACGTAAGGAACATATCCGATATCATTTGTGAAACGGTTATTCCATAACGGTCAACCAACTCGTGATGGCGTCCGTAAAATTTACGAATGGATGATTTCCACTTCACCATTTGGAACTCTTGGTTTAATAGCTTCCTTGTGAGCAGTAACCCTCTATCAAGAAAATCATGATAGGAAATGCAAGCACGGGAATATCGTATCAATTGGGAGATATATACCCCGTATGCAGGTGCTGCTGGAATGTTGCTACTTAGAAATGGAAAGTTTACAATTGGAAAGCTGAAATCATCTCTTTTGTCGTAAAGTTTTGTCTTCAACCGACCCTCATTGTCAATTTCTAGATGTAAGTCAAGATATGAAGCCGACTTAACTGTATCTGTAGTATCCTTTATCTCCAATTCGATGGGATAGATGCGATCCACATAGTCACCAAGTTTTGAATTGTTTAGTGAAAGAACGTCATCTATATAGCGGAAAGTAGAGTTAAAGGATATTGCTAACTTCTTATCTTTCTTCCTAAGAAGTTCCTGCATGAAGTCAGCCTCATAATAATAAAGAAACAAGTCAGCAAGTAGAGGGGCACAGTTTGTTCCCATTGGGATGCCGACAGTCTGTTGAAAAACACGTCCTCCGAACGTAACAAATATGTTGTCAATCAAGAAATCAAGAATCTTGATAATATCGATTTCAGAGAATTTTTTGTTTGAATCAGAACGATTCTTTACAAAGTATGATTTATCCCTCCCTAAGACAAGATACTTGTATCTACGTTGGCCATTCTTTTTTATGAAGCAAAGTAATACCAACTCTTTTAATTTGTCTTTTAGTTTGGAATGTGGAATACTTGTGTAAAGAGTAGAAAAGTCAAATGTTTTAATACTGTTACAAGATGAAAGAGAGTTAGATTGTATGTACTCTAAAAGATCTTTGGAATTTTTAAGTATCCACATCTGATTCACGCCACCTCTAGAATAGGCAGTTTCACAATAACTTTGAAGCCCGTCTTTGATTGCTGATAAAATGGATGTTAATAATTTAGAAAGGGGTTTCGTGGAGCACTTGGAAGACCCAGCAATATACCGTTGTTTGTAAGGACACTTATGTAGTTTAGGTATCCAATACAGTGATGGAAGATCCAGTTCTTCATCTTTTGTTGAAATACCAAAGGAACAAAGAACAGACCTATGATTATCCAGGATTTCCTCTTTGGTAAGTGTCGTGAGGGTATATGTTGGGTTTCCAAGTGAATTGTCTATACCTAATTCGTTTATCAAGCAATTAATGTAATGACTTTTACAGATAAAAACGATGTTATTTGGGGCTTTGTCTGCGGGGACAACAACATATTCATCATGGAGGTCAGATAGGTGTTTAGCATATAACATATAACCAATGTACTACAGGATCCTGACGTTGGACCGACAAAAAAAAGTGCAGCGGAATTAAACATGTGAGTCCCACTGGTGTAGCAGCACAACATCATAAAAAAAGTTCAGTTGCAATTGGCTAAACTCAAAATGTCGGTACAAGGCACAAAAACCATATACATAAAATATCGACACAGGAGTAATTGTAGTAACTGATAGTTATTTCAAAGCGAATTACAACTAAGAAGTAAATCATGTATCTAAAGTGTTAATCAGTATATCCTACGATTTTAGGTACATGTAAAAAAGATGTAATAAAACGCATGAACTTGTGCAATGCCAAATATAAACTGTATCGAGAGGATGTACGGTATTATGAGTTCTCATAAGTGTGCATAAATTGTAATAATGTAAAGTGATGTTTTGATTTAACAGGTACAGCAAAACTTTCTATATTGTGGCCAATTTGTTTTTATTTATGAAAGAATTTGGTGAAGGGTGACTGGGAAATATACTATTAGATATGATCACTTTGGTCTTTTTCCGACCGGCAGTAAAAACTGACCGAAGTTGGCCACCCGTTTGATTGTGTGGGATGTAAAAGTACACAGTCACGTCCAGTCCGAATGGGAATATAAAATCTAATGTCTCGTGTAAAGGTGTAAAGAGAGTACCACGCTAACTACACTGTACGAACCCCTGCAAAAACTTCATGAGAGGTCATAAATAGCCTGTTGAAAGGCAACATTTGTGTCCTTATAAAATATACATCATTTTATCCAGTGGCAGTCCAAACGTCCCTGACGTAATTGCGGAGGGCCTCCTTCTAGGACTTACATGTAGTATGTGTTGCTACTTTGTGCTTATCCTAAACATGCATGACATACATTGTATTTGCAAGTGAACATTAAGCAACCAACAATCAGCCATTACGTACGCGTGTCATAAACAAATACTAGTAAAAGGGCCCATAAATTGTTAAGTACCAACAGTAAAGAAGAAACACAGCAAATGTCTAAGGTTAGATTGGTGATTGATGCTTTGCTCAATCCATAATTTACCAATGAAGCCAATAGAAATTGGGGAATATAAATATGGTCCCTGTTGTCTTCTGCGAAATGAATCAAAATTTGAATGGAATGCATTTGGGTGGGTATAGACTTTAAGGTGCTTATAAGAACCAGAATGACCTGACCAATCATTTAGATTTTTGTACCACAGTAGAAAGACTGTAATGTTCGAGGAATTTAAGCATAATCTTTATACCTTAAAAATTTAACAAACACAAAAACACAATTGAAGAAAGCAAACCAGTTAATATTAAGAATTGTTTCTTCTTCTTTATATCTTCACATTAAAGTAACTGTATTACTATTGATGCCTATCAGTTACATGTCCCTTGCATACACTTAGTCGTAATGTAACTCTATGGTAATCTATGATCCCCTAGGACCCGCCTCTGAGATTCAGGCCAAAAGGCTTAACCTATAATTCATTGATTGTTTTTTGATTGCTTTCTATATCAAAAAGAAGGTGTGGTCTTCGCAAGAGACTAAACGAAACAAAAATAAACAACTATAGGTCACCGTACGGCCTTTAAAAATGAACAAAGCCCACAACGCTATAAAACACACCGAAATGACAAATGTAGTACAATTCATACGAGAAAACTAACGGCCCAATTCATGCACAAAATAGTAAACAAAAAATATATATAACTACTGAATAACACGTTCCTGGCTTTGGACAGGCACATACAGAATATATCGGGATTAATCATGTAAGCGGGCACCCAACCCACCACCTAACCGTACATTGACTGTTGTATGGAAAACACTTTCAAAAATGCTATCAAATTCGAAATCGGACGTGTGTATCTGTATGCTTAGTCATAGTCGCATCTGTCGAGTAATTGTATTTTCCTACCAATTCACACTTTCGTATACATGAGGATTTTTGTACACGTAAAAATTTCCTACAAGAGTTTTTCGACAAAACAACGGACATAATGGGTTGCTGTCTGCATGTTATGGTGGTAAATTATTATTTTCAAACATGCATATTGGTTATAATCATATCAAAGCATAATTTAATACATGCAATATTCATTGACAAACGCAATATTGTGTCAACGTAGCATACAGTATAAAAAGGTGTAACGACAACGAAGCGTACACAACATGAAAATAAAGACATTTTAAAACGTGTATTTTTTGGTTTCTAGACACAACAAAAACAATCGATCCGTAAAAGTCTGTTAAAAGTATACTATAAACTTTTCAAAAATGTATGTTTTAAAAACTATGAGTTACGAGAAACATTAAGTTTGAATGTTTAAAAATACCAAGCACGTTTTATCATTGATATCGTCGTGCGTTTTTTTATGTTTGTATATAAAAATGTCACATTTTTGAAAAACCTTTAAGTAACTAATGAGTATTATGACAAAGAATATATTGGAGCCAAATATCCGAAGAAGGAATATTGAATTTTCTTTAAAGTATTATTTTTTATTGTCAGAACTCAGTGTCACACGGTGTGTTCGATTCGAACGCGTCAACGTCCGGTTTCATCTGTATCGGGGTTATACAGGGTGCACTTGTTGTATATCAATAAAACAGAACTTTATTGTCAAGAAGGAACAGTTTTTAAGAAAAATCTATGGAATAGAAATAAAAGATTATATGAATCTAAAACAAATTTTAGATAGGTTTTCGTCGATTTTAAGTGCTCTCTTTATAAATATTCACACATTTATCAATCAGTTATATTTTAAATGATAAATGAGAAATGCATTGTGGTTTTTTTTCTCGACTTTCAGTTGAAGTACAACAAGCCTATGCTTTTTTTACTATGTCTTATTCGTAAAATATAACAATGCCATAAATATCATGTCATTCACTTATGTATTTAAAATAGAAATGTTTGCACTGTAGTTTGATTACCAAAAAGATCAATAAAATTGTTTTTAAAACCAAGCCTATGCTGTAAGCAAACTTTAAGCAAAACCTGCGACATAGGCCATTTATTGTTCCTTGACTTTAAGTTTATGTGAATTTGATTTTTCAAAAGTAATTATCTAGATACAAAACCAAAAAAACACCACAAGAACCCAAATAGAATATGAACTGATATGTTTTACTGTATATGGATGGAAAACTTTGATAGACACCTAAGTTTACCACAGTATTTTGGTTTAAATCTCATTGGACAATCTCGATGATTTTGTGTACGATTGTTCGTTCTTTTGTTTAGTTGTTTGTTTTTTTTTCTTATTAAGTTTTTGAGGTCTCTTCAGAACAGACATGTCCGTTTGTGCATGTGTTTCTAACATTAATGCCGATGCCTCATTACATGTAGCAAGAGTGCCATGCTTTAAGAAAGTTATACAATCCTTGCAACAATTGTTCATAGCTAATATCTATTTATTGAAATTCGAAACATATTATTTTATGTTTAATTCAAATAATTTAAAGTGAAATGATAATTGTTGTAAGGGAAATTTAATAATCAAAGTCTTGTTAATATCACTTTATGGTCGGGATAGTTTGTACATAAGTTTTTAGATCTTAGAGTTACATGTACAATGCGAACATTTACCAATGGAACCGAATTCAAAATACCAAATACATAGTAAAAGGTAAAATCACATAAAAACTGAAATTTAAAACGGAAAGTCTTTACTCACATGACAAAAACAAAAGCCCAAAGACACCAAACGAATGGATAAAGACTGTCATATTCGTGACTTGGTACAGGCATTTTTTTCGTAGACAGCGGTGGATTGAACCTGGTTTTGTAGCTAACTTAACTTCTCACTTGCATGACAGTCACTCTAAATTTCATTATATTGTCAACGATGTGTTAACAAAACATTCGGACAAAATTGGTAAAAATATCAAAAATAGGGGAACAGCAGTCAAAATTGTGTTAGAAACTTTACAACTATAAAAACAAACAAATATGTTGCATAAAAGCACATTAGACAAAAATACAAAAGTTATCATAGCACAATAATACAATGACGGGATGGATAAGTAAATTTGAGGATTACTAAACTTATGATAGTACTACGGGTAATTGGAACTGAGATCTAATAGTGATTGTCATATGAAAAAAAAAAACATTCAGGATAAGATTCGGAGCTCGCTTTGGGGTGCTTTACCTCGTACTTTAGGATTTAAATAACTTCTAAATTGATACGACTTGAGGCAAAATGAATTAGGAGAAACGAAATATGTGTGTGAATGTTAAATTGGAATCTTAAAAATAAAGGCAACAGTAGTATATACCGCTGTTCGAAATTCATAATTCGATAGAGAAAAAACAAATCCAGATTACAAACTAAAACTGAGAGAAACGTATCAAATACAAGAAAACTACAACACAACAGGAACACAACATTAAAATGTAACACAAACAGTAACAAACTCTAATATAACAATGGCCATTTTCCTGACTTGGTATAGGGAATTTAAGAACAAAAATGGAGGGTTGTACCTGGTTCTGTGGCATGTGTACTATTGTTTTTCTGTTTGTCTTTTTCATTTTTAGCCATGGCGTTGTCAGTTTGTTTTAGATTTAGGAGTTTGACTGTCCCTCTTTTATTGCTGTTTATGCATAATTTGTTAACGTAAACCTCATTATTTTTTTATTTTAATTATAAAAGTATTAAATAGACATATTAGTATTGTAGTTCAATAGTTGGACTGACCTAATTTTTTTTCTATAAATATTGCGTTGGTACTTTCCAGCACAAATAAAATAGTTTTTTGTTGTGCAAATAATAATGTTTTAGCGAGACACAGTTTATATCAATAACATGCTGAGATCAAATACTTCAAACATGATGAGGATAACTGCAAATTGGCCCCCATGTCTGTTTGTACGTAAATTGATATGACTCAATAATGTCAATTCAGACTTAATCAACTTTCAAGTTCACATTTTAGATAATATAAGTTCGACCATTTTAACTAAACGACCAATAAATAAAATGTAATCTACAGGATAAACAGAAAGTCACAACTTATTTTGTTAACTAAGCGTTGTCTTAGGGAATCTTTATCTACGGACAAGAGGATGAATGTTATTTAAACATTGATATACCCTAATAAAATATGGATCTCATTTCAAAATAATTGATTTTGTCGAATTATTTGTAACATATCATATATCATGTTATTGTTCATTCTATAGATAACGTCTCACGTATTTTTTTTTTAATTAACTTTGTTTTAAATTGAATTGATAAAGTCATTTCGCCATCGGTCAACTCTTTTTTTTAGTATTTTACTTTAGATTTTAGTTTTTGAAAATGATAGTAAATGATTATCATTTGCAGATTTTGTTTCTGTGTTGAAATATTTAAGTTGCTCTGAATTTCGTTTAATTTATAAAGAGAGAAACCTACATTAGTAAAAGAATTAAAGACATAAAATCGTTCTAATAAGTAGCGAAATACTAGTTTTGTACTATATTTTATATTGTATCGATAGTGAACTCAAAATCATATCAATTATTGATATTAGAAAGGTGCATAACATCATAAACCATTATGAAATGATAAATTTAACTTGTTAAAATGCAGTAATTGTCATTTTTGTTATTAATATCTATATTCCAGGCCTATGTCACTTTCTTAAAAGCCATTTCTATATGTCATAATGACCTAGGGATTAACTTTCACAGCTGTATTCAAACAGATGATATATACATAAAACCCTTCAAATAAATTGCCATACATATTAATTTTGGTGCAGAGTTATTAAGTTAAACATTTAGGTTAAGTTGCCAAATAGGAAAAATCCGATTTTGGATTGTATTCTGATGTCGTTTGTAAACTACCAGGGGTTCTCCTTATTGATAAGATAAGCTATTGATATTTTCTTTGATGGTTTTTCGTTTTTAATTTTCTAGTGAAAGTTTTATTACGGCAATGCTACGAATTTCCTTTGTGTGTGTTTCAATGTCTATTCTTACCATCTCTGTAGCTGTTAATGAATGTGGACCAGGAGTTAATTTCTGTGATCTCGGAATGCATTTGATATGGACAAAGTGCCCGCTTCCGTGTGATGGGTTTAGAAGCAGAGAAACGTTAATGTGCTGTCAACAAACCAAACAAACTTCTTTAAGTAGAATCGATTGTTTGAAAATTTGTAACAAGACATCAAAAGATATAAAAGAGGAAAGACCTTGTGCACAAAGATGCGACCATGGTTCCTACGACAGTAAGAAAATTTGTCATTGTCTACCGGGATATGGTGGCCAATGCTGTCAAATAGGTATACATTGTTAAGCAATATATGTTATTTACTAGAATGACTCATAGAATATTAGAAATTGACCACTATAGTGCATTTTTCTGTGTCCGTGAATTGATAAGCATTTTCCTTTTTCAGTTTTATGCTTATGTCAGTTTGATAGAATCTACTTGGAAAAGATCAATAATATTTTGTAAGTTTCATTACAGTTTGACGATTAATTTTATGTCCCACTCACTAGATAATGGTCCAGCGATTAATTAAAAAAAACATGTTGCTGTCCATCATTTGTCTTTTTCAAAAACCAATCACGACAGGCGAGATATAATTCTTTTTCGACAGTTTTTTTTTTTATATTAGTAACACTATTGAGACTACAGCTTGACGTCTATTTTAGGTTTCACTCACTAAATAGTGGTCCAGCGATTAAATAAGAAGAAAGAAAAAAAGATGTTGCTGTTAATAATTTTGTTTTTTTCTAAAAGTTATTCCAACAGGCGAGATATATTTTTATGTCAACAATTTATTTATGTATACGAATACGAATATGTTTATTAAAGTGACATTGTGTATATATACAGTATAATAATAATATTTGTCAATACAATGTGTGTACACCCGACCCATTGGACTATAAGTCACTTAAAAATAGAAATCTTAAAATCATTTCAAATTGTATTGACTCGATAAATTCTGTATTTGGACAATTGAACACTATGTAACGAATTTATCCTGATTTCGTTATATAACATATTGTTATATTCAAATTTAATAATAGGACAAAATCAACCAATGTAAAAAAGAAGATCTGGTATGATTGCCAATGAGACAACTGTCCACAAGAGACCAAAATGACACAGACATTTACAACTATAGGTCACCGTAGGGCCAAATACATTTTAGATATCTTATCTAAAACTGTGAAAGTTCTAAAATATTAGGACTATTTAAAGCAACTCAAATTATATTTTTATTATTAGGTCAGTGGTATAAGGGAGATAATTTCATAAGGGAGATAATTTCAATTGACGTAATAAAATAAGAGAGATAATTCCAATTGACGTGATAAAGAATTGTACTGAAATTTATTAGGACAATATTAGCCAATCAAATTGTGAGAAATCACTTTAAATCAGGATAAAATATCTTCTTTCGTTTATACAAATGTATCGACGATTTTTCAAACCAGCAGGAGATGTAGTAATATTTTTTTCAATTTCACGTCATTTCACTAGAAAAGGATCCACTTAAAATCTCAGATATTCTCATAGGTTTTTCATATGGATTTTGTAAATCTATAAGGCATGTTAAGCAATTATATTTTAAGCAAAACTTTGAGTTGATATGACGCTTTTAAGTAATATCATATTCTATGACGCTTTTAAGTAATATCATATTCTACCTAGCAGCTGTATCCTTAGAAATATTTTTTTTATGAAAGCAGTACATAATATGACAATATTACACAACGTAATATATTCATATTCGACATCAGTACGATTGCATTTTTTATGTTGATTTTATAGAAACAATGTATGTAATAATTTGCATAGTAAGATGGTGGTTGCATTATATTCCTATAAAAAAAATCAAGTATGCTCACTACTCAAGAATTTAAATAAAATTTCAGGCACATTCCACATTAAAAAACGCGCGTTTCGTCTACATAAGACTCATCAGTGACACTCATATCAAAAAAGAGCCAAACAAGTACTGGGCTGATTAATAAAAAAAATAATCCTAGAATCTTATAATATTTTTTGAAAATATAATATCCATCAATTACTAAAGACTTTAAAATGAAAATAAAGTTTAACTCTGTCACAGAAATTGAAACTTTCTCAGTTCCATGTAATTTGATGTAATCAAAATAGTAAATAATCTAACCGCCGAATATAAGGTCCGGCAGTACTTAAAATTTCCCCCGTAAAATGTCTGTATCTAGTCAGTTTATTTGTTGAGACGTTAAGTAATATAATTATCGTCTGTTATATTCTGCATTACAATAAATATCCATGTAAATACGCATTGATCAAAAGAATTGGAGAAACACTTATATCTGAATGAAATCGTGCTGTAGAAAGAATAAATTATAAAGAAACTGATATTTGTATACGATAAAACCAATCGCTATGATAAAGAAAAGTGTGAAATGTCACACACTAAAAACGAATTTTAAGTTGGAAGAATAATGTCATTTTGAGGAACAAGTATTAAGAGAGTGAAGTATTATAGGCATGCCTCTACATACCTGACTGACTGATCACACATTCTTCCGACTTAGTTAATGATTGCTTCATGTAAAACCACGAGTTCAATTGCTTGTTATGGACTTTATATTTGTATTTTGATACAACAATTTCAGGATTTTAACGATGAGGAAATTAATCTTCCGTCCAAAATTTCAAAAGTCTATATATGGATTTACTTTGTTATAGTTATCATGCTATCGATGTAAGCCTTTGTTTGTTGAAATGTTCAAATTGTTGTTAATTGCTCTCTGTGTTACCTTTATTTGGTGTAATAATGAATGTGGATTGGGAGTTTATTTCTGCGATCTTGGAATGCATTTGATATGGACAAAGTGCTCGCTACCTTGTTATGGGTTTAGAAGCAGAGACACACTAATGTGCTGCCAACAAACTAAACAAACTGCTTTCAATAGAATCGATTGTTTAAAAATGTGTAATAAGAAAATAAAAGACGTAAAAGAAGAAAGACCATGTGCACAAAGATGCGACCATGGTACCTACGACAATAAGAAAATATGCCATTGTCAACAGGGGTACGGTGGTCAATGCTGTCAAATTGGTATAAGTTGTGAAATCACTGTTTACAAGAATTTCTTGTCATAAAATATAAGAAAATATCTTAGTCTACTTTATTAATCACAAAAAGTAAATTCAAAAAAATACTGAACTCCAAGAAAAATTCAAAAAGGAAAGTCCCCAATCAAATGGAAAAATCAAAAGTTCAAACACATCAAACGAATGGATAACAACTGTCATATTCCTGACTTGGTACAGGCATTTTCTTATGTAAAAATGGTGGATTGAAAAAGAGGGACGAAAGATACCAAAGGGACAGTCAAACTCATAAATCTAAAACAAACTGACAACGCCATGGCTAAAAATGAAAAAGACAAAAAGAAAAACAATAGTACACATGACACAACATAGAAAACTAAAGAATAAACAACACGACCCCCGCCAAAAACAAGGGGTGATCTCAGGTGCTCCGGAAGGGTAAGCAGATCCTGCTCCACATGAACCTGGTTTTATAGCTAGCTAAACCTCTCTGTACGCATGTTTTTTCTTAGTTTAAGACCATTCATAAAAATTTTACTCCAACTTCATTTAAGTTTTGTTATTCTGGATGTAAAATCAGTTGAATCTTTAATCCCCAATGTGATCCTACTAACGCCAAGTTCTTTTAGTAAATTTTTTAAATAGTTATGAGATCTCACTTGGATTGCAAATTCGTATAAAATATACTTTATCATTTTTTTTGCCAGGACTTCATTTAAATATATATATACATAAATAGATTTTAATTATAACGTAATTGTGTGTGTCTTTTTGCAAACGTAGTATTATACTTCCCAAAAAGAGAAACGATTAGTGGAAACTATTCCAATGTTTAATGAATTATATGTATTGACATATGTACATGCTCGGTAATCAATTCAACGGTTTCGGTACTTATGCATCTTCGGATTTCAAATGTTTGGCTTTGAGCGTTCCTGATGAAGGTAAATCCAGAAAAGCGCTGCGGAACCAAGAAATTATTAGACGAGTTGTTTTCAATGTTATACATCACTGGGTCGATACCTCTGCTGGTGGCCTATCAGTCCCCGAGGGTGTAATCAGCTCAGTAGTCAGTACTACGGTACTGACGTAGTACTGACATGATTTAACAAACTTTTCTTAAATTGTCCGTTTTAAATTTTTTAAATATTAAGAAACTAAGGTTTCAACTCCTTCAGGCAAAGACGGCTTGAGATGAATTTGACTATTTATTTTAGATATTTTTGAAATAAAGCTTTTCAAAGGTTTCGGTACTTATTAATGTACATCTTCGGATTTCAAATGTTTGGCTTTGAGCGTTCCTGGTGAAGGTACATATAGAAAAGCGCTTCGGACACAAGAAATTATTAAACGTGTTATTTTCAATTTTTTTTAAACAACAAATGCAAAATAGCTTTACTTTTTACTCAATTTTGTTTCTCATTATAACCATTTGATTTAGACAAGAACGAAACGATTACTTTGTTAAAAAAAGCAATGCATACGAAATTGTATTTTGCCGAATCAAAAAAACAAATTCTTATCTTATTCTTATTTTATTATAAATAAATTTTGTGTATTCACTGTCTTCTGATTGGTTAAAATTATTAGTTTTATTTTCAATGTTGTCAATTTTGATGGCGACACGCCCACTCTGACATAGTGTATTCATACGCCAACATTTTTGTACGTTGTTATTGTCAAGATAAATAATATAAAAAGTTCTTTGAGCCTTATTTTTGCTAGAAATTTATTTATAATGAATGGCAATAATTTATTTTGATTTTATTGAACCATAAAACTAATTTTTGACTCTTCACATTTTACATAATCCGCTTCGCGGATTATTCAATGTGAAGAGTCAAAAATTAGTTTTATGGTTCAATAAATTCAAAATAAATAAAAGCCATAAATTAAGTAGAAACCTATATTTGAATTTAATATTGATGAATAAAAGTTGAATGATTCAAATTTTGAAATCCTTTGCAGATTTATTATAACCTAATTTTCATCTCTATAATTTGGTGTTGGCCCTTGCCTTTGTTTTCTGCATTCATTTTTTTGTTCATATCTTTAATGAAAAAAAAATACAAAATTATCTTGCTTTTCGATTTTTTTGGATTTTCAGAAGAACATGCAAATACTTTGCAGGTGCCTTTTGTTCCTGCACGCAACACGCAAAAGGGTGACGATTCTGAAAATAAAGTATATGCACCACTCTCTAAAAACAATAACTTATGCATACACTGCATGGTACTTACATTTAACTAAATATATATACAGGGAGTTTTCAGAGATACAGAAACACATAAAGGTTGCACTTTGTAAATACAGCTGATTCATAAAACATGCCTCTGTTGTGAAGATATGTTATAATCATAAATAATTAATTTTGATTATGTACCGATTACAAGATATGTTCTCTATGTTTCGTCTCGTAGAGATATAACTTGGGAATGTTACCAGTTTTTAGAATGTCTTGTACCAAGTTAGAAATATATAAGTTCGATCACAGGCACTTGTGAAAAAATTTCTATATACCTTATAATAACACATGGTACTTAACTTGCATTTTAGAAAAATGTTGGGTTGTGACGAAGTTCCGTTATATGACGCTTTATAGGTTGTTAATCCCACTAAAGCTTGTTTTATCGTAAATCTAAATTGATTTATCTTTACAATGGTGTATAACATGCCTACATTTATTGTCGGAATCATCCGTAGCAATCCTACCAAAGTATGTCAATCGTTATAATTTTGCAAACCGCTGAAGAATTGGCAATAAACGCGTCATGCTCCTTGTATATCTCGGTTTCCGATTGGTCAATTCTATGGGAAAGTCTAAATGATTCTCGGAGTTATCTGATCTTGTTTCATTTCATACGTAAAGTCAAGAGAGAGTCTGAAAGACATTGACGTCATGGGAAAATTTGTAACTTTTTAGACATACCACAAACAACATTTGTTAGATTTTTTTCACGGTATATCATACAATTTTAGTAACTGTATGATAAGTTCTATTCATACGAAAACTAACAGGTTTTTTTAAAACGATGTTTATAATAAATCATTTACTGCTGCCGTTTATTGCCAATTCTTCAGCCGATTGCAAAATTATTACGATTGACATGCTTTGGTAGGATTGCTACGGATGATTCGGACAACAAATGTAGGCATGTTATACACCATTGTATAGATAAATCAATTTAGATTTACGATATAACAAGCTTTAGAGGGGTTGACAGCCTATAAAGCGGCATATAACGGAACTTCGTCACCACCTAACATTTTTCTAAAATGCAAGTTAAGTACCTTGTGTTATAATAAGGTATATAGGATTTTTTTTTCTGAGACAAGTGGTGTGAGTTCGATGCTATGTATGTTGACGTTTGTTTTTGTGGCAGTTCAGTGTTTCTGCTGTTGCGTTGTTTTACTCTTATATTTGATATATTCGTTTAATTCGTTTTTGTCTCAAATACTAAAGTATACCAGGCAATTCTACCAATGTTAAGCTAACGACCAATAATAATAAGCTATGCATTTTTGCCCAGTTGTCATTATTTTGAAAATAGTAAAATCTCAACAATACTAAACTCCTAGGAAAATTCAAAACGGAAAGTTCCTAATGAAATAAACACATTAAACGAATGAATAACAACTGTTATTTTCCTGATCTGTTACAGGCATGTTCTTATGTAGAATTTAGCTTATATAATTTATTAAGTCAATCAATTTTTAATATTATATGATTTACAATGCAATAAGAACCTTTTTTTTTGAAAGATTTTTTTCTGTTTCCAGATTTCGATGAATGCATGTCTGCTCCGTGTAAACATGGATCCTGCAAAGATCAGGTGAATGGTTATGTATGTACTTGTGATGCCGGATTTACTGGAATTGATTGTAAAGTTGGTAAGATATGTTATTTTCACATTGAAATTCGTTAAAGAATGTATGATATCGTTTAAATTTCATTTAAAAAAGATATGTAAATATATTTCTCTAATTTTTGTGCTATTTTTACATTTACTTATCGGTGTGAGAAAAATATTTCTCCTCACTAGTGAAAAATCTGTTCTCTGCAAATGATTGGTTGAAATTTAATTGTGGCGTTAAATTTTCTTGTTTTCTTCCGAGTTTTCTCATTGTGGCGTCATGAAAAAAGGCGATTATGCCTGATGACGTCACATCAAAAGTACACAACTTCCCTTAAATCTTTGAAAAGGAAGGATAAAAATCATAAGAGAAACAGGTTGCACAACTGTAACTCGTGCATTACGATATTTCTCTACTCTCAACAAACAGTTAAACTTTAATTATTTTAAAAAACTCGGCAAGCCTCGCGCTTTTAATATTAAAATTGAACTGTCTCGAGTGGAGAAATATCATAATACACTTGTTGCAATTGTGGAATCTATATTTCTCTAATTCTTACCCGATTTATCCTATCTCATCATATCCCTTATTGATTATTTGAATTTAATCAACGTATGGTAAGTTTGGTTTAAGTTTAAAAATTCTATAATGACGTCACATTTACTTGCTTTCCTCTGAGTTTCCCATTTAAGCGTCAGTTAAAAAGAGCTAGGTAAGTAATTGCTGTTGCACAATTTCAATTAGACCCTTATCTAAGTTGTATGTGTTTGATTTACAGCTAAAATTAATATTTCAAAAAGTACGGATTTCTGCATATTGTTATAATAAAATATCCGCTACGAGACACAGCATGAAGATTTTAGTGATTGCAGCAAACTATCTACTTCTTGTATCGAGATCAGCTACTGGTATTTTACAATGTCAATTATATGATGGTAATCTTTAAAAAAAAATGGTATTTCGGATTTTATTATTGTAATTTGTACGTACGATTGTTAAAGACATTACGCTGATAAAATAACCTATTTTAAGTTGACATTCTCATTTTATACTGACAGAGTCAGTGTAAGTTATACCGGGATATTTGAAGTAAAAAAAACGTTATTATCACTGATGAAGAGCTGTAAATAGAAGTCAGGGCTTTTGTCGTGACATGACTTTCTAAAACGTTATTTTTTTGTGTTAATTAAAACTATAAATGACCTGTTAGAATGATTCCAAACACTTAGTTGTTTCAACCCCTGGCAAATATATAGTCTTTGTCAAATTGACACATGAATTCAAAAGAAATCTAGAAAACTAGGCGTCATTTAAATTTCGACTAATCATTGAGCGAGAACAGATATTTCATTAGAGAGGAGAACATTTGTTCACAATCATCTGTATGAAAATGGCAAAAAACTAAGAGAAACAATGTTCTATCACTACAAAAGAAATAATATACTTCATAGATTTCTCAATCAAGTTTGAAATATAATTCTTTTTTTTTATAGATATAAATGAATGCAGTTCATCTCCTTGTCACCAGGGTACTTGCCAAGATAATATCAATGGCTATTCCTGTACATGTAATCCTGGTAACACGGGCGCTAACTGTGAGCTAGGTAAATATTTGCTGTCGTTGAATTTCGTTTATAACATCATTTTAGCCAAAAATGACAATTTTAATTTCCTGCTGAACTTTATGTATCTCTTAGTCTGGACTATGCGTTTTTGGTACTGTAACATATTAGTTACAAAACATAACATAAAGCTTTTATAATGATCTGAGCTTATTGTTTTTCTAATTGAATCCTTATATCCTGAAGTATTGAATAATGTCAATGATATGACAAAATTTCTAAATATAAATCTATTTATCTTATTTCATTACTGTGTCTTCTACGAAAGACTTGTAGGAACACTTTGTTGATGAAATTTCTCATTTCAAAGTTAACATTTCAGTATTAATTTAAACGTCTACTAGTTTTGGGGATACGTTTCTTAGCTTGAATACAACAATTGCCTTCGTGTATATTTAGAGAAGAATATATGGCATTCAAATATAAAAAATGTGCTAGGACGAATGTTCATTCATATTTTTCATTTTGTGGTCGCAAATTGGATTTATATAGCAGACCATTGTAATTGGAGAAAAAGAATGTCAGCAATGCCGTTTGTCTCAAATCTCTTGTTTGTGCAAAATCGAACTTGTTTAGTCAAACAACAGTACACAAAACACAACATAGAAAACTTAAGAATGAGTAACACAGACCTCACCAAGAATTGGGGGATAATCTCAGATGGGTAAGCAGATCCTGCTCCACGTGTTGCCCCCGTCGTGTTGCTCATATAAATTAAAACCCAATGACAAGTCTATTTCGGTAAGTTTAGAATCTGGGAAAGGGGAAGTGACTTGATATAGTTACGACAATTGAAAAAGAGGGGCGAAAGATACCAGAGTGTCCCTCTGGTATCTATCGTCCCTCTTTTTCAATTTGACTCATAGATCGAAAATTAACTGACAACGCCATGGCTTAACAAAGACAAACAGACAAATCATTGTACACAAGACAAAACATAGAAAACTAAAGGCTAAGTAACACGAAACCTACCAAAAAACTATAGGAGTGATCACAGGTGCTCCGAAATTATGAGAAGATTCTGCTCCACATGTGGCACCCGTCGTGTTGCTTATATTATCACAAACTCAGTAAATAGTCCAACTCAGTAGGTCACATTTTTTATAAAAAGGGAAGGGGGTTATAGTTTCGACATAAGGATCATATCCGTCCCCATCTGTAAAACAGATATACCTTAACGGTCAGGCAACTAGTGATGGAGTCCTTTAAATTTATGAAGGTATTTCTACTGAACTTATAACTACGGTTTTATATCTTGTGGGATAATTTCAATATTAAAAGAATCTTTGATTCACATCAGAATTAAGAAACTGAATGGGTCCATCAATGCCCATGCTACGTCAATCTTTAAAGACCCAAATGTTACAAATGACCTATCCGACCTCCATAAGAAATATGTTGTTGTCCCCACAGACAAAGCCCTTAAAACATCGTTTTTGTGTGTAAAAGTCATTACATTAACTGTTTGATAAACGAATTAGGTATTGACAATTAACTTGGAAACTCAACATATACCCTCACGACACTTACCAAAGAGGAAAATCTGGATAATCATAGGTCTGTTCTTTGTTCATTTGGAATTTCAACCAAAGATGAAGAACTGGAGCTTCCATCACTGTATTGGATACCTAAACTACATAAGTGTCCTTACAAACATCTGTATATTGCTGGGTCTTCCAAGTGCTCCACGAAACCTCTTTCTAAATTATGAACATCTATTTTATCAGCAATCAAAGACGGGCTTCAAAGTTATTGTGAAACTGCCTATTCTAGAGGTGGAGTGAATCAGATGTGGATACTTAAAAATTCAAAAGATCTTTTAGAATACATACAGTACAATATATCTCTCTTTTATCTTGTAACAGTATTAAAACATTTGAAATTTCTACTCTTTACACAAGTATTCCTCATTCGAAACTAAAAGGCAAATGGAGAGAGTTGGTATTGCTTTGCTTCATAAAAAAGAATGGCCAACGTAGATACAAGTATCTTGTCTTAGGGAGGAATAAATCCTACTTTATAAAGGATCACTCTGATTCAAACAAAAAATTCTCTGAAACCAATATTATCAAGATGCTTAATTTCTTGTTTGACAACATATTTGTAACGTTCGGAGGACGTGTTTTTTAACAGACTGTCGGCATTCCAATGGGAACAAACTGTGCCCCTCTACATGCCGACTTATTTCTTCATTATTATGAGGCTGACTTCATGCAGGAACTTCTTAGGAAGAAAGATGAGAAGTTAGCAATATCCTTTAACTCTACTTTCCGCTATATAGATGATGTTCTTTCAATAAATAATTCAAAATTTGGTGACTATGTGGAAGGCATCTATCCAATTGAACTAGAGATAAAGGATACTACAGATACAGTTAAGTCGGCTTCATATCTTGACTTACATCTAGAAATTTACAATGAGGGTCGGTTGATGATTTCAGTTTTCCAATTGTGAACTTTCAATTTCTAAGTAGCAACATTCCAGCAGCACCAGCATACGGGGTATATATCTCCCAATTGATACGATATTCCCGTCCTTGCATTTCCTACCATGATTTTCTTGACAGAGGGTTGCTTCTCACAAGGAAGCTATTAAACCAAGATATCCAAATGGTGAAGTTGAAATCATCCCTTCGTAAGTTTTACGGACGCCATCAAGAGTTGGTTGACCGTTATGGAATAACCGTTTCACAAATGATATCGGATATGTTCCTTACGTGGTAACTACAATCCCCTTCCCTTTCATGAATGTGACCTACCGAATTAGATTATTTACCGGATTTGTTATCACATAAGCAACACGACGGGTGCCACATGTGGAGCAGGATCTGCTTACCCTTCCGGAGCACCTGAGGTCACCCCTAGTTTTTGTTGGGGTTCGTTCATTCTTTAGTTTTCTATGTTGTGTCATGTGCACTATTGTTTGTCTGTTTGTCTTTTTCATTTTTAGCCATGGCGTTGTCAGTTTGTTTTAGATTTATGAGTTTGACTGTCCCTTTGGTATACTTCGTCCCTCTTTTACAAAGTTCTGTTTTGGGAGGTTTAATGTCTAGATATATATAAAGAAGCTTAATTTTTTCAGAGATCTTCTCTCGTTGCTATCTGGAGTTCAACTCCATTATCTATGCTCATTTCTGTGTAAGCATGACGCCCAATAAATTGAACAATATATGCAATGCATGAAATTTTTCTCGTTCAATCAATCTGACACAATATTCTATCACTGAAATAAAACTAAACAAATATAACGATCATATATGTCTCTATCACTGAAATAGAAATACTTTTCACGTTTTAGATATAGATGAATGCAATTCATTTCCTTGTCACCAAGGTAGTACTTGCCAAGATAATACCAATGGTTATTCCTGTACATGTAATCCTGGATATACGGGTACAAACTGTGACCTGGGTAAGTAACTGATGTCGTAGAATTTCGATTAAACCATTATCTAAGTGAAATGTGATGGTTTTGATTTTCAGCTTAACTGCATTCATACTGGTACTGTAAAATATTAAATCAAAGTCATCATTGATGGAGTTTGTTTTACCAAATTCATGACAAAAACAATATATATATCAAAGAAAATAAGCCCTGTACTCGTGATTTGTTTAAAAATAACATCGATAAATGTAGAAGGCTTATTCATTCTTAAATTCAAAATAGAAAGAGTAAAGACAGATGCTTTTTAAGTTTAGACACTTCAAAAATGTATTGGATATTGGTTTTATTGAATGCACTTGTATGAATATGAAATGAAAATCGTCGATGTCGTTATAATAAATTCAAATGATAGTTACGAGTTGTATATGTTCGTCTAAAATTTATAACTGTATATTGGTTAATTAATGCATTTTTCGTGACAAATTAACTGTAAGTTTTTAACTTGTTGGAAATAGTACAAGTGTTAGGTTGATTATGTTTCGATAATCAAACACATAAATCGTAATAAGGTGTTAAACGTTCACATAAATCGTAAATCGGTGTGAAATGGTCACATTAATTGTACTGTATCTGACGTCTTTTTTTGTGCGATGATTTACATATAAACATTGTAAGGTATTTATTTTAACAAATCTACGACGTTCGAACAGTTGTTGGAATATGCTAGGCCATTAATTCTTATATAACGTCACAATACCCAAATTGCACCTAATGTCCAAATTGCACACATTTAGCAAAAATCGCACGGACAACCTTACAAGTTTTCTTAGAGACTTAACAATTTGAATGTTAATACTATGACGTTATGCACGTCTTTCATCATAGAAAAATATATTAAATTATACTTACAATGTTCACAGTATATGTCAGCAGCTGAAACAATAACTGGAAAAAGTAAAATCTATCGAAACATAACCATGAAACGTCAATTAAAAGTAAAATCTTAAAAATGAGCAATGCATATAAGGTACAGACATACATTTCTTAAATAAAATTAATAGCAACATGGACTATTGTCAAATTCTTCTAAATATTTGGAAGAAATGATACCAAACATTGGTTATTATTTACGGATATGAATTCATGTATGGGTGTAAAACATAATACTCCTCATAATATAATCATAAAGGGTTAGGAGGTCGGTTCAAACCCAAATCTATGATTAAACAGGAAGTTAAAATTAAATTGGTGGATATATATTTATATTTATAATACTGATATAACGAGTCCAATTTGTTAACCGGCATGGGTTTAAAACAACGAATCAAAGAATTCGTCTTTACATATAACTAGTATAGACAATGGTGTTAAGTAAAACTACAACATTCCAACCCCTCTTGTTTTCCATATAATTAATACTACCAATAACTATGAACTTCGAAATCGATATCGTTACCAATAGTATATATCACCTACTACCTATTACATAATTCTTGCGTTGCGCATTTACCAGACGCATCACCAAACAGCGTATTTGGGATTTGCTAAATTCACTGTTCAATATCACACCCAAACTTGACACTACTTAATTCAATCGTTGTCACATTTTTTCCTATTGTAGTTATTAAATCAGCATGACCTTTTAAGATGACAATAGAAATACTATAAATCCAGACTTAAAATTGAGGTACAGATTCCAGTTTATAAGCCGACATGACGTCAAAACTACGAATAAAAGTATTCAACTTTATATATAACTTATATAGACTAATGGTCTGAATTACAAATTACACCGTTCCAGGCTCTTTTGTTTTTCAAACAATTCATACAGACACATATATATTTTGGGTAACTTCACTTCATATGGTTAAAGAGACCATCGTATTTTCTTGTTAATTCGACCTGTTGATACTGTTTATAATGCGTTTTTGTTATTTTATATTTATATGGATCCTGTCTGTTTACCAGCTTTGATTATTTGGAATATCTTCAATTTTTCACTTATTCTTACTACATTTGTATAAACTTCATGATTTAAATTATTTTTTTTAAAACCGGTTTTTTTCTTAAGTGAATATTGATGAATATTTTCGAAGGGTTAAATATTTCTTAGTGGTGTCTTGCCATGGCTTTGTTTGGACTTGTTTGTTTGCTTTTTGGCCTTGAATGTTTGTCTCTGATATTTTATTAACTGTGCATTTGCATTCAGATATCGCAGATAAAATTTATTCGTTCATTGTGTATTAACTTACGTTTTTTGATTGAGTTACGTCTGCCAATTGATATTTTATCGTGTGTTTTTCTATGATGTGATGTTATACTATTGTTTCAGCAAAAGGGAGAAGGTTTGGATCCATTAAAACGTTTAATCGCGCTGCAAATGTTTGCACATGTCCTCAGTCAGGAATCTGATGTACAGTGGTTATCGTTTTTTAAGGAATATATACGTGTTTCTCGGGTTTTGTGTCTATATCAATGTTTGATTATATCCAATTGATAAGCATCTACAAGACATAAAACTAGGCTGCTACCTTCCGTCTCCCATTTTAAAACACGACTTTGTAGATGATATATACAATAATTTTGTGTTTTGGTCATCTCTACTCACTTTATTACCACTAAGTATTAAATCAAAGCTGCTGTTAATTTAGACGTATAATTGCTTAAGCCTAAAGCAAAGGTAGTGACAGACATTTCCGTAGTTTTGAAGTCTTAGTAATCTAATAAAGTAAACCAACATCGATGTTAGTTGAAGCATTACATATACCTCTATAAAAGGCCAATATTTTTACAGGTTTCGATGAGTGTGGTTCTAATCCGTGTGACCATGGAATATGTCAGGACCAAATAAATGGATATGTGTGTACTTGTACAAAAGGATACACAGGAGATAACTGTGAAACAGGTATATTGTATGGCATAAAAATTAAGATGCTAACAATTCTTTCAACTGCTTACTGTTTTTTCTTGTTTCACTTTTTTCATTAACATTCGTTTCAAATACTGGACACGCTCAGGACAGCCCTCGTCAACTTAGGATAGAATTAAAGAATGTATGAATATTAACTAAACAACGATAATTTTTGGCTTCTTTTTTTTAAGTTGAACCAAATTGTCTGTTTATATCAACAATATTACCCTCCCCGTATTATCCTATTTCAGATAGGGACATTGTTTTTATAGGCGGGCTTTACATGCATAACTTGAGTAGTTTGTTGTCTTGTCGAACAAAACAAACACTATAATAGCACACACTTCACAAAGGGCGAAAACTGATACGTAGACAGGGTTAGCGGCTCTTATGCACTTATTACCCGCTATGCGAATTAAGTATGTCAAAAAGTCGTAATTAGACATAGAACACAATCCACAATATTGCAGATCAGACGACTATACTGGTATCTACAAATCTTGGACCGCAAATACATATTGCTATTTGAGACACGATCACTTCAGATCGGTCATCCAATTCGTGGTGGTTACAGTATGTAGTGTCGATTTCAGTCGTTTTACCTATAAATGTTGGAATGGTTTTATGAAAACATCACAACCATGTTGCTGTTGTTAGAACATGTACGAACGTTACGTTTTATATGTCATATGTATTTTCTATACGATTGAGCAGAGGGTATACTGTACTGTTGTGCAAATTAGTTCTTGTTTTCTAAAATGTGTTCTTTATTACGAAATGCCAAAAATAACACGTGTTGTGTTGTCAAAATTAAAGTCAGTGGTTTAAGTGGTAAATATTTTTCACTACACTGGACTTTCTTCATTTCATAACAACAACTTTAATTACCTAAAATTTTACGTGTTTTACCTTTTTTGTTTTTCTTTACGTGATACATGCATACACTCTTCCCAATCTGTAGCTTGAAATCAAGTCGATTTATATTTTTTTATAACAACTTAGATCATATCGCAATAATACAAAAGTTTGATACCGTATAAAAACATCTCTCATATTTTGTTTATACATCCCATGACATTTAAACTTATATTTCGGTTTCTAGGGAAAAAAACTTGAAATTCATTTGCTAGATCAGTAAAATTTCAAATTAATGACAACATAATATTCAAGGGACATAATCATAGATTTTATCTAGTACATATATTTTATGTCATTGATTCTGCTTGAAGTTATTTATAGTATCTCCTTTTCATATCAGTAGATCAGCTGTAACTATAGAAAACAAGATTTCAATACAAGTACACCATTGCATCTTGCTAAAAAAAAGTACATATGCATTGGTCAATGAAATTAATTTAACTAATAGCTAATGCGCATTTCGATGGTAAATGTCTATTCGGTGGTGCTCGATTTCGAAATATTTGAAAATCCATATTTACAAAAAATTGCTACTCTGTAAAACGTTTTTGAAAATGTGTATTGTGAAACGACAAAACCTAATGAACATATCCGTAATTTATTATGAAAGAATAGTTTATGGAAGGCTTATTGTATTTCAAACAAGAATACATGCAGAACACGAACAGTAAATACATTGGAATGTATTTGGTAGGAACTCAATGTTTAACATTACTTTTTCTCTTTGATACGCACGCAATATAAAAAATAAACCATAACATAAAACCTGTGAACATAATCATTCAGACACAATGCGCTTCTGTCTATGATCGTGTTTTATACATCACGTTTCAGATATTAATGAATGCACACCATCTCCATGTCAGCATGGTACTTGCATAGATCAAATTAATCGGTATTCCTGCACGTGTGATCCTGGATATAGTGGAATTGACTGCACTGTTGGTAAGTTATATAGATTCTATATTTTTTATTATTTATTACCTTTCTCTTATTTATTACCTTTCCAAAATAAAATTGTTAAGTTTTATTTTTTGTTTTCTTTTTTATATAAAGACACAGTGACTTTTTGTGTATCTTTGTTACATATAACATGGCTCTGTACTTTTTTTAAACATCCAGCCATTATGTTTTTGTTATATCATAATGCCATTATGTTATTGTTCTATTATAATGCCATTATGATATTGTTCGATTAATTTTGAAAATACTGTCAACGACAAAATTATTTTATGTCTCTACCTGTGTGACGTTTACATTCTTACGTCAAACACGCGATTCTACGCCAGAGTTGATGTAAACCTAGCAATTCCGTGACAGGACTTCAAATATTTCAATCCTTTATGGGCCGATCTTAAATACATAAAAATTAAGCAATGAGCGTGGTTGTTAAAGGAGTAATACCCCTATACCCCTTTTTGGCCCCAAAGTATAGCAGTTTTACAAATTGTTAAAATGTATACTTTGAGTGATATATTGGAACGTAGAATGCTTCTGCTCCATAAATATGGGCTGCTTTTGACAATACAATGCACAACAAATATATCGGGTACCAGCACCACTAAATCATGCTCAATTACTGAAATCTTTACAATTTTAGCATTTTCGTTAAATTTGAAACAGTTTCCGTCTGTAATGAAAGTGGCCGGATATGTGTTTATTCCTAATATTGAAATGATAATTGTATTTGATAATAAAATATAACATACATTAAGGTTTAGGATGAACACGGATTGGGCCACCTTCAGTTTTGACAAAAACCATATGAAAAGTAACATTTTTTGGCATATTTGATAGTTTTTTCATATTTAAGCTTGAATCGGAGCGTTTTTAATGACTGAATCAGTTAAAATCTTCATATCAACTTATTGAATCAACTAAAATAGACACTTAAGTGTTTAAAAAATTTCCAAAATCTTTTGTCAGATGAAACTGAAATTGGGGCCAGAATCGGCCCTTACCGGACCTATTCCTTTGATATATGATTATTTGTGCTTCTTTGTTAAATATTGTTTTGTTTTTGTTCTGATTGAGATTGTGACACGTTGATGAATAATGTACGCCTATTTGAACAATTTAACCTATTATAAAAAAGCAGATGTGGTATCCTTGCCAATGCGACAACTCTCCACAAGAGACTAAAATGACACAGATGTTAACAACTTTAGGTCACCGTACGGCCTTCAACAATGAGCAAAGTATTATGTCTGTTTTTTTACGCATCGTTGTAAATATAATGGAACTTGATGCGACTGTCATACAAGTGAGAGGTTTAGCGCTATAAAACCAGGTTCAGTCTACCATTTTCTACATTTGAAAATTCCTGTACCAAATCAGGGATATGATAGTTGTGGTTTTTTCCTTTGATGTGTTTTGTCATTTGATAAGGGACTTTCCGTTTTGGATTTTCCCCGTAGTACAATGTTTTCTGATTTTACTTTTTATGCGATTCCATCTATGATCTTGTTTTACACATCACATTTTAGATATAAATGAATGCACACCATCTCCATGTCAGCATGGGACTTGTCTAGATCAAACCAATGGGTATTCCTGCTTATGTGATCCCGGATATAGTGGAGTTGACTGCAATGTTGGTAAGTTATATAGATTCTAAAATTTTCTTTTTTATTATCCTTCACTAAATTATAACCCTACCCTAGTCAATTGTTAAGATCTATTTTTTGTTTATAAATTTTGTCTCTTAATACTGCTGCAATATATAATTTTGATGACTTAAGGATGTACACCTCTGAAGAGTAAAAAATTTCTAGAATTAAACTTTTTTCTTAACCTGATTTTTGGGTTTCAAAGACTGTAACAAAATATTTGGTGAAGAAAAAATCATATGGTGGTGCATTTCTATTTTTGCTACAGCCCTTTGAAAACGTACAATTTTGATGATTTTCCCATTTTTCATCGATTTTTACCTATTTTTGGGCTATTATCATGAAAAAAATCACAGTACCAAAGTGATAGAATCAAAACACGTCGTATATATCAGAAATAAATTACTTTTTTGATATGAGGGCTTATTTATAAAATAACTAAAACAGTTTAGAAAATAGTTATAGATAATTGTTATTCGCTATTTGATACGCAGGCAATATGATAAAAAAAAACGCAAAATTAAACCAGAACTTAAACATAATTATGCAATGCGCTATCATCTGTGATCTTGTTTTAAACATAACGTTATAGATATAAATGACTGCATCCCATCTCCATGTCAGCATGGTACTTGCAAAGATCAAATTGATGGGTATTCCTGCACATGTTATCCTGGATATAGTGGAATCGACTGCAATTTTGGTAAGTTATACAGATTCTAAAATTTTCTTTATGTATTACCCTTCCTTGTTTTATTACCCTTTCAAAGTCAAATTGTTAAGTTCCATTTTTTTATTTAGGAATACCATCAATCCAAATACTGCTGCTATCTATTCTTTTGATAATAAACACTATCAAATGCTGCAGGTTCGACAGGAGACCCGTGCATGGAAACAAATACACACACAAGGTTCAACATTAGTCTAGAGTTGTTATGTTGCCTTCAATATAAAACAAACCTTCAAAACTATTCTCGATTGCTAAACTCTGGTGGATAGTTGTCTCATTGACTATCAAGCTAAATCTCCTTATGTTTATATTGGTACAATCATATTAATAACTCAACACATAAAATCTTAGATTTAGAAAGTTTTAAAAAAACTAAGTCCCTTTTGGAATGTTAAATTATTTTATTCTATTTAGGGTCTTCTTGGTCATATAATTCCAAACGTCTATGTGTTGCGCAGTATTTTGTTTTCTATTTTGTGTTCCGTATACTGTTATTGTCTTATGGTCTTTTCTTAATTTATTTCCTTTGCATTGTCAGTTATTCTCGACTTATGAGATTGAATTTCTAATAAAAAAATTATAGTTTATGGAATACTTGTTGTACTTCTGTTATTTTGATTATAATAAAGCAGACGACCCTGCAATACGTTGGAAACGATAAGGTAGGAAACACACTTTTGGACATCAGGATAATACAACGACCGAGCAGCATGACCGCCAGTTAACCTTTTTATACTATATTAGGGTATATCGTTTCTAATCAACTAGTGGCTTTTACACTTCGTCCAATACAACTAATATCCGGTAGTACATTGTATTCTGTATTGTCAAAATATAGTTCTATAAGATGTAGTTTAGGTCCTTGAAAAATGCATGGACTTTTATAGATAATGTTTCATTTGTATGTATGATCTTTTAAAGTTGATATCAAGGTGTCTGAATCAAAACACATCGTATATCAGTGATGAATTTCTGAATTGATACAAGGCTTATTTATAAAATAACTAAATCAGTTCAAAACATATATATGCCTTATTCGCTATTTGAGACGCACGCAATATGAAAAATACCCGCAAAATTGAACCAAAACAGAAACATGTGAACGTAAACATAAAGACACATTGCCCGTCCATCTATGATCTTGTTCGAAACATCATTTTTTAGATATAAATGAATGCACACCATCTCCTTGTCAGCATGGAACTTGCCTAGATCATGTCAATGGATATTCCTGTACTTGTGATCCTGGATATAGTGGAATAGACTGTGATTCTGGTAGGTTATAAAGCTTTTAAAATTTTCAATATTTATTACCCTTCCTTTTCCAAGTCAAACTATTTAGTTCTAAGGTTTGATTTATACATTTTGGTTCCAAAATACTGCTTTCATCAACGATCTTGATTTTCTCACACCATGAAATGCCGTGCGTTCGACAGGAGTCCCCTACATAGTAACGTGAACAGCCATGAGGTTCTAAATTAGTCAAGCGGGTTTTTTTTTAAAAATATTTATAAAAGACACATCGGTGACTCTGGAATAAAAAAAAGTAAGAAACGGCAATTGAGCATTTGAGACCTAAAATTCCTAGAAAACAAATTGCGGAATACAGCTTAGGTAGGCTATTTCTGAGGTAGAAAAGCCTTAGTATTTCAAAAATTCTAAGTTTTGTAAACAATTGATTTATAATTTTGACCATATCAATGTGATTCATGTCATGTTATGTGGATTTCAATATAAAAAAAGCCTTCATGCATTCATTTATTCTTTCTTTTCTTGGTACATTAGCAATAACTCAAAATAATAAAGATGCTAAAACTATTTATTGTACTGATCCCTTTTCTAAAAATGTGCTTTGAGTACACAGACTATCAATGCCTAAATTCTTAATTTATGTTTTGTTATGTAGTTTCCTATTCTTAAATTATGAAAATATAAAGAAACTGCTTAGGAAATGTTAATCTTGGATACATAGTGCTATTTTGTTAAGGATTCTTTTACATGTCAAGTCTGGAATATGTTGGGGTTTTTTTTCGCTTCATGTGTTTGAGCTTTTTTTTTCCCATTTGTGAAGACATTTTCCGTTTAAAATTTCCCCGGAAGTTCGTCATTTTTGTTATTTTACTTTTAGATAAGCTTTTAATACAGCTGCAGCCAGCTTTGGTATCCACCTTGGTTACTTTATCTGTTCGTACCGTGTTAGGTGTTGATTCACGTGACTTATTTATGATAGCGCAAGATTAAATGAAATCGTTTCATTTATTGTAAAGGGTTAAAAATTTAAAATGTGATTCCACAGTATCTGGACATACTTTTTATATATAACTAACTTAATTTGTTGAAATGTTTTGTTTGTTAACTGTTTCCCTCATCATTCCTTATATCTTGTGTGATAATGAATGTGGACCGGGAGTCAACTTCTGCGATCTAGGAATGCATTTAATTTGGACAAAATGCTCGCTTCCTTGTAATGGAGTAAGAAAAAGAGACACGTTAATGTGTTGTAAACAAACCAAGCAAACAGCCTTAAGTTTAAACGATTGTCTAAAAATGTGTAATAAGACGTTCAAAGATATAACAGAGGAAAGGCCTTGTGCACAACGGTGCACGCATGGTACATATGACAATAAGAAAACATGTCTTTGTCAAAATGGATACGGTGGTCAATGCTGTCAAATAGGTATAAATATTCAGTCACTATGCTGTAACATTTTTAGTCTATCCAAGTTAAACTATGTATATTATAACTTATGTGCAGTCCCTTCGATAAACAAATACCTAATGATGAATAAATAATTAATTTGCAAGTTTGGTGAAATTAATTTTGATTGGACTTGTATTTACGTTACTAAACTTCTTTTATATTGCAATTAAAATGACCAAGCCTGAACTTAAGGCGACTAGAAAAATGCAAATTAAGGAAACAAGCACAAAATGAGTAACTCGCATATATTGAAAAAGACCGAAAAAGTGTGCTTTGACAGGATAATGGTCTCCTACATTTAAACAGCAACCCGCCATGAAATACAAACACAGCTACTTTTGCATAGGTACTATTTCTGTACTAAAAAAATGCAGTACTGGAAATTTACTTTCAATATTTAGTACTATTTCTTTACTTTAAAACTATTGTAATATTTAGGTACTTGTATTTTACAGTACTTTATTTGTACTTAATATTTGGTACAGAAATAATACAATATACCATATTTGAAAATCATTTTTTTAAAGAGATTTGAAAAAGAAAAACTTTCAAAGTGCTGAAAATGTAACGGTAGTAATCAAAATTCTATAGTACCTAAATTACAAATAAAGTACTGTAAAATACAGGTACCTAAATATTACAATAATTTTAGAGTAGCAAAATAGTACTGAATATTAAAAGTTGATTTCAAGTACTACAAATTTTTAGTACAGAAATAGTATCTATGCAAAAGTAGCTGTGTATTGAATAATCATGAACAATACAGGTGTTTAATTGTTTTGAATTCGAATGTAGAATAATGGAAGAAAGAGAATCATTTACAACTTAATACAAGATAGAAGAAATAAACTTTAAGCACTTTTATGATGAATTTTCAAATTCACTAAAGGTTGAATCCTATTTTTTTCAGATTTAGATGAATGCATGTCCTCCCCATGTAAACATGGTTCCTGCCGAGATAACGTGAATGGCTATACATGCACCTGTATTGCCGGATTTACTGGAAATTACTGTGAAAATGGTTAGTAGATTAAATTTTTTATCGCTTGATATTAGTTATCGTTATTCAAATTTGAACTCGAAACTGAAGATTGATTTAAACTGATGGACGAAATGGTTTATGTGAGGCATCACAGTTTAACCAAATTTACTTGTAATCCAAAACATAGAGTTAAAGGAATGTATTATCAGGCCACTTGCTCGGTTAATTTATTGTAAAAGTCCATGTTTTTATCATATGCCTATAACATACTTTTTTTGTAAAGCTGCTATTTTTTTCTTCTTCTTTATCATCTTGTTTTTTTTATTCAGATATGAGATTATGCTTTTTTCAAAGAGGATATTTTGCAATAAATATATTTCCAAAAAAGCATATGTGTTTTAAATACTTTTAGTTAGGCCATATCTTTTGTTACCAAACACTGCATGTAAAATGACTATTTTCCGACAATGTGTCATGATGATATAAGTTCTGAATAAAATAAACATGACTTTGAATGGCTTAAATAATTTTGATACTCTTTCAATTGAATGGGTCATATATTGGCACTCTCGTAAATCATTCCTTTGATGATTTGTTGATTTTTTAATTTATGTATTTATATTATCAAAAAAAAAGAAAATCATAAAGAAAATCAAACTAAGCTTGACAGTTAATCGGTTGTTTCTTGGTTTTTTTAAAATGTGTGTTGTCCTATAATGCTACTTATCTTAAATGATATATATCACCTGGTACCATGAACACATGAGGACATAATTGAAGAATTCTCTTTATTTAAGGAAATTTTCATCTTCACCGAATTGGCCTTTTTCTCTAGCTCCACTAGTATTCGGGAATTTACACATTCTCGACTTTCAAAACAATTGGCGTTTGGCTTCAGACACGCCAAATTCATTTAGAATAGGTTTTTTTTTAATTAATTAGATTTTCTAAGCATGGTAAATCTATGATTATGAATTGGCATAGACATGATCGAGAGCGATAACTTTCTGTACATTCATTGCCAACCATCCCCATATTCAGATTCTCTTTCTAATCTACAAGACGAATTATTATAGTATGCCAAATGTACCGTATAAATGTAATTTTGATAAGGATTGAAGAAAATCCTAAATTTTTAAATTCTTAATATTTTAACATAAGTACCACGCAAGAAAAAAGTAATTAAAATTACTAGTTCGTGAGATGAACAGAATAATGAAAGTTACAAGAAACATACACAAGCGACACTTTTTTGATCGATAGATAGTTTATAGATAAAAAGTATAAGAAAACTAAATGAAACGTGTATTCAAATAATGTGGACATTATTCCTCTTTAATAATGTTGAGTGTGCTATTCTTAAAAGATCTCAATAAATATTAAAAAAACGGAGAATATGAATCGAAAGATAAATTTATGCGTCTATACACTTTAAATCGCTAAAAATTCATATTTGTTTATTCTTTCAAAATGGTGAATATTATTGTGTCCACGTATATCCTTTAATTCAATATATCAACAAATAAGGGTACTGTATATCCTTGCTGATTAGATGCCTATTCTAAATATCATATGTCTTCATTCATTAAAAAAAAACGTGCGAAATGTCTAACATGTATAGCTTAAGAGTATTTATAATATGTCGGTTTCTTTCAAAGTCACTGTAAATAATTAACTTGTTTTATAAGTAAGTGTAAGGTTTCATATATTCCGATAATCAAATCCATAAATCTTAAATAGTTATTTAAAGTTCAGTTTTATGCACATCAATTGTACTGTAATCTCTACTGTTTTCTGACGGTTAGTGCTACATTTTACATATAAAAATTATAAGATGATTTATTACGAAAAGTCTGCGACTATTTCAAACGGTTGGTAAAAAATATGAAGCAATTAATTTTAATATACATAGATATCAAATAAATTTTATTTTTGGTTTGAAGAATAAAGAAATACTAACTTATGCTAAATGTTAACCTGGTACTCCTTAGAATATCTCAATACATATAAATAAATAGTCTCAAATTACGTCCAACAATGTTATAATCATGCTGGCCACGTTATTACCGGTGACCTTAACATTGTTAATAACACTTCTCTACGAAACGTGTTACTGAAAGGTCCGAAAAATCGTGAGCCTAAATCCATCAATTGGAAATACAACTTTTAAATTTTGATGGATTCATTCGAGGATAATGCCAGGCAATGGGCTAAGCGCGAGAAGGAAGACGTAGACACTCTATCCGAATGGATTAAGGCAGTGGAGTCGTTAATACAAATCAGAATTAAGAAACTGAATGGGTCCATCAATGCCTATGCTACGTCAATCTTCAAAGACCCAAATGTTGCTAAACACCTATCCGACCTCCATGATAAATATGTTGTTGTCCCCGCAGACAAAGCCCCAAATAACATCGTTTTTGTCTGTAAAAGTCATTACCTTAATTGCTTGATAAACGAATTAGGTATAGACAATTCACTTGGAAACTCAACATATACCCTCACGACACTTACCAAAAAGGAAATCCTGGATAACCATAGGTCTGTTCTTTGTTCCTTTGGTATTTCAACCAAAGATGAAGAACTGGATCTTCCATCACTGTATTGGCTTTTCTACCTCAGGCATAGATTACCTTAGCTGTATTTGGCAACACTTTTAGGAATTTTGGTCTAATGCTCTTCAACTTCGTACTTTTTTTGGCCTTTTTAACTTTTTTGGATTCGAGCGTCACTGATGAGTCTTTTGTAGACGAAACGCGTCTGGCGTATATACTAAATTTAGTCCTGGTATCTATGATGAGTTTATTTACAACCACTGGGTCGATGCAACTACTGGTGGAGATTTATTTCCCCGAGGGTATCACAAGCCCAGTAGTCAGCACTTTTTGTGCTGACATGAATTGTCATTGATATGGTTATATTTATAAATTTACTGTTTACACATTTTTGAATTTTTTGAAATATTAAGGCTTTACTACCTCAGGCATAGATTACCTTAGCTGTATTTGGCAACACTTTTAGGAATTTTGGTCTAATGCTCTTCAACTTCGTACTTTTTTTGGCCTTTTTAACTTTTTTGGATTCGAGCGTCACTGCTGAGTCTTTTGTAGACGAATAAATAAAGGCAACAGTAGTATACCGCTGTTCAAAACTCATAAATCCATGGACAAAAAACAAAATCGGGGCAACACGTCTGGCGTATATACTAAATTTAGTCCTGGTATCTATGATGAGTTTATTGAATACCTAAACTACATAAGTGTCCTTACAAACAATGGTATATTTCTGGGTCTTCCAAGTGCTCCACGAAACCCCTTTCTAAATTATTAACATCTATTTTATCAGCAATCAAAGACGGGCTTCAAAGTTATTGTGAAACTGCCTATTCTAGAGGTGGCGTGAATCAGATGTGGATACTTAAAAATTCCAAAGATCTTTTAGAGTACAAACAATCTAACTCTCTTTCATCTTGTAACAGTACTTAAACATTTGACTTTTCTACTCTTTACATTCCACATTCCAAATTAAAAGACAAATTAAAAGAGTTGGTGGCCTCAGAACACAATTATTCTCCCCCTTGGCTACAATGCATTTTTTTATTGTAAACATGAAATAAATTTAACTGCTTATCGACCATTATTATTCCAATAAAATATGCTTGTCCCAGGACAATCAATCAGTGCTTTTTCTTTTGAGAGCCATATTGACATGTCAATGGTAGGATTTGAGTCTTGAATAAATGACGAAGTCTAATTTCTACCCTACTTTCATTTTGGCCAAATCACTACTTTCACTTTCAACAATATATTTTTTCCACATGTTTTCCTTATTTCAATATATATGCAACTGTGAGGACCACTTAAATAGTAAACATTTCAAAGATAACAGTAGACATATTACCTAGGAAGAAATACCCCATATAATAATTAGGAACTATATTCCTAGACCACGAACAAAGGGAATTAATTGTGATCTTAGGCCTGGTATTACTTTGATTCATAAAAAAGAATGGCCGACGTAGATACAAGTATCTTGTCTTAGGGAGGGATAAATCCTACTTTATAAAGAATCACTCTGATTCAAACAAAATATTCTCTGAAACCGAAATTATCAAGATGCTTGATTTCTTGATTGACAACATATTTGTTACGTTCGGAGGACGTGTTTTTCAACAGACTGTCGGCATCCCAATGGGAACAAATTGTGCCCCTCTACTTGCTGACTTGTTTCTTTATTATTATGAGGCTGACTTCATGCAGGAACTACTTAGGAAGAAAGATAATAATTTAGCAATATCCTTTAACTCTTCTTTCCGCTATATAGATGACGTTCTTTCACTAAACAATACAACACTTGGTGACTATCTGGATCGCATTGAATTGGAGATAAAGGATACTTCAGATACAGTTAAGTCGGCTTCATATCTTGACTTACATCTAGAAATTGACAATGAGTGTCGGTTGAAGACAAAACTTTACGACAAAAGAGATGATTTCAGCTTTCCAATTGTAAACTTTCCATTTCTAAGTAGCAACATTCCAGCAGCACCTGCATACGGGGTATATATCTCCCAATTGATACGATATCCCGTGCTTGCATTTCCTATCATGATTTTCTTGATAGAGGGTTACTGCTCACAAGGAAGCTATTAAACCAAGAGTTCCAAATGGTGAAGCTGAAATCATCCCTTCGTAAATTTTACGGATGCCATCACGAGTTGGTTGACCGTTATGGAATAACCGTTTCACAAATGATATCGGATATGTTCCTTACGTCGTAACTACAATCCCCTTCCCTTTCATGAATTTAACCTACCGAATTAGGCTATTTACCGGATTTGTAATTACATTAGCAACACGACGGGTGCCGCATGTGGAGCAGGATTTGCTTACCCTTCCGGACCACCTGAGATCACCCCTAGTTTTTGGTGGGGTTCGTGTTGTTTATTCTTTAGTTTTCTGTGTTGTGTCATGTGTACTATTGTTTTTCTGTTTGTCTTTTTCATTTTTAGCCATGGCGTTGTCAGTTTGTTTTAGATTTATGAGTTTGACTGTCCCTTTGGTATCTTTCGTCCCTCTTTTATTAGATATCCATTTTTTTGTTATTCGCTCGGTGATATTTGAACCCTTCTGTGACATCGTGGCAACACCGTCTGCACCGTGGCAAGTATCCTAGTCCACTCGATCACTTAGGTTTCATACAAAACATAGCTTTCGGTCATCGGAATAAAGTTTTTCCTCGTCGACTTTATCTAGGGTTGTAACAAAGTGCGTGATATTGAGTGGCAAGTAAATGGTGTACTTTTTCAGATCAGATATTTTGTCTGTCGTAAAGGATGAAAATAATAATAACCATGCCAATAACCAATAACCATGTCACATCATTTTTTTTTTCTTTTTCTTTCCTGAATATATAATTATATATATATATATGTATTCAGAGAGAGAGAGAGAGAGAGAGAGAGAGAGAGAGAGAGAGAGAGTGAGATCCGAAACTATGCCATTAGGTTAAAACTTCAAATATTGAATAAAACAATAATATTGTGTTTTCACATCATTCGTGTTACTCACCCATTAATTTGTTTTTCAAATTGTTTTTCGACTTATTAGTTTGAATATTTCTTTTGTATCTTTCTCTTGCTTTATAAACGCTTTAATATCGCTTTGAAAACGAGGCAACTAACATATTAAACTAGGCAAAAATAACCTCAAAAGAAACAAATCAAGAAATTTCAAATTATATGAACCTTAAAAAAATATATCAGTTATAGCAATTCCTATTTTACTTCTTCCAATTTGTTTTTCTTTAAAATTAGTGTCACCAGTGTTCTTTTTCCCTATTTTAAAGATATTGATGAGTGTGGTTCATCTCCGTGTGACCATGGGATATGCCTGGACCAAATAAACGGATATAGATGTACTTGTACAAAAGGATACAAGGGAGACAACTGTGAAACAGGTATTCATTGTGGTACTTCCTAAAATTTTGATGCTAATAATTCTTTTTTTTATATGGAAACTGAATCGTGAAAATCACAATATCATATGTAGGATGTGTTTATGGGGAAAATTGAAAAACTGTTTTAAAAATGCATATCAGAAACTAATTAATGTTATAAGACTTACGTCATCGCATAATTGATCTCTACAACAAAACAACATTTTTATTTATATTTTCTGTAACATATTCATTCTATTATCTTGGCATTACTTTTATAAAAGAGGAGTCAAGGACTTTTTCTGTTGGTGTGTCCCTATTTATTCCAATAGCCAATATGCTATTGAATCTGTTATTCATCAATTATTTCAAATATATGTTGAAGTTTTCCTAAAAATTGTATCTTTCTCTAGACGTTCTTGCAATCTAAATAACTCTTCAATGCATAACAAACTTTTTTTAAATCTTTCAAGACATAAATGAGTGTTCTTCATCTCCATGTCGACATGGACAGTGTCAAGATAGGATCAATGGATACTCTTGTAGTTGCAGTACAGGATATGCTGGAATTCACTGTGAAAATGGTATATTATATTTAAAAGAAAAAGTAAAATAATAATCACACCAAATCGGAGGAGCATTCACCACGGAAAGTCCGTTATCAACTTCGACTTATGTGATGATTGTCCTCACGTGTGACAAGTAATCTCTCTTTCACAGATCTATTGAAATATTTTTTCTTTCGATAATATTGAATGAAATGATGAAAATGTCAAATTCCAAGAGGAAAGTGACGATTTGAAATCATTCATACATAACGCATGTATTTAGCTTTTATATAATCAACATATTATGTATATGTAAAATTTACACATTGATAAATGATCTAATCGAATTGGTGAAATTTTTATGTTTGTCTATGTGATTGCTTATTGTATATAAATTCTACTCATTGTGTCTTTTTGCATTGTTTACTGTCAATAGTTGAACAGACAACACAACCCTCAACAAGTACAACATTGACTGCTATAACTACAAGATCAACAACTGCCATGGTAACCAAAGTATCTCATAAAGCTCAAATTACATCGAGAAAAAGTTCTCCTACATCAATGACGCGCAAAATCATTACCACAAGTAAACCATCGTCAAATTCAACAAATAATGAAACTGGTAAAAACATACTTTTAATTAACTCTGTCCACAAGTGTTCATGTTTAAAGACGTTCTAGCATTGTACCAAGTATTTATTTTCAAAGGAAATGTTTTTTGTGGACATCTCATTTTCTAATAATGTTATAAACATATAACACTAGAATCTTCATTTTTGCAATTTTGTTTTTGCCTTTTGATGTTTAAATGTTTTTGAAAATGTCGTAATTATTTTGGTTTCCTATTTGTTTGGTTTTTCCTATAGTAATTGGGGAAGGTTAATCAAAAACCACACAACGTGTATTAAAAGTATTTAAGCAAAATATTATTTACACAATTAATGTGGTCTACTCTTTTCAGGATTTTTTTTCATTTGATCAAGTCCGTGTAGAATTAAATAACGTTTTTGTACTATAATTGCAAGTTATTTAGCTTTTCTATAAATGCTCTAATGAGACAAATTAACCATTGGAAACTGAATCAGAACACAAGTCAAATAGTTAAGTGTTGTTCATCCGTTCTCAGTTGTCAATTAAATCATGTAAACGACTTACAAATGTTTGATCTCGTATGTCAATTTTGAATAAGCAAAACAATTAAAAACGATTGAAAATAAATGACCAAAATATACTGCAAAATACGCAAGACCGATTATGTCGACTTACTCAAAATTCATTTTGATATAGTCTCATTTTACCAAAATTTAAGTCGCAATTCTCTCAAACGTAAAATAACCTCGAATTATTTTTAGTTATTCCTACTGAGGCCATGCAGGTTTAATGTTAATGCAGCTTCTAACTTGTTTTTGCTTTCATTTTTTTTTTAATCTGAGCGTTACTGGATAGTCTTGTGTGGACGAAAGGCACGTCCGGCTATTATTCGTGTGTTTCGCAGTACTATATTTTCTCCCATTTATTTGTATTGTAGAGCTGTCATGTAATGTTGTCATAAAATGTTATAATTAACAAGCCATTTAAGCGGGAGGTTTGACATGCCACAAAACCAGGTTTAACCCACCATTTTTTTTCTTTCTTAAAATGCCCTGTACCAAGTCAGGAAAATGGCCATTGTTAAATTATAGTTCGTTTCTTGTTGTGTCGTAGTTCTGTTTATTTGATGCGTTTCCCTCAGTTTTTGTTTGTAACCCGGATTATTTTTCTCTCTCTCGATTTATGAATTTCGAACAGCAGTATACTACTGTTGTCTTTATATAGTGTATTTATGGACTTGCGTAACTTGGCTTTGAATTTAAGAACATATCATAGCATCTCGTTAATGCGTCATTTAAGTCGTGTAGAATAAATATTTCAACCAAAAGATTTAAAGCATAGAGTTCGTGTCATCATTATTTTATAATGTTTAATTACAGTATTGTATGAGTGTATTGGTATGGATAACTACTGCGATCATGGTCAGTGTTACAACACATCAGAGAGTCAACTGGTGTGTCATTGTCACAATGTATACACAGGAGATTATTGTGACAAAAGTGAGTAAACCCGAAAAACGTCTACCGGAGATTAGACTGGAGAAGTCATTTCTTTCTTCCGAATATTTTTGAAAAATGAGATAGTATGTAATAATATCAACAGAACCAATAACTTCACCTGATGGGCATTTCGACAATTAAAATATTTTCCGTGATGCTCGAACCAAAATATGTGTTATTAAAAACCGAATATGAACTTTGGTTTAGGATTAAATCAAAAGGGTCAACAGTAAACTCAAGCCTAAAATCGTTTCTGGTTAAACTCTTGAAAAGCATTTCCACAAGTGTTGGCTGACAACTGCTGAATGTTAATACTTCTATTGATATTTTCAAAATCAGATGTATCATGAGATCTGTCGTATTTAGTGAAGTATTTCTGTAGTATCTCATTTCATCAAAACCAAATCTTATAAAAGCAGAATTTTACGTAAAATAAAATAAGCAATTTCAACTTTTTGATGACCACAATAATTGGTCATATTACTTTACTTCAAAAAAGGGTCGGATACCTGAGAATTTTTCAAAACCCATAAGTCGTAGATGAATTTACAGTGCCAATGTAAAATAAACGGGGGTAAACACCTTATCGTGTTCAAACTACTACAAAGCAAAATAGAAACTGATAAACACCAATCTCTCCAAAAACAAACGGTCATCTAAGGAGCAAGTAAGCAGATTGTACTTATCATATGGCACCTGTACAAATTTTTAAAATATATCTCATTCGTTGATATCAACCGATGAACAGAGGATCGAGAACAGAATTATAGTGACGTCATATCAGCATATTCGCAGTTGTATTTGAAACATACGTCATAACTGTCAACGAACTCGCCATAGAGAAAAACGTTTGAAAAGCTAACTTCCATTTTACCAGATGGAAGTTTGCAAGGTTGACTTCAGGAACTTCTTATGGAAAAAATTAAGAAGATAGCAAAATCCTTTCACTTTACTTTCCGCTATATAGATGATGTTCTCTCACTAAATAATTCAAAGTTTGTTGACCATGTTAAAAGCATCTATACCCTAGAACTAGAGACACAGCAGATACAGTTATGTTCGTGTTGCTCAGTCTTTAGTTTTCTGTGTTGTTTCTTGTGTAGTTTTATTTGTCTGTTTGTCTTTTTAGTCATGGCGTTGTCTATTTATTTTCGATTTATGAGTTTGACTGTTCTTCTGTTATCTTTCGTCCCTCTTTCAAGTCTGTCTCATATCTTAACTTACATCTTGAAATTGACAATGAGGGTCGGTTGAAAACAAAACTTTACGACAAAAAGAGGATTTCAGCTTCCCAACTGTGAACTTTCCATTTCTTTGCAGTAACATACCGACAGATCCTGCATTCGGAGTATATATCTCCCAATTGATACGATATTCCAGGGCCTGTGTTTCCTATCATGATTTCCTTGATAGAGGGTAGCTGCTCACAAGGAAAATGTTAAACCAAGAGTTCCAAATGGTGTAGTTGAAATCATCACTTCATACATTTTATGGACGCCATCACGAGTTGGTTGACCATAATGGAATATCTGTTTTACAGATGATATCGGATATGTTCCTCATGTCATAACTACAACCCCGTTCCCTTTTCAAGATTTTGACTTACAGCATTATACTATTTACCGTGTTTGTAACAACATGAGCAACACAACGGGTGCCACTTGTGGAGCGAATCTGCTTAACCTTCCGGAACAGTTTTTGTGGTTTTCGTGTTGCTTAATCTTTATTTCTCTATGCTGTGTCTTGTTCACTATCATTTGTCCGTCTTTTTCTTTTTTATCCGTGGCATTATCAGTTTATTTTCTATCTATAAGTTTGACTGTCCATCTGGTATCTTTCGCCCATCGTTTGGTTTAAAAGCTTTTCTGGCAATTTTAGGACACTATCAATGAAATCAAGATACGAAACACGAGCTCCATACTTTCGTATCAACTGTTTATATTTACTCAAAATGTAGGCAAAGCTCTATATTTCTACAAAGGAATTGAAAGTTACGCATTGTAGAGCTAAAATAATCTCATTCGTCGTTAAGATATATGTGTTAACATAGTCACAAAAACTTTTAACTATTTAGTGAGAGGACACCATCTTAATACAGAATGTGAATTCAAAAAAAATCCTAGCTTTTTATTCTTCCCAAGAACCCCCTGTACAAATTTTGCCGGATATGAAAAAAGAAAACACGGGGCACAGGTCATTACATTACAATTGTTATGACATTGCATTACAATTGTTATTGAACATCACGTTCAAAAATCCTACCAAATATGTTGTTAATCAAAAGGTCAATCATCTTAATAATGTTATTTTCATGGAATATTTTTGGATTCAGAATGTCTTTTACAATAAACTATTTAACCCCTTCTAAAAAAAAGATATATGTATCTACATTGAAACTTATTTTGATGAAACAAGCGCAAAACAGTTCAAAGTATATTGATAATAAAAATGTAAAAAAATAAATATACAAAATTTAGTGTCTATGTTTCATTTTCCTCTAGTGAAACCATGGATTGTTGTCATGATAACGCTGGTAGTTTTAGGTATTTCGACTGTTGCAGTTAGTCTTGTGTGGATTCATTATCCAGTGTAAGATTTATGTAGTTATAATGAAAAGAACACACCTCGTTAAAACTAAAACAATTCAGAAAGCAAAATCAATTTTTAAATTGCACTTATGAAAAAGCATAAAGGCTATGATAACAGGGGGAAAAGTGTTGAATTAGAAATATACTTCTTAATAATTGTATGTATGATTATCTACCAATACATATCACAGTTGTTTGTGAGGTTTTTTGGGAAATGTTGACACTAAAGTGCATGAAACGAAAACAGAACAAGACGACGGTTTTGATACAAATGCCACACTCAAAAATATACTGCATGTAGATTACCAATGATAAAAACAAGTGTTCAAACTCAAACAGGATAAGCAGTTCTGCTGCTCATCCATCGTCCACCTTACGGAATGTTTATAGATAAGGTATTTATTTTATTTTAAGTAAGATCAAATAACTTTAAAAACAACTTACAAATGTTTTAAAGTAGTTAACTATTGTTCTCTTTCACAGGTTGAAATTAAAGTTTATGAATAGATTTCGCCCTAAAGTCAAGGATTCAACACAATTGCAGGATTCGGGACAAAGACCAGCAAACTCGAAGAGAATAGCCTACTGCTAAAATCATATATAGTTATCGTTTTTAAAAATGTCCTGTTTCAGTTGCTGTATATAATATTATCTGTTCCGGTGACTTGTTTTACTCTTTTTTATTTTTTGCTTTCTGTTAGTGTGTTATGAATTAGAAAACTGAGAATCTCAAAGCCAATAATTTCCTTTTGTTATTTATTTATTTTTCATAATGAAAATAAATTTATTAAAAACCAAGTCACAATATGTTGATGATAATATGTGTAAAAGACTTACTTTTCAAGGAAATACCATGATGTTGAATTTGAAACACATCAAAGATACAATTCGTTTATATTGATATGCTAGACGTGCGTTTTGTCTACATAAGTTTTATCAGTGGCACTCATATCAACAGTTGAAAGCAAAAATTAAGTACAAAGTTGAAGATTTTTAAACCGAAGATTCTAAATAATGTGTGCAAAATATTGCTGAGACAATACATTCCTGTGTAAGAAAAGCCTGTCTTTCGAATAATTCAAAAATTTATAAACTGTAAATAAGGAGAAAAATACATATCAATGAAAATGCTTGACCACACAAAATGCTAGGTTAGTGATATCCTCAGGAACGAAATTTCCAGCAGTAGAAAACAGCTATGTTAGTTTCTAAATTAAAGTGAAACGTTTGCTGTTGGTATATGTAGTTAAACAGATGGTTTAAAAATCAAATTATTCTATTGTTTTCTATTCTATTTCTTTCTGTTCATGTGAAAATCTTTGATGAATTTATTTACAACCACTGTGTCGATGCCACTGCTGGTGAAGTTTTAATTCGCTGAGGGTACCACAAACTCAGTAAACACTTCTGTGTTGACATGCCTCAATGATATGGTCATATTTATAAATTAACTGTTTACAAAACTTTGAACTTTTAAAATACTACGGATGTTCTAGTTTGGGAATATATATTATCTCAGCTGTTTTTTGCAAAGTTTTAGAAATGTTTTGTCCTCAATGCTCTTCAACTTCGTACTTTTTTGGCCTGGCCTTTAAAAAACTGTAGGCATTAAGAAAGGTGTCAAAAGAAACGTTTCTTAATTTTTCCGTTTGACCTCATTCAGTGAAAAAACGACAGAAACTTGAAAAAGCGTACAATAAAGATATTTCAAAAATAGCTCAAAGCTGTCTGTAATATAGTAGTTATTCCAGAAACACGAGTGAAATGAAATCGGGGTTATAAATTTCAAAATTGTATCTTTATCGAAGTTCTTTTTTAATAAAGCTTATTATAAACGCTCAAAGAAAAAGAAGTTCAAACCTTAATGTTCTGTGAATTTAAACAAAAGGACAATGAATTCCGTTGTGTACCCATGACATAGTTTTTTTTTTAATAAAGGCTTTCTCAAGTTTAATCAAGGAGAAAATTTGAAAAAAATCAAATATATTGCACGATTTTGAGCATAAAAACCAGAATGGGTATCTTAGATCCCATTGAGTTTTTGAGAGCTTGTGTTGTCTTTCAATTGATTGAAAATGAAGCATGTGCCAAAACAGTTGTAACCACCAATATATATAATGATCTATCGACGAAGCAACATATAAAGTGAAGCCCTATATTTCAACATTTAAACCTAATATTGAATTTTCCTCGGAGTTCGGTATGTCTGTTATTCTACTTATTAACAGTTACGTCTGCATGATAGTTTTCCATGTTATTAATTTGACCTTCACTCGGTCCCTATTTGACATGTCTACCAGTATCGCGTTTAACGGAACTATTATTCTGCAATCCCATGCCAGAAAACTATGGTTACGAAAACCATGACGTTTTCGGCGAAAGGGATGTCAAATTACTTTTTTTCACTTATTCGCCTTTGCTAAATAATATTTAATGAATTAAAGAAGAATTGTTGTCATGTGGGGTTCATTTCTTTTATATGCAGAGCTCGTTCGTCTTCATTTCAAACAGGATACTCTCTCTTAATTCGAATGAAAGCAGTTTAAATAAAGTTAGACCAAACTACACATGAACAAAATGTCACAAGAAAAGCTTCACTCAGAAAAGAAACCAATTCATCTCTGGCAAATTAAGCAATTAACAGGTGCATTTTTTTTTTTACTTTAAATGATCGAACCCTGAAGTGTCTGTCATAGCAGATTCACATTATAACGGCACATCAGCCTTCTTTGTTTTTACGACAAATGATATACACAGTGTGTCCTCAACGAATACAAGGATTATTGCTTGGTATTCTTGGATCTTTTTAATTACTAGTATTAAAATATTTTTTGCATCTGCCTTATAGGTGTAACCAGACCGATACGGCCTTAGTTGTATTTAGTTATGTTTTCTGGATTGTTTGCCTTGAAATGCTCTCCACCTTCGTGTTAGATTTGGTCTTCCGGCTTTTTTTTTAATTCAGGACCACAGATGTGTCTCGTGTAGACGAAACGTGCATCTGGTGAAATAATTTATTACCCGTGTATCTTTGAAGAGTTTATATTGATGTAGTTTTAGATGCAAATTGACTATCTGAAATTCAATTGTCAAATTTGATTTAATGCTAGCTGGTTCTAAAAAAATAATACATTTTAGTAAAATTTCTATCATCATGTGTAATAATAAAAAAGGATATGGCATATATGTTTAATGTCAAATAACAAGTGATAGAAACTGAAAGAGAATCCCAAAGTTGTATATGCAAATTATAGAATACTGCTCAAAGTTGTGTTTTTTATGAGTGTATCAAAAATATTTTTTTTTAAATATCATTATTCAATCCCAAATATTTCATCAAAACAAAGATGACTCTGTAAGCTTGTAAATTGAAATATAGATATATATGTGACAGTGAATTTGTATAATCAGGGATTATGTAGAATCCCTGATTTTTCCGGGAATATGTTGAATCACTAAAATCATTAGTAATTATATATAATCCCTGAAAATGACCAGTGATTTTACATAATCACTGAACATTTTAATAATTATTCTACAAATTCCCTGATGCGATTTCAGGGATTATGAATAATTTAATGATCCTTTGTTTGATAAAAAAATAATATAGACAAAATATATTTTTTTTTCTTTCATTAATTCCTTGCTAGAAGAAATAATGTTGCTTTTAAACACAGGGGATGATCTTAAAGATATAACCAACACAGGGTTAATAATATCAACATTCCCTTTATAGCAATGGTTTATTCCTTGAACATCCTTTGATCTTCCGACAATTTACCTGTAAAATTATGTTGGCATTCGAGGAATAGGTGCAAGCAGTTATCACAACAAAAGTGCATGCTTATCAAAACAATCATACTAATTAAACACAGGTTAATACCAGGTAGCTGAATCTAGTTCATGTTTGTCAAGTTGTTGAACATTTTTTGCAGTTACTGCTTGAACCAATATGATCATCTCTTAACATAAAACTTTGAATCATATTCAATTGTTGCATCACAAAGTGCCTTTTGTCAGAAGGCACAGGTTGCACAAATTCTACAATAGACTCTTTAGACTTTGATGTTTCTTTTCAATATTTCTATAGTTGTGTGTGCTGTAATATTCTGCCATATTTCTGAAAACTTTGTATCTAATGTAAGATTACACTATTTTATTTTGTTCAGTTGTTCAGGATATTTTTCTTGGTAATGATATTACACCCTTATTATTGTAAGTGATTCATAATATATTGTTCAGGTGTTTGTTATGTTTGTTAATTTTTGAATAGCATATTATTCGTTTGTAGACAGAGCACACAGAAAACAATACATATAGCATGTATATCATAACATTAGCAAACATATTAGCAGATTGACAAAAAGCACAACTTATGTGATCTGATTACAATTGTTGAATATTTTATACAAACAATTTTCACATTCAACAGTATCATGAGTATATTACAAGTGTAAAGATTAATTAATTGTTCATTTGAAAAGTTCATATTTTAAAAATAATTAAATATTATATATATATATCATTTTATTCTGGTATCACCTAAGTTGGACAAAGGTATACAGAAAAACACATTAGTTTACATTACATTACATATAAGTACATTTGTTGAGGAAGCATTACATAATATTATGAGGTGGGTTTTTTTACAACGATATGATCAGTGTAGTCGACAGGTTAACATCAGAGAGAATCCAGTTTGTCATATATAATTCTGATAAATTTGCACAATTTTTGGAGTTTAGATTTCTGTTTTTGGTTCATAATAGCATTAAATTTTATAACATTACAGTTCGTTAGGTATTTATTATCAATTAGTAGTGTTCTATTTGTCAGGAGACTGCTGCATTCTATTACATAGTGGTATTCATCACCTATAGCAGCTCTGCATAACGGACACTTTCTCTGTTCACGGGGAATGTTTTGCCATCTGCCATTTTCAATCGGCAGTTTATGGTTCATGGTCCTAAACCGCGACATTGTTATCACATCTTTATCGTCAAGTACATTAAGGTAGTGTTCGAAATTGTGTAATGTCTTGTATAAGCGATAATTCAGGGCTTTCGGCGAATCGTTTACCTTTCCTGTCCATAACTGTGTAAACTGATCTTCTAGTCTTTGTTTAATTGTCGATTTAATGTTAGGTGGTGTATTTTGGAATGACCATAAGTAAGAAAATCCACAATTGTCTAGAATACTTTTCATCTTGTCTAATGATCGCGATCGAAATGTTGTTTCTTGTGATAACTTCAAAAGGTATCTAAACATGACAGCAGCGAGCTTACTTTCTTTACCGGTAATTAATTTTGTCCAATAAGATATAATTCTAATGTTTATATCTATTTCTAGGGGATACCGACCCAATTCTCCGTAAATGAATTCGTTTTGAGTAGATGGCTTAAGATGTAAAAGTAGCTTAAAAAATTTAGTTTGAACTCTTTCTAGTATATCTATGTTTTCGTAACCCCACATTTCGCATCCATATAGCAGAATAGGTTTTACCAGTTTGTCAAATAAATCTACGTGGCATTTAATTGATAAATTGTGAATTCTTCCCTTCCTTAAAACTTCGTACATTGCACTTATTGCTTTGTCCTTTAAATTTTGTTTGCATTGTTTAAAGCTGCCTGTTTTGCTGAAAATAATTCCTAGGTAGTTAAAGTGTTTTACAGTTTCAATATGATGATTGTTGAATCGGAAAAGTGGAGGGTTTGTCGTTCTTCCTTTTGAAAAAATTAAGATTTTAGTTTTAGCAACATTTACTCGCATCTTCCAGGTTTCGCAATACTTTTTAAATTTGTTAAGTGCATGTTGTAGTTGTTCAGGTGATTCTGCCAGGATTACAGTGTCATCCGCGTAGAGAATTATGAATAATTTCATTAAAGTTCCAAGTTTTTCTTCTATATCTTTACTTATTGTCTTCATGCCTAAAACATTTTCTGAGATGAGATAGTCTTCTAGGTCATTCAAGTATAAAGCAAATAAAAACGGTGACAGATTTTCTCCTTGTCTGACACCGATTTCACAAGCGAACGGCTCACAAATTTGACCATTATAACTAAAGCTGGATTTAATATTCTGGTACATGCTGAAAATAGTATTAAACATTTTCCCCTTTATATTGCTGTTCAACATTTTAAACCATAGGAAATTACGATTAACCGTATCGAAGGCCTTTTCAAAGTCTACAAATGCGCAAAATAGTTTCTTTTTTGAGTGTTGTAAAACTTCAATTAGAGAGTTCAGAAGAAACGCGCAATCAATTGTTGAGTATTTTTCTCGGAAACCATTTTGATTTTCTTTAAGAAGAGATGTTTGTTCTGAGAATTTTTTAAGGCGTTCATTTAATACCGCTGTAAAGACTTTTCCGAAACAGCTCACAATAGTTATTGGTCTGTAATTTTTGGGGTTGCGTTTGTCACCTTTGTTCTTGTAGACAGGTTTTATCATTCCTTGGACCCATTGTTTTGGGATTTTTCCGGAGTCGAAAACTAGGTTGAAAATTTTCACATATATGTCTATAAGAACATGAGCTGATTTTTTTAAATATTCATTTATCAGTTTGTCTTCGGCGCATGCTTTGTTATTTTTCAGATTTTTCAGCGCTTTAAGAATTTCATGTTTTGTAATTCTGCTATTTAACTCATCGTTTATTTCTTCATGGGAAATATTACTTTCAATTTGTTGATTTTCTGTATCATCTCTCAGATCACTGTTTAATTCTTTGAAATATGAGACTAATTTGTCGAAATCGATCTTGGGCTGAGCTGTACTTTTGTTTCCATTTAGAAGTTGCCAAAATTCCTTACCATCCTTTTGCTTTAGATCATCCATTTTCTTTCTGAAATCGCTTCTGTATTTCTTATGTGCTTTGTTCATTGTATTTCTATATCTATTCTCGGCATCTAACACAAGTGCTCTGTGGAACGGTGACTTATTTTTATTTCGTTTCATCTTACGGAATTCTGACCTAGCGGTTTTGCAGTCATGGTCAAACCATGGTTTATTTTTTCTATGTTCTGACTTTTTTCCTGCACTGATTTTAAACCCAAAAGTGTTTCTTGCTGAATTTATTAACACTTTGCCTATTTTACCTATTATCGTATCTACTGTTTATGCGTCACTACTGTCGTGCCATCAATTTCAGAATTAATATTTTCTATTTCTGTAAGGTTCAAGCATTCTAAGAATTTGTGTGATTTTTCATTAGTCCAATTATTTATTTTTTGTTCATTTGTTCTAGTATCATCGCTATATTTGGTGCTAACTTCTTGGTCTGTTTGTTTCAGCGATATCTCGATTGGGGAATGAACATCTGAATAGAGACTTGAAAAATCAAGTACTTTAAAATCAGTAAAATTTTGAATAAGTTCTGCGCTGCATAGGCAATAATCGACAACGCTTGAATAACGGCATGTGAACTTTCCATCTATGTCACCTAGAGTTCTCCCATTCATGATGAAGAAGTTATTTCCCTTGCAAAATTCTAGTAGTTGATTTCCAAACCTGTTCTTGATTTTATCTCTACTGTTCCTTTTGCGAGAGAAGTCATACTGGTCTAAATTGCAAACAGCATTTATTTGTATATTTTCGATATCTACGACATGAGATTCACTGTCGGGAACAAATATAAAATCATCCTCTGACCCGGTTCTTGCGTTAAAATCACCAACAAGTAAACATTTTGAAAACCTATGTGATAGTTCGAATAATTCCATCTCAATTTCGTTTATTGCATCAATGGATGAATATGAAGTATATTCAGGGGGAATGTAAATAATTCCCAAAAGAATATCATCTGATCTATTTATTACTTTCGATATTTTACACCACAAAACAAATTTACTTTCAGTTTTGATATATTCAATATTATCTTTGAGATGGTTTTTGAACGCTACAGCTAAACCCCCCGACCTTCTTTTGCCAATTTTATTTCTGTTTTTATAAATCAATTCATATCCCTGTAATTGTATATCATCGATATCGTCTAGTTTTGTTTCTACAATGCCAGCAATGTCCGTTTTATACAGCAGTTCCGTAAATTCAGGATATTTGAGTTTTGATTTAATTCAACAACAATTAATACAAGTAAGATTTAGATAATTTAACTGATCATTCTGATTTTTCGAGGACTCTCTCGACCCGTCCTACAGTTGCGTGGTTATGGTTGCCTCATTAATGGCGTCATTGTTTCCAGATTCCTGTCGGGACCTTTTAAAAGGGCGTTCATTTACAGTTTTGTTTCTATGCGAATTTTGTTGGGCTTGACGTAGTAGAACATCCCTATATTCAGTGCCGTTTGGTTTTGTGTCGGTTGATACATGCGGTTTCCCATTGATATATAATTTATCTCTTACCAGTTTTACTTTTTTACCCTCATTCTTGGCCATCTTCATTACAGGGTAGAGTTCTTTCCGTTTTCTTTCAATTTCGATCGGGAATTGTTCGCTTATCCCAAATGTTTTCCCTTTCAGCTTGAATGTATTTTTAAGTACATCTTCAAGCTCATCTCTGTGGATAAATTTGGCTACAATAGGACGGGCTCCGTTCAGTCCGGGTTTTCCAAATCGATGAACGCTACCCAGATTTACGTTATAGGGTATGTCCAGTTCGTTTAATAAAAAGTTCTGAATTTTCAATTTGCACGATTCTTCCCGCTGAAACGCTAACCCGGAGAATACTAAGTTATCGCTCATGCTTCTGCATTTTAAGTCTAACACTTCCGCTTTTAATTCCTGAATGACTATGTTTGAGACTTTTCCGTTTTCCTCCCCTATCGTCTCCATTCTGTCTTTTATTTGAGATATCTCTTCAGCATTTGCTGAATATTTGTCTACTACAGTATGAACGATCTGACCCATTTTTTCAACACTTTCTTCAACTTTCCTATTTCGGTCTTGGATCTCGACAATTGTTTCCTCATTTGTCTGTACTCTTGTAGACAAATTTGACAGGCCTTCCTTTATACCATCGATTTTCTGTACTTCTATCTCTATTTTCTCGATCCTATCCGTTAGGACTCGTAGCGACTTCAGGATCTCCATAAGGATAACTCTAGCATCTTTGTCATATAAGAGGTTTCCCGATAATTCATCGTCGGTTTGTTGGGTATTTGTAGCCATTTTGACGTTGCTTTGGTTATCCGATTGTTATCAATTGTTCCGACGTATATAGTGACGTTATGACTATAGATACAACTTCCTTCTTGTTTTGCATAAGTTTTGAAGAAAACGGTTTTAAGAGAAAAGGACCAAATATCACATAAAGATCGGAGTTAATATCAAGCGAAATCTTCTTACCGTTTTTATATCGTATATTTAAGTTGTTCGGCTGGTTATAGTCAATCTTGTAGCGATTTTGTTCAAGAGCAAATTTTGCGTGCTGCTTCCTCAACAACTATGATATGGAATTGAATAAATCTCTATCTTTTTTTCCCTTTTAGTTTGAAATAATTGTATTCAACTAGATTTCTTTTAATATTTATGACATGTCTTGTGTTTTGTTCCATTCCCAAAATATTTTTTTATCAAAAGTTATGAAAATGTTTTAATTTCATTTTTACTTTAAAATTTATAATAATTTTAACCCAAAAATCTACTATTTTTTTTCTTATCAATAGGTGATATAGAATGTTGCAATTTTATTAAATTCACTAAGTATCTTTAACATTTAAATACTTATAAAATAATTTAGGCACTATTGTTCTTACATAAACATCTATTGAAATATTTTTGTTGGCATTCAAGGAATAGGTAACATATAAAATGTTGGCATTCGAGGAAGACACCATAGCAATAGCTTTACATGTATTGTTTGTTGATTAAAGCCAGCGTCAAATGAATATTCAGGTAAAAAAGAAAATGTGGTGTTTTTGCCAATGAGACAACTGTCAACAAGAGACCAAAATGACACAGAATTTAACATCTATAGGTCCTCATATGGCCTTCAATAATGAGCAAAGCCCATACTGCATAGTCAATTATAAAAGGCCCCGAAATGACAATCTTAAACATTTCAAACGAGAAAATTAACGGCCTTATATATGCTCTATTTTTAAAACCACAAAGCATGTTATTTGTGATGCATGTAAAGCAAATGGTGAAGAAGATTATGGAACATTTGTTTTGTGTGGGTTTTTCTTGTAAAAATGAACAAGACATTCAAATTGTGAGAACTTAGGCATGTAAGGCATCTAAATGTAGGAAAAACAGGCAGAACATAGGATTGACACATAGAAACTAATTTTAGAGGAAGCTTGCATTTGGTGTAATATTCTCATAGCAATTCCACATGGTAAAAAAGGAAAGGGAAACCCGAAAAACATAATGCCAATTGTTTAAAAAAAAAAGTCTGAAAAAGGATATCGCCTGACTACAAGACATGGTATCTTTCTTGCTCGAACCGGTTGAATGTTACAACTTCCCATCTTTTGTTGGGGTATATTCAGATGTTTTACTGAACACTTTGTTTCACTTAGGCGTGTCGTTAAAATCTGATTCAATATGTGCAGGAAAAGGTTTTCTAAAATGTGGATATTGTGGTAAAAGCATATTATTTTGATATATTATGTTTCACGTAATGACGTTTTTATGTGATTTTAAAGAATAAATAATTTCAATTTTATTCATTTTCTTAATAAATAAAACTATTCCTTCATTTCAGTTTTTATGTAGAATCCCTGACGTTTTTTCTAGTGATTATACATAATCCCTGAAAATTTTAGTGATTATATATAATCCCTAAACTTTCCAGTGATTATACATAATCCCTGAATATTTCAGGGATTCTACATAATCACTGATTATACAAATTCACTGTAACATATATAATGGATTGCTCAAATGTCAATTTTCTTTAAGCATCGTTTTTATTTTAGATGTTGCCGGATTAAAATCAGTAACAAATACGACACATTTAATAAAAACTTGAAATTTAAACATCTTTTAACGTAAATTATTATGAAAGGCATTGCTTTTTTTCAGTGGTGCGTGATCAAAGCCCTGTCGTAAAATAAAATAATTTGGGTAATAAAAAATTAAAATTAAAAAAAAACCAAACTCACAGGAAAATTCAAAACGAAAAGTCAAATGGCAAAAGCTCAATCACATCAAACAAATGGATTACAACTGTCATATTCGTGACCTGGTACAGCCATTTTCTTATGTAGAACTTATGATTTAAACTGGTTTTATAGCTAGCTTTCCTCTTACTTGTATGATAGTCGCATACAATTCCATTATATTGACAACAACAGGTGAACAAAACAAACAGCCATTATAGGTAAAAATGTCAAAACAGTCAACCTTGTGTTATAATCTTAATCACTTAAAAAAAATATGTAAGAGAAAAACACAAAAAGGCATGTAGGCAAAGAGAAGAATGCAGACATTTATTATAGCACAATGACATGGTGTACAAGAACTGAGCCAATTCCGAATAAGTTGGGAAATGTACATTATGCATGTGAAGTTGGTATTTTGCTACTAAGGTGGTTGAAATTAATTATTTTAAATTAAAATCGTTTTGTTTGTCATAAATTCTGATACTGAGATGGCCGTGTATGATACATGCGAGCTATATAAGTCTAAAAATGAGAAGCAGGAAGCCGGTGTCTTGATTTTTCAAGTTCTAGTAGATATGTCAAAAGAAACTCCAACCAAAAAAATAGGATTGTTAAGTTAAGAATATCATCAATATATATGAATGTGAATTAATTGACCTGGCTTTTGTGATCGCCTGGCTATTGACAAGTGTCCATTGAAGAAACTCCGACTCATGTCAAAATAAAGAGAGGCTTACAGAATATTTCGGTTCAATAGGACTGCCGACAATTTATAGAAAGTATGTTGTCAATAAGAAACTCCAGCATACTAACCACTTGTTCCTGTGTGTAGCAAGTTCTATCTTTTTGTTAAACTTTGATGTTTGCCATGTTCATATTATCTCAAATCAACGCTTTCATTTCAGTCCACATCCGGCACTATATACATGTACATAGTCCCAGATTCTATGTACTATATTTTTGTGTCTATATATAACATGTCTCTGGCTAAATTTACTTAAACCTCATCCTGGGACCGACAGATAGGCTTGGCTAATACTGTATTGAATCTGAGACTACTATTTTTGATAAAGAATGTTAAGTTTTTAAGTCACGATATCTATATATTTGGGGAATACAGAATATATCAAAGATACAGATAATCAGTTTATTTTCCAATACACCTTATCGCTAATCCCGGCTGACCCTGCCGCTTGAACTTTTGACGTCAACAACAATCACTTTTCCATTGTGGCGTCAGATATTTTGTTTTATGACGTCAACATTTTACGGGAACCTGTGTGAAATCCAGCAATGACGGATAAATAGCGATAAGGTGTATAAAGGGGTAGACCGAATAAAATAATAATTGTAATGGTTTTAGAAAAAAACTGTGTGAACTTAACAGAAATAGAAATGACAGCAGGCTAATAACAGGTGGATTTTTTTTTGTAACGTCAAGAAGTTGTACGACGAGAGACAACTCCGTCGTCCACATTTATAAATTCAAAATCTAAACTTCTGAAAAGATAATAATTCATATAGAAAAAAAACACGATGTTCAAAAATACAGAAACTGAATCATCAATGAAGTTTATGATATATTAAAACGTAACTATCGGCGAATATTGGTCGACTACTCGTCAAGTTTTAACACTCGACGTCATTATGTAAGGTACCATTATGTAAATCTCTAATATATGACAGCTGAGGCTTTCCATATATTTGTAGCGGCACGGAAACTCTCTACAGTTGGAGGTAGGAATCCAAGGTAAACAACAACAGTGTCAAAAAAGAAATAGTTTTGTTGCTGTTCAGTCTATCTAAGTTATTGATAAATGAATGAACGTAAGAGTTTATATCTTATGCCAATTACATATCGTGTAATCAAATAATCGAAGAAACGATTAAAATGATCCAGTAATATTTAAAAGATAGTTTACTTCATTCAACTTTTCCAACAGGTGCATGTTGGAACCATTCACACAAACACTGACAAATGGGATATCACACATCCTTTTTTTATTTTTGTATATTAATATTTGGGGAAAATATTGAAAAGTGCAAACAGTTGTTACTATTCAGTTTTTGAGGAAGTTTTTGCACTATATTCAATTTAAAATTTGTATCCAAAACTAGCATGACAAGTTCTACCTACATTGTATGTTGGTGAACGGGTCTTTTTACCACAGAATACCACAGAACACCAAAGAAAAAATGTTTTAAATGAAAATTAACTGTACTGTATTGTCATTCTACACCAAACAATCAGAACTTTATAGTTAGTAGCAAAAAAAACATCATGTAAATACCAATTTTATTTCATGTAAATAGTACATGTTGTGGCAGATTTGTATCTTAAAAGATAAGAACCTCAAACGCTATTTCACTATAATTATCGTCAAACCTTTCTTAAATATTTTAACGCTTAATCTACAAAGAAAATATTGATTGCTTTATATATATGTCTTATGAATTGTACAATCAGTGTTTCAGCTGGTATCGGGATTGTTCGCCCTGATTACATGTTCGCCCTAGGTTCGTTCGCACTGAGTTTGTTCGCCCTGGTGTTCCGTTCGCCCTGAGTTCGTTCGCCCTATTCTCATTAACGATACAGATATGTATTGTAACAAAATGGGGGTTCTTTGAAATGGAACTTGTTTTCCCTAAAATTGTGTGATGATGTTGTTAAAACCTTACCGTTTATTGACTGTTTTTATTTTATATTTCTTGTACAACTTTGTGTAAACATTGTTAACTTTTTATTATTCTTAACGTCCATGTTTTGAATTTATATTCGGAACTCCCCTCGATTGTTCATGTCAAATGAAGTACATAAACGTTTACCAATCGTTCCGAAATTATTTTGGTAATTACCAATTCCGGTTTTGGTAATTTAGGTATTTTACCTAAATGGTAAATGGTAAACCATTTCGGTAAATAGTAAACCATTTCGGTAAATGGTTTACCAAAGTATAAATACTGAGGAGAGAAAGAAAAAGGCTCAGTACGACTTTACCCTGGGCAAGTGACACACGCTAATTCCAAGCGATTAAATAACCAGTAATAACCAGACTATTTCCGTATAATGTTGGCTTGTTAGGACTTGTTAGTTCCATAACAAGTTGTATTTAGAGAATTACTTCTCGAGAGAAACGTTATCTTTTGACATTGAATTTCCGTTACCATTTGCCGATTACCAAACTATCTTGTTCGTAAACTTTCTAGGTATTTATGTATTATAGTTCCGCTATCCATTTTTCTTTACGATATTCTAATATAAAAGTAAGGTATTTATTTGTTAAACTAGAATACTGCTACTTAAGTTATTTATTATGTGTACGAATTGCTGATATTTATTGCACGTAAATACAAGTTGATTTTTATTCGACGAGTTTGTTATTCTTACAAAAAAACCTAAACGGAACCAAACTAAGATCTATCAGAATACCACAACGTACCACAAAACCTATACAGAACCAACTGTAGATCTACCCGAATACCACGATACCAGAGAACCACGTTACCAAAGAAGAGTCGCCAGTTATAACTTTAGTTCATATATTCCATTCTTATAGCAACACACTAAGGGTTCCAATATTTATAGTTAACATCAAAGCCCGACCGCTCGGTTATCGTTACAGTGGTGGCAGCGGAGGCACGTACCTGCAATTTTATATTCTTTCAATAAGTTTAATAATATTTGAGATAAGGCATAAATAAATATAAGTTAAATGGATAGCGCGGAAAATAAATTTGAAACACCTAGGTTAACTGCCCAGGGTAGACCAGTACTCCCCCGATCTCGGTCCTGTGAAACTTTCCATGATCTGACGCCGACCGGAGAGATAAGCATAAGAGTGAACCAAGATCAATGGCCCTCACAAGAGAATACAGATAGATACGAAAAGGATGGTATACACCATACTGACAAAAGGCCATTGCCAGGAGGTCTATCACCATCAACGAAAGTGGCCATTGACCAAGCGAAAAATAAGGAAGTTTCAAATAGGGCAACGGTTGTGCATTTAGAACCAAATGCGACGTGGCCGGTAAAACAGAATCTTGGTGAAGAGTCAAGCACTCTTTATAACCATGCTGCCAGGTCTAGGTATGGGTTTTGGAGTCAGAAAGCAGAGGGTTCTACTATAGCAGAGGGTACTGCTATGGCAGAGGGTTCAATTATGCCGGGGCAGAGGTTACTGCAGAGGCAAAGGGTTCTGCTGAGGGAGACTCCGGGAAAACAAGACGGGTCGCGACGTCTTGTGAATCCAGATGGGATTCGGGAGATTTACCTAGGACTTTGGACCGGGGCGTACTCCATAATATGGGGGCAACGTACCAAGCATTACCTTTGACGTCCCGCGGACGATTCAGAGTTGGGGTTAACAGGACCGACCATGAACACCGTACTGATGAAATGACCAGTAATTTAAATTATTCTGGCATTAGCAATAAACCAATTTTTGACCATGATTATGATATAAACTTACAAAATACAAACTATTACAAAAAGAAACCAGTGCTTTATGATGGAGAGACTAATTGGGAAGACTATTTAGTTCAGTTTGAATTAATTGCAGCAATTAATAAATGGTCTGACCTAGAGAAAGCTTTAGAATTAGCTACTAGCTTAAGAGGTACCGCCCAAAGTATTTTAACCAATTTAAAACCAGAGATGCGGACCAATTTTGTACAACTGACTGCAGCTTTAGCGTCACGTTTTCAACCAGAAAACCAAGCAGAAATGTACAGGGCGCAAATGAAAAGTAAAATACGCGGTCGCACGGAACAAATACCTGTATTAGGCCAAGACATAAAACGTCTAGTAAGATTAGCGTATCCATCAGCTCCAATGGAAGTTAGGGATTATTTAGCACGTGATTGTTTTATTGATTCTCTAAATGATGCTGACATGGAATGGGCTATTTTCCAGGCCAAAGCAAAAAATATTGATAACGCCATTCAAGTAGCTCTGGAGTATGAAGCCTTCCAAAACAATAGACGTAAATTACGACACTAAGCCAGTCCGTGCTGTAAATAAATATATAATAATTTTGATTTAAATAGTGAAATTTATTTGTCTGAACAATTTGATGACATTTCAGGTCGTCTTTCAAAATTTGCATATAACAGAATTAACAATTTTTAATTCCAAGAAATAAAAGTGGTAGACCAAATGACTGGTCGGGGAAACTATTAGTAACTGAAACTGAGTACCAAGTTTTAGCTGAGACTAATTATGATTTATAGGAGAGTCCAATAATTTTGAAAAATTGAGTCAGATAAAAATATTCTGATAGTTTATATGTAATTGTCAATGTTTTTGACATAGAATTAAATTGTTTGATTGATACCAGGTCCATTGTATGTGGGTAGTTTTTTTTATTATTTGTTATTCATCCATGAATAATACCATGTCCAAGATTGTGAAGACAGTGTTAACCAATACACGTAGTGGGATACCCCTGCATGACTAATGGAAGCGTAGTTATGACGATGGGGACTGCTGTATTACCAACACAGTCTGATAAATACTCGGTATCGTGTCTCATTATTGCTGACATAGATATACTTGTATCAATGATTATTGAGTTTGATTTTTATAGATAAAAGTCCATGTATTTATTGTATAAGGGAAAGAGTTTTTGTAGATTAAATGTAATTTTATTTCAGATTTTTATTGAAATTGTGTACATTTGATGATTGTTGTGTAATATGTAATTTGTTTTCAGGAAAATTATTTGTAAAATAGCGCAATATGAACATTCGTCCCGCAGAGAATATTTGATGGTGCTCTATAAACAATTGTCATAATACACAGAATTATTTCTGATGCGAGAACATGCATAACGAGAAGAAGAAGTGTTGCTGCTTAATGAACATTCGTCTAGAACGTCAAGTGAAAAAGATTTGTCAGTACTCTATATAAACATTTGTTAAAATAAGCAGAACTCGTATTTTATGAACTTTCGTAATGAGAAGAAGGTGTGTTGGTGTTTTATGAAGATTTGTTAAGTGAAGAAGATATGTCTGTGTTCTATACACATTCGTTAAAATAAACAGAACTCGTTTTTATGAACAATCGTTATGTGAAGAAGAGATGTTGGTGCTATATGAACATTTACAAAACTAAAGGATCATAAAGAACTGTGCGGAAGTCAACTTTGCGGGAAGACGAAAAAGAACAATGAAAACTCAGAAGATTGTATTACATTTCTGTTTGATCAAATATTGTTTTATAATTTTGAATATGTATGTTATAGAATATTTAAATGAAAAATATTGGAGAACTTGTTTTAAATTTTAGGGAAAGGCTATTCATGTTTGAGGGCAAACATTATTTTTCAAAGGTGGGGAGAGTGTAACAAAATGGGGGTTCTTTGAAATGGAACTTGTTTTCCCTAAAATTGTGTGATGATGTTGTTAAAACCTTACCGTTTATTGACTGTTTTTATTTTATATTTCTTGTACAACTTTGTGTAAACATTGTTAACTTTTTATTATTCTTAACGTCCATGTTTTGAATTTATATTCGGAACTCCCCTCGATTGTTCATGTCAAATGAAGTACATAAACGTTTACCAATCGTTCCGAAATTATTTTGGTAATTACCAATTCCGGTTTTGGTAATTTAGGTATTTTACCTAAATGGTAAATGGTAAACCATTTCGGTAAATAGTAAACCATTTCGGTAAATGGTTTACCAAAGTATAAATACTGAGGAGAGAAAGAAAAAGGCTCAGTACGACTTTACCCTGGGCAAGTGACACACGCTAATTCCAAGCGATTAAATAACCAGTAATAACCAGACTATTTCCGTATAATGTTGGCTTGTTAGGACTTGTTAGTTCCATAACAAGTTGTATTTAGAGAATTACTTCTCGAGAGAAACGTTATCTTTTGACATTGAATTTCCGTTACCATTTGCCGATTACCAAACTATCTTGTTCGTAAACTTTCTAGGTATTTATGTATTATAGTTCCGCTATCCATTTTTCTTTACGATATTCTAATATAAAAGTAAGGTATTTATTTGTTAAACTAGAATACTGCTACTTAAGTTATTTATTATGTGTACGAATTGCTGATATTTATTGCACGTAAATACAAGTTGATTTTTATTCGACGAGTTTGTTATTCTTACAAAAAAAACCTAAACGGAACCAAACTAAGATCTATCAGAATACCACAACGTACCACAAAACCTATACAGAACCAACTGTAGATCTACCCGAATACCACGATACCAGAGAACCACGTTACCAAAGAAGAGTCGCCAGTTATAACTTTAGTTCATATATTCCATTCTTATAGCAACACACTAAGGGTTCCAATATTTATAGTTAACATCAAAGCCCGACCGCTCGGTTATCGTTACAGTATATATGTTACATTAATGAAAGAAATGCATATTTATATTAAAATTTATGTTTATCTATTAATAGCTGAATACAGAATATTAATTAAATAAAATTCGTGGCTAAAATTAAACATATAAATAACTTAGTCTTTAGTTTTTTTTCATGTCAAATACTTTGTAGTCTTTGAATCCACAGAACCTTATCCTTGTAGCAGAAGGACAACATAACAACTTATTATTCAGTTGTTATACAAAACAGCAACACGTAATTGCATCATAAATAAATATTGGGTGAATTTAAACAGACTTCAACATACAAATAGTTTATTCTTCAGTTGTTTTACATTTAAAAATACAATGTAGTGCTGAAATTTCAAGACACTTATTTCCCAGAAGCAGCAACAAGTAATTCACAAAAACTAATTTCCTAGTAACGTATTTACATACAGATACTAACTTAGTTCTCAATACCTTGAAGTCAAAATATCTTGTAGTCCTGAAATTTACAAGAACTTATAACCTAGTAGCAGCTAGCTGTATACAACACAATACATCGTAAATATTCGACGAAATTGTAGACTGACTTCAACATATTCAATTAAATACACACAACACAACACTGTAATAAAAAATAAAAATCAGGGCGAACATACCCAGGGCGAACAGGTATCAGGGCGAACGGTCTCAGGGCGAAACGGAACTAGGGCGAACAGTAACTAGGGCGAACCGAAATCAGGGCGGACGGACCCGGATTCGTTTCAGCTCTACATGTAATAGCAAATTACAAAATATTTCTTTCTACATATAATTCCATCAGGATTTAATACATCAGAATGCTTGGTTTTTTTTTATACTTTTGACTGAAGTACAAAAAATGCATCTTTTTGTTTCTTGTTAAATTGTAGTTCGTCCTGAACTATGCATGAAATATTTGCCACTGGACAGTAAACAACCAACAATTAATCTTGATGTACATATGTACGGAAGCAAGTTAACTCGTACCAACGGAAACTCGTACCATGTTAACTCGTACCAAAAAAAGTTAACTCGTACCACTGGGATGTCGTACCACTGCAAACTCGTACCATCAAAAATATATTAAAAATTACAGATATTTTATTTTATATTTTATTTTGTAAACTTAATAAAATTAATGTTGAATTACTTGAATTTTATCATGACTGGATTTTATAGACAAAAATACGAATGTTTTTCTAAAAAGCTTTATTTTTTAAGCTGATCTTTCAAAGTAGTTATAATCCAGAAGAAAGAAAAAAACATTACTTTAACTGTACCTTAAGTTGAATATCTATATCCAAATTATCCAAATTAAATTAATTAATGCTGTAATCCATGATCACAAATTGAATGCTATGTTTACATGTTGAAAGCCATGCATGTGCTTTAAGGCGGGAAAATTCGGGAACAGGAAACGGTTACATTTCATTGTAACTTGTTATTTATAAAAAGTAAGAATTTTATTTTGGAAATCATTTTGATTATTTGATTAACTGCTAAAAATTAAATTCAATAATAATCGGTAAAAGTTTAAAAAAGTCAAAGGAGACAACAAAGCGAATCTGCCACGGAATTTCTATCCAATAGACAGGGAACATTAGCTGCAAATTGGTCATTGTACACTACATTTTACAGACTTGAGAGGTATTGAGTGAAAGTAAATTGCATACATCATTAAACACCATTTAAATGCATTTAAATAAGTTGGTACGAGTTAGCAGTGGTACGAGTTTGCATTGGTACGAGTTTTTGTAAAGTGGTACGAGTTGACGTTGGTACGAGTTTACAATGGTACGGGATAACTATAATTCATATGTACATGTATGGTTAACATTGGACCCAATTAAAAACTTCACAGGTATAAATAAAATTCTCAGCATTTTTCAAGAAATATTATGTACACTGTAACTTCTCAATGTCACCATGTATTACAATGGATTTCTACAGTGCACATTAAAATTGTGTTTTTGATGTACATGTATAGCCATTCAGTTTATTTTTTAGTGGAATAACAGGTTGCTTCAAAACATTCTTATCTTTTTAGCAGGGTTTTCTGCCTGGTACATAAACTTGCAACATGAATGTGTGCAGTACAGTTAAAAAAAACCAACAACTATTGTATTGAATCATTTCTTGTCTGCTCAATGCTTTGGTTTGTGTTACTTTGTTCAATGTTGACTGCCAATATTAAAAAAAATTGAAAACTCAGTGGGCTGGTTTTTTGCACCTTTGTTCTTCCATTTTATATTCTCATGTTAAATTATTTACATGTGCATGTAAATACGGATGACATTAATTTTCCTTATATTATAAATGTTAGATTTTTTTTTCTCAAAAGCATTAAGCTTCTTTTGAACTATTTTAGGATAAACAAAATTAAAGATGAATGTGGAAGTAATTGGTCGCATTAGACCACCTATAAGAGCCGAAGGAGCTGAAAACCTTGTTATTGAAGGTCACAGGGTTGCTGCACAAAGTAAAGGACCATTTATAAAGTGAGTTTGTCATTCAAAGATATTATTTTGACAGTTTTAAAAAGCTAACATACATTGTACAGTGTATCAAGATAACTTCTTATTCAAAGATCATATTAATTTGTGTATATTCTCTCATATACACATGTTATATGTTTATTACTTTTATTTGTCATGGACGTTTGATTTGCATTTATAAGTGCATTGTCATAGTTTGAAGGAACATGTCTTAATTTTGAAAATCATAAACAACTTAATAGTCCTTGGGATTGTAAATTGGCTGACGGGCAACATTTTTATAAAAATTGCTTGTTATTTTACTGTACATTTTTTGGGTACTGTAAATTCTGAAATTTTGCATGCATTTAATATTTAGATTTTGTCATTTTAGACTAAAATGCAATTTTAATTTTTGCTATATTGAGAAAATTCATATAAAAAAATGTGAATTTAAATTATTGCGATTATAACCCTGTCACATTTTTTTACAATAATAAAAAGATCACAATAATTTTCTTTTCAAGTAATAACATGCTTCCAAATAGCACCTCAAAGATCAATATTAAAATATCCTTTTTCAGTTTCTCTACACTTCATAGAAAAGACACAGATAATTATGGTATTTTTAAGAATACTATAGAAGACTCATTACTTCACATGCATATGTCAAGATTTAATGTTTGTCTGCTGGTGATAGGAGAGACAGAATCAGGGAAGTCCTACACTCTAACAGGAGAAGGATCATCAAAGACTGGCATAGTACCTATGGTCTTAGATTACCTCTTCTCCAAACTACAGGATGGTAAGTCAAGGTCACACTTAGATATAAATCACAATTACCTCTTCTCCAAACTATAGGGTATTAACCCATGTACAGAGTAACAATGAAGACAAACATGACAAACCACGTGTATAAACTCATGAATCGTTCAACCAAAGCTTTTAAAATTTTAATATGTTGTTACTGACAACTAAATGAAGGTCAAGTTCAATAATGGCGATTTTGACTTTTACCGTTCAGGAGTTATGGTTCTTGCAAGATTGAAAAATGGTGTTTCCAGTCATGTCTGTGCATTTTCTCATGAACCATTCAACCAAAGCTTTTCAAATTCTAATATGTTGTTACTGATGACAAAATAGAGGTCAATTTCAATAATGATGATTTTGACTTTTACCGTTTAGTAGTTATGGTTCTTGAAAGATCGTAAAATGTCATTTCCAGTCGTGTCCGTGCATTTACGCATGAACTGTTCTACCAAAGCTTCCCAAATTTTAATATGTTGTTACTGATGACTAAATGGAGGTCATGTTCAATAATAACGATTTTGACTTTTACCGTTCAGGAGTTAATGGTTCCTGAAAGATTGCAAAATGGTGTTTCTAGTTGTGTCCGTGCATTTTCTCATGAACCATTCAACCAAAGCTTTCCAAATTTTAATATGTTGTTACTGATGACAAAATAGAGTTCAAGTTCAATAATGATGATTTTGACTTTTACCGTTCAGGAGTTATGGTTCTTGAAAGATAAAAAAATGGTGTTTCCATTCACGTTGTTGCATTTACTCACGAACCATTCAATCTAAGCTTTTCAAATTTTAATATGTTGATACTGATGACAAAATAGAGGTCAAATTTAATAATGACGATTTTCACTTTCACCAATCATCAGTAATTGTTCTTGTGATATTGCCAGGACACAAATAAATGCTAATAAATCCAGTTTGCTGTCGTTGTGACAGTCTCTTGTTTACAAAGTTCTGCATATAACTATTGATTAACTCCTGCTTGCTTAATGTCCAGTGTCAAGTATTTCATTCATATTCAGGAGCTTGTGTATGTTTTTTAGATCAGTATATGATGGACACCAGAGTGAGACGACAGAATCCAACTGTTACCCTACAGATGTATGAGGTCTATAATGAACTTGTTAAAGATTTATTACAAGTCCCAGGTGGAGGTGCTTCTTATTGTGATCTTGCAGAATCAGCAAACAGAGGAGTTTATGTAAAGGTAGATAACTCTAATTTGTTAAAGCATTCCTTTACTGCTTTGGATTTAAATGAAAATATTATTTGACAATTTTTCTTTTTGTCTTATTTCAATGTTCCAAGCATATTCTTAAGTTTGATCTATGTCGAAAAACTGACCAAAAAAATTTGATGTATATGTAGTTATTTATGTTCTTAATAAAAGTTTGTATAAAAATATTAAAACCATGTTTTAAAAATTATTGTTTAAAAAAAGATAACTATATAAATTGTTGCTGTTACAGAATGGAAGTGAGGTGCCACTGAGGGATTCCAATGATGGCAATGCTAAGTACCGTCAGGGTATGTCTCGTAGGACCCAGGAAATGAATGACTTTGGACCTGCATCAGCTAATTCTGCTACCATTATTTACATAGACCTATCCATGGTAAGTGTAATATCAGTTAGATTTCAAGGTACTGATACAATAAGGTTTTTAACTGCTGTCACTTTGATTTATATAATGTAAGATGTGTCACAGAGCATACATCTACTCTTCATGTTCTGTTGTCGATGTTTCGACTATGTATATAATCGTCTCAAGATTACTAATACATGTACTATTTTGGAATTGTTAATGTTTGGTATTCAGAAGTAATGTGCTACAGACATTTTTTTCTCCTTATACTGTAACTTCTATATTTTTCACTTATTGCTTTCACCTTAATCAATATATAATTCACTACTAATAATAAAACGTTGCAATTATTATATTATGTCTCTAAAAAAATGATTTGTTTTTTTGAAGAATTTTTTTTTAAGGGTTTGACTTTGAAACATTTGCATAGTTTAATACATTCTAAAGTTTGTAATAAGGTCTGTTTAAAGGTAATAAGTAATAAAAAGTCGATGTTATTTAGAAAAATTGGTATGAGGCTCCCACAGGGTACCCTCTCAGGTTTTAAGGTTGCTTTTTAAATTCATCACAAGGTCGTTTTTAAGGGAAATGTACAATATTTTACCTCTGTCAGTACTAGTCCGTCTGTGCCATGAATATTTTTCGTCCCATTTTTCTCAGGAAATACAATACAAGGGTTTCTGAAATTTTGTTTCAGGGTTTATATAAGTCTGCAATACTGTGTGATGTGTTTTCAGATTCATCACTCACCAAATTCCTGTTTACTGAACTTTTGTATGATTTTACACATGATAGCCAAGTTGAAAATTTTGTCACATTTTTCGCAGGAACTTCAATACAAGGATTTCTGAAATTTGGTTTCAGGGTTTATAAAAGTCAGCTATACCATTTGATGCGTTTTCAGATTCATCACTCGACAACTTCCTGTTTACTAAACACTTGTATGGTTTTACACATGATAGCCAAGGTGAAAATTTTGGTCACAACATCAGGAACTACAATACAAGGATTTCTGAAATTTAGGTTCAGGATTTATACAAGTCAGCTATACCGTGTGATGTGTTTTCAGATTCATCACTCGACAACTTCCTGTTTACTAAACACTTGTATGATTTTACACATGATAGTCAAGGTGAAAATTTTGGTCGCAATATCAGGAACTACAATACAAAGATTTCTGATATTTGGTTTCAGGATTTATACAAGTCAGCTATACCGTGTGATGCTCCCTCAACAACTTCCTGTATACCAAACACTTGCATATTTTTATACTATTTAGATTGTCCACTGGGAGGGGAGGGGGGTATCATCAGTGAGCAGTAGCTAGCAGTTTCACTTGTTAAACCAGGGACATATATATGCTCCAGATTAAACCTTTAAAGTTTAAATAACATACATGGACATTTTGATGTGCCCTTGGATTTCAGTTGTTCTTGTTTGTTTTATTTAGCCATACATGTTGAAAGGGAGATAATCAAAGTTATTTTCTTCACTATACTTATATAAGTTGTATTGTGATACAGGTGTCTTTTTGAGGGATCACTCACATTCAAATTTACTACAATAGTTTACTTCTTCTTATCAGAATAGTCTCTATTTGAAAAATGTGTTACAAAATGTAAAACATGCTTGTATACATAGGAATTAATTTAAAGGTCTGGAGGTCGTTGGGGTGGGGTTTTGATTTTTGGGTTAATTCTTTTCTTTTATTTGGGTCAGGATTTTTTTAAGCTTATTGTAAATTTGTTGTAATCAATTTAAAAATTTGGGAGGGGGGAGGGGGTGTTTATCCTTTTATAAATGTGTTTCAATCAATTTTAAAATCTCTAAATAACAAACAAAAGGCACAACAAAGATAGATTTTTCAAACAAGTCAGTATACTAGATTAAGATAACATGAATATACAAATGCTTGTAACTTATCTCTGTTAGAAACTTTCTGTTTGTATTTCTATATACATGCAGCATGAAAAATCAATAAAATTTATTTAGAATATATCTCTATTGGTATTGACTGGTTATATTGAATGCTTGTACACATGATTGGTTTTCACTTATAAAATGGATGTTATTTAAACATGCATGCTTATTTAAATGTATAGAAAGTAAACTATATAGAATGAATATTACTAAAGAAACCCTTTGAAATCCCTTTGTTATTCATCATCATTCAATTTTATCATTATCAAAGAAATTCTTTTAATAAAAGTCTACCTTGTTCACCTAAGTTACATAAATATTCTAAAGGTAAATATTACACCTTATCTTATACATTGATACTGTCTGTCCGAATCAAACTTTGTTTACAATCTATCATAGCCTTTTGGTGATTTTTACCTGTCAAATAAAAGGTAATGATAATATTTTAGTCCTTAAATTGAAAATTTTGACCCTTTGTGATAGTACAATGTAGTTTTTAATTGTGTTTTTCATGATAGATAGATTCATTCAATAAGCGATTTGGTTTAATTTCAATTGATAAAAGATTTGACTTTAACATTTCAATACACTGGATAATTTATATGAATTCTTCATAAACTATTTCTAATGTGTTTGTGGTAGGATATTATTACAGAAGTTGATCATGATTCAGAGGTATGATTTTAGTTTATGTTCTGTTTGTTTATAATGTTTTTATTTCTTATTTTCTTCTTGTTAAAATGTTGATTACACCATACTTTCCAAAATATATATAGTAATGTCGAAAAACATAACATCAATAAGAAGATATCACTTGAAGACATGAAAAATATTTTCATCTGAAGATGATAACAGAGTTAGCATTGTACTTTTTTCATGATGCTTTGAAAGTGAACATTAAAATTATACATTTATTATTACATGCTTTGAACATTATAATTATACACATGTAAAAATGTACATCGTTAAATTCAAATGCTGTGTTTAATCCCCATATTATTTGAACAATTTCCTGATGAAAACTTTAAATACTTGTTTTATGCCACTAATGTAGCCAAGGGGGCATTAAATTTTACCTTTGTTCTTATGTTTCGTACGTCTCAGAATTGGTTCTGTTCATTAATTTAAGTTTGCCTCAACCAAATGTAATGAAACTAATACTCAATGATTGTTACCACAAAAACAGACCAAGTTTGAATATTGGTGGTGTCACTTATACCTGTCTATGGTTATGCCCCTTTTTAAATGGAAAAATTGCTGAATTACCTCAAAAATCTGAATTTGAATGAATTTTTACCATTCTTGAGTTATGTCCCTTTATAATATCATTGTATAGAAACAGGCATATGTGTCCATGGACTTTTCAATTATTTAGAATTTAATAAACAGATCTACAGAAAAACTTGATCACCGGAAAATTCACAGCATTGTCATGTTTTAAAACTACCAATTTTAGATTTTATAAAAATATATAAAGTTTTCTACTTTAAAAAAAATATTATAAAAATAATCACTATATATATATTTAATTCTTTTTGCTTTCATTAGCAAGATTTCTATATAAGTTTGAGAATATATTAATTTTCGGCTGTTTACTTGAAACAGTAATTATTATAGGAATTAAATGAAAATTAAATAAAATTTAAAGTTACCCTATTAAAATAAATGTGCTTTTCGTACAGGAAGTTGGAAATGATAGGAACAGCAGTAAATCTCGGTTTACTATAGTAGAGATCCCTGGACTAGAGAAGTTATCTGATAATCCCTCATACCTTAGACAGAGAGAGACTTCCACTTTAAGTAAAGGACTTATAGCATTCAATTCTGTAATAACATCCTTAGCCAGCAACCCATTTCCTGATAGAGTTATCAGTTATAGGTAAGTTTATGTTGTATTTGTTGTTTAATAGAGCAGTTATTTCATTCTATGATAATTACCGGTTCATGTAGTAACTTCAGCTTTCTTATCCAGGTTTTTAAACAGAACTTTCAATTTTTTTTTATATAATACGGTGCAAATACTTTGCATTTTATTTTTCCGCCTTTGACAATAGAGGAGCAATATTTATTTTGTCACTACCTCCATCCTGTTCAGGTTTATTTTTCCTGTTTGATGTCATTTGTGGTCACATCAGAGTACATATGTTGAGAAAATAGCTTGTTCTAATTTTGTGAACAGCTCCTTCTAAGAAATATCAGGAGGTGAAACCAAATTGCTTGGATAGAACACTAGTACCTTAGTCTAAGTTAAAGTCTACCAAAGTTAGCTGTCTCACTCAAGCAAATTTTAAATTGAAGGGACCAGTGCAGGAAATATGATTAAAGCTGTATAAATATTGATGCACATGTATTACAAGATTATTAAAAGTAACACTGAGAAAAAAAATAGCTAGGCAATTGGGAATTGTAAAAGTGAGAAAAATGCACAGAATTTACATATATTGTCTTCAACTAAAATTCCTCTACATAAATACAACTTTAGAAAATAAATTGCTACATATAGGAAATTGATTACTGGGTCTGGACCAAGATCCAAAGCATTGCAACTTGAAAAAAAAACACCTTAGTAATAAATCAGTATTGAAAAGAATAAACATGATGTAAGGTACTTTAATCCTGTCGAAAATAACATTTGTAATTTATAAAATTTGTCAAATACTTGTCTTGTGAAAAACAAAATAGAATTTCAACTTTTTATGCCTTTTATTTCCAGAGATTCCAAGTTGACCCATTTATTGAAGGAAGAATTAGGTGGAAATTGTAAAACAACAGCTTTGTTGTGTCTGAAACCTCAATCAGATCCCAATACATTATCTCCAATACTCACATTTGCAACTAGAGTTGGACAAGTTAAGAACTTTCCAATTGTCAATGATTTATATGCACAGGTAAATTTTAATTTCAATATGAGGTATACATTGGTTAAGTGCTTAATTTGATAATTTCTGGGTCTTTATAAAAAGTAAGTGATTTGTCATGTTGATATGAATTAAGCAGTATTATTTTATATATAGATTCCACAACTGCAACAAGTGTGTAACAATATTTCTCCACTCGAGACAGTTAAATTTTAATATTTAAAGCTCGAGGTTGCCAAGATTTTTAAATAGTTTTAAAATTTATAACTGCCGAGAGTGGAGAAATATCATAATACACAAGTTATAGTGGTTGAATCTGTTTCTCTAATGATTTTTATCCTTCTTTTTCAAAGATTTGAAGACAGTTGTGTACTTTTTATGTGATGTCTTCAGGCATGCTTGCCTTTTTTCATGACATTACAGTAGGAAAATTCAATAGAAACTAAGAAAATTCAATAGAAACTAAGAAAATTTAACATCACAATTAAATTTCGACCAATCATTTGCCGAAAAAGATTTTTCACTAGTGAGGAAAAATATTTTTCTCACACCAATCAAGAAATGTGAAAATAGCGCAAAAATTAGAGAAATGACTATTCAAATAATGTTCTTAAAAATTTTGAGATAAATTAATGATATTATATGAATACAGTCCTAATGGTGCAACATTTCTCTACACTGAAAACAGTAGGTGAACTCCTGGGGCATCAGTCAATAAACTTTACTCGGTACTCAGTTTGAAATAGAGATTGGTCAAGTTTGTCCCTAAGTAAATTGGCATTTGATAACAACTATCCTCTGCTAGAATATATAGATGTTTCGTTTATTTTTTACATTATTTTTTAACAAAATAGCTAAGCAGACACTTTGACTTTGCAGAATTTGATAACCCAGTACCGGGCCAGGATATTAGAGTTACAACAACAGAGTGGTGTAGGACCTTCAACAATGGACACCAAAGTCTCCAATCTTAATGACATAAAGGAGACCATCAGGCAGTTAGAAACAGAAAATGTAGGAAACTTTGTGTACTCACTAATATAACATGTTTGATTGAAAACTTTATTTTGAGGCTCAAGTTTTATACAAATCATTCTTGTGTCTACAGGACACATTAACACTTCGTAAGAAATGAAAGACTTACAGCATAAAATAAAATATTGTTATCAATTTCCTTGTCATCATACAATTTTGTTAAGATTGTTATAATGAAGCAATAAAAAAAGAGAGACTCCTGTAAATTTAGCTCTGATTCTGACATGATGCTCTTGTCTATTTGATAAACAAAGCCAAATTATAATTGTTAAATGGTTGGTTTCTAAAACCTTTTTGTTGAATCAAATCAACATTGCTGCCTTTTGCAAATGTTTAGAGGTATGAATTTAAAGGAAAATTGTAATAGAATGAAATTGATTCTTTCATTTCATGCTTTATGCTTATTTTATTACAGTTAGTTTTTTTTTAAATAGGCATACACATGATAGTGGCAATCTAGATATTTAAAAGGGGAAGGCTTGTTGACCCTAATTTTCGTTCAAACTACAATTGCAAAACAAAAATAAATGTCATCCAATAAGAAATGCCCTGTTATCCTCTTCAAAAACAGTTATAATAGTTAGATATCAATATAAAAGGTTGAGATTGGAGCGTCATCGTTTATCTTTTGCTTTGCTTTTTGTTTGCATTGCATTTGTGGCTTTTAAAGAATTATTTAGCTTTTTTTAATTTTACATTTGAATTATCATTTCAACATAAATGTATCTTTGACCAAAGTTTTCACATTGATATGAAAACAGAAATTAAAATTTCACAATTTGTAAGACCTTTATAAATCACATTTTTTTTCTTCAATAAAATATACTATTCTTTTCAAAGGCACAATGAATTAACTTCTCTGTGGCATCATTTTAGAGATAAGATCAGAAGATTAGACAGTTTTAGCAAAAATAGGAAGAATTCAAGGGCATTTTGGATAAACTATAAATAGACCCTAGTTGTCATTCAAATATTTTTGGCCAACAAATAGATTAACATGAAGCACTCTTCCTGTGTTGGGGCTACTGTGGTCAAGTAGTCTTAGTAGTTAGAAAAAGTCTTTCAACACTAAAATTGTAAGTTCAAACTCTGCTGTGGTAGTTACAATATCTTTTTGACATCATGTCCTTTGAGTGGTACATCTTTTTGGCTAGCTTTTAATATCAGTGTTAACTATATTTGTGAAAGACTTCTGCTCTTCAGATGTATCCCCCTTTGTAATGAAAAGATCATGCAAAAGTCATAATTGTGTGTAGTTGTTATCAATTGCTTCATCTGTTGAAATGGTTAGGATTGCTGTAAGGTTGTGTGTATACTGTGGATTGTTGAATAAACTCACTTTTGAACTCACTTGAAAAAATTACATTGTACTAGTTATATTTTCTATCTTTAGGTACATAGATTAGTTATACATGTACTTTAAACCTCATTATTGTTGATAGTTAAATGCATGTTTCAGATTCCATTAAATTCTCCACAGGTGGTATGTTAAGTCTTATCAAGACTATCTTTAGAAATCAAGCTAGTGCAGTATATATATAGTACATGTGAATGTGTAGTTTTGTCACAAACAAGCTACAATTTATAATAGTTATAATGCCAGACTTTTAAGATAAAAAACAATTGTTTAAAAACTTAAGCAAGCTCATAGTAAAGTAGTAAAGGTGAAAAAATGTTGTTCCATAAATAGCATGGATGAAGATAAATTAGATGTTTATACTTGAATGGTATACAGTGAACTTGATAAATTTATTCAAAATACATGAGCAAAAGTGTTTGATTGGCAAATTATGCAATAAATTACTGTGAAGTTTATACAAAAATATGAATTACAGGATATTTAGGGTATATATTAGTGAATAAGATAACTCGACAACACAAAAATTCAAAAGTTTTCTAAAGGTTAAAATTAAGTCTTCAACAAGACGGACTAAATACCAGAAAAATCATTCATAATGTATGGATATCGGGTAAGCGTTACTATGTGGTTTTCAAATAAAAATTCCAAGTTGTGAACTAAATTGTACAATCTGCTTTTGTTTACAGATCCGATAAGGTCTTTAAATGTTACATTTACAATGATTTGGACCTACTTTGATACAAAAAAATACTAGTACATTGGTTAAAGAAAAAACTTACTTTTTATTTACATATATTTCCTAATTTACCTTTGGGTGTTTACTTCATAGATTTGATATTTAATCATTTCAATTGTTTGCATATTAATGTTTTCTTTTTTTTCTTTTTAGTTAAAACTAAAGGATGATAATGAAAGGCTGAGAAGTAAAGTAGACCAGTTACAATCAAGGTTTGGTAATATGGCCAGTACCAAGACAGATCTTTCTCAACAACTCCTCATGACTGAAGAGGAAAAACTAAAGGTAAACGATTTATTTAATGTTTAAGTTATATTACTTTCATTATAAAATTCAATTTAGAAGAAGAAGAAAAAACTGTTAAATGCATTAGATGCATGGTGTAGCTGAGTTACTTTAAATATCAATGCATACAACTTGTAAAAAAACACATGGCAACTGGTTCAAATATTTCAGATGCCCAAGTTGTGACCAAACGATTTTGGGATGTTGGTTGATATGATTCCAACATGGTCAAATCAGACCTGTGACTTGTAACCTGTAAAAATATGATATTTTAGACATACTTGAATTTCCTTGAAGTAACCTGTTTACCTGAGTCATTTCTAAAAGCGACCTTGCAATCTTAATGGGAACCTTTCTTGAGCAATGGTTTAAACAATGAATTTGATCATGATTTAATCTGAAGTGCAAAGCTTTATAATACAATGTACATCCATAGACCAAACTTTTCAACAAATGTATCGATGCTCAATGATATATACTAACAATGTTATCTGTTTTTTGTTTTTTTATAAACAATTTGTTTTGCAGGTATCACAGTCATTGGTAGAAATGCAGATAGAAAATAACAAGATTAGAGAGGAAGCTGAGGCCACCAAATTTGAACTTACAAACAAGGTCAGTAAGAAAGTATATCATAAGGGGAATAACAATATTAAGCTGCATTTGCATATCCAAGCATTAATTTAGATGAATGCTCCCTATGGGTAAAAGAAGGACGATGGTCAGTTTTGTGTGAACCTTTGTTAGGACAAAGTGGATACTAAACCATGCAAGCAAACATAGAAGCTTTATATAAATATTCATCAATATTTCATTAAGTTTCTTTTGTTTTTATGTTGTTGTTTTAATTGTCACATTCATTGGACCAAATCTTTTTTTTTTATTGATTATATTATATACATACTAAACAAATAAGAAATTGAAAAATGTGATCAAACACATGTATGATTTTGTTGACAGATATTGATGTTGGAGAACAGTTTGATGGAAGCTGAAGCTGAAAGAGATAAATTCACAAGGTCAGCTAGAAATGCCAAAGAGAGGCTCAGTGAAATGGAAAAGGATAGAAAAGATCTGGCTGATGAATATGTTGTCCTGAAAACAAACTATCTGGCTCTTGTAAGAGAAAGTGAGAAAGAGGTAAAAAAACAAAAGCTTAAGATTCAACCCAAATTCTTGATTTGCAAAGATAAATTGTCCACATTTTTAAGTTGAAGTTTTAGCTAAATTAATAAACGAAAGTACCTATTGTGTGTATTTTAGCTAAATTAATAAATGAAAGTACCTAATGTGTTTGGACCACACAGTAAATCAAAAACAAAGTCAAGTATGCGTATCATATCAGTTCTTTAATTTCGTTGTATACGATACGATTCTCTGCAAATACATAAATTATAAATCATAAATAACAGTGAAACTAAATTCTGTTAATCATAAAAATGATATACAGCGCATTAATTACTTCTCAATCATAATAAAATATAAAGAAACATGTTTCCTGATAAAAGTACAAAGTTTGCACAAATGATTAAATCAATATATTTCATTTACGGAACATTGTTACAATTCTTGCTAAAGAAATGAATGATAAAATTGGATTAAATATATTCTTACCGATTATGCTCTCTTATAAAAAACATCTTGTGTGTCCAAATAAAATCCAAATAATAAACTGCCGTAAATAAATTGAAATAACATTCATAGGAAAACATAACATCATAAAGACGGACGGCAAATACAGCAAATATATTTAGGGCTGTAAACGTCAATAATTACAAAGAAAAAATAGCTTTTACAAAAAGCTTACCTATAGATTAAAAAGTGACAGCCAAGTGACGATCTATACACTATTAGTGCTTATATATGAATGTATCTTCTACCAAATATTAAAAAGTAAACTGCCGTAAATAAATTGAAATAACATTCATAGGAAAACATAACATCATAAAGACGGACGGCAAATACAGCAAAAATATTTAGCGCTGTAAACGTCAATAATTACAAAGAAAAAATAGCTTTTACAAAAAGCTTACCTATAGATTAAAAAGTGACAGCCAAGTGACGATCTATACACTATTAGTGCTTATATATGAATGTATCTTCTACCAAATATTAAAAAATAAGAATATAAATAAATATAATTCTTACATATTGTGTGTAATCCACTACTCATAGAGTACTCAACCCAGATTCTTTACAGAAACTTTACAGATTGATTGTGAAAATATTGAAGCAGAGAACCTGGCATTAGCGATTTTCTCATTCATCCAGAGTTGGAAACTCTATCATGTTTTGGACAAAATAAACAAAAATTGTTTGATCAATACCCTCTGAAGTTTCAACCCAAATCCCTAAAACTTCACAGAATTTTAGCAGACCTATCAAGGTGTACACCTTTTATTATGGAGTAAATGAAAGATTCACTGCAATGAGTTACATTTTATATTTCAATATATTAAAAAAAACATATGTTATCATTTAATTTCAGTCAAAACGTAATGAGGAATTAAGTATAGAGTTATTGAACTTGGTAAATGCTAAAGCGACATTAATGAAACAAGTACAAGCTTTATCAGACAGTGACCATGGTCTGGGTGATCCTGATGCTGAAATAAGCAGAGTCAAAGCAATAGTCATCAAGAACTCTTCTGGAAGGATCAAGGTAAGTAAAAATGGTTATGAGTATATTTTTTTTCTGGTTGTAAAAGGCATTTTACTATGATGTTCAAACTTGTAATAGTATTTTTTTATTGATCTAATTGTTAGTCTTTCAAAGGGGATACATTGTGTAATGTTTCCTTTAAATAGATAAATTATGCTTAGGGATGTTTCATCAAGATATAGCCATTGATTGAAAACATTTTAGAACTGAATTAGGAATGGCTAGTAAGCTGCTAGTTTGTCAGTAGTTCTCAAGTATGTAGTACATGTACTTTAAAGCATCTAATCAACTACATGCCTGATGAAAGGTTCCAATAAAAAAAAATCATCGTATTGTTTTACAAACTAGGAGATGTTCATTTATTTTTAGGCTGATGAAATATTAGGATCACAAGAAAACAGAAAAGATGTAGAAAATACTGTAAGTTTATTTAAATGATACAATGATTTAAGAACACAAACACTTGTGTCTTTTAAAAATATAAAAACTAAGAAGATGTAATTTCTACAGTATATAAATGATTGATGGTGATTATAATTTAACTCAAGTTTTTGAAATGAGCAACAATATTTGGTTTGAAATATGTTAATCAATACAAACCATTATCTTGCTAAACAAAGATTGTTTTAGATTTTCTTTACACACTAATGGGATTTTATTTGACTGCATACTTGACTTTATAATTTCAGCTCTTTACAAACAGAAAAAGATATGAGAAAGATATGGACAAGCTTAAAAGAGAATATGGTGATGAACAACAAAGGCTGGAGAGTAGAGTGTAAGTTTACAAAAGTAATTAGCAAGTAGAATTCTTCCTACAGATACATATATATATTCTACTATCAGGGTTTCTTTCAGAATCATATTGAAATCAGAATTTTCTTAATAGAGTGGGGCGCTCATATTTGCCGTGGACACAATTTCGCCGTTTTATGATTTTGAGGTGTAAAAAGTTCGAAGGATGGTTGAAATGGAAGACATATGCCGTTAAATTATATTTTTATAACAAATATGATTATTTTTGAAAATCAGACTAAATTTCGGCTCTTACGGCTAAGGACCTAAAAATGGACAACGATTTTCAACCTTTCCTAAATGACAAAAACGATTTCAAAGAAGCATTCCTTAGTAATTCTTTCACTGATTGCCCTAAATTTTAGTTTTTTACACCTTTCAAATGTCTGCTATTCGTCTATAATGAAATTTATATGATAAATATTGATTAAAGCTGCAGTTATTTGGTTTTAAATAGATATGTGAAAACGGCGAATATATGTCCCCCGTTGACAAATTTAGGAAATTTCAAACACCCTTTAATCCAACATTTCAGATGATTTTACCCAAAACAAACACGTTTTCAAGCTAAGAATATTTTGCATTTGAAGTTATCTTCATAAAGAAATATCAGTATACTTCAAAAACATAAAGACCTGAACATAAACTGAAGAAAACATGGAAAGATATGGTGAAAATGAGCACCCCACTCTATAAAGTAAGTTAAATTGCACATTCACTAAAAAAAAAGAATTATTTTCATTTATCTTACTAGTAAGTGAAAGACATATAACACCAAAAAAACTTGTTTGTGGTTAACAAATTTAGTTGTCACAAACAAAATCTAATGTGGATAAACACATCATCAGATTTCAGCTCTGCATAAACAACTTCACCTTTATGACACAACTAGGTAAACCTTATGCTGTTCTATGTTTCAGAACATTGATGCAAAAGGAAATACAGGAATCAAGAAACTTGGCCAGAGATAGACAAAGAAGAATTGCTGAATTAAATGCTGTAAGATATTTGCTTGCATTTAGAAAGAAAATTGTCAAGATATTGGGAACATCTTACAACATAGCAAGACATTATATGACATAGGCGCTTATTGTGTGGTTGATAGTTTAAAAATTTTATATTTAAAACAATTAAAGGAAGATAATTTCATACAATTAAATCTCCTAGTCTAGGATTTTCTCGCTGCATGAAAGACCCATCGTTGGGTGTGGACTTATTTCGACTCTTTGGTCAGGTTATTGTCTTTTTGTTACATTCCGTGTTTCCATTCTTAGTTCTATGCTAACAGTTGAGTTCAATGTAGTGAAGTGAGTATGTCAACATTCATGTGAATCAGATAACACTTTATTACTTTTTATTCTATTGTGACTTTAATATCTAAACTTACAACTTTATTGAAAAGGAAAGAATTCAATAATGGTCAATTGTTCTGATTTTATTTTTCATTTTCAGACTTCTCTGATAAATACATGCATCAAATTTCAAATAACAGAAGCTTAAAGGTGTGAGATCATCTTTGAAGTTACAATCTTAAATTATACCTGTTCAGTACAATTAGTCATAAACTAAAAATTTTACTGACTTGATACATTTGATTTATTGAGATTTTTTCCCCCACATAGGCCCTCATAATTGCAAGAGGAGAAAAGGAACAATTAGAAGTGTCCAATAACAGAATGCATCACAAAGTAAAAGACATAGGAGAAGATTACAGATCAAGGCTCATCAAATATGTGGAGGATATTGCTGTGAGTATAAGAAAATAAGTATTTTGTGCATAGGTTGCATGCAACTTTTACTTTCAGAAATGTATTAAGGCTTTATATATTAGCTTGTTATAAAATGCAAAATCACAAAAATACTGAACTAAGAGGAAAATCTAATCAGAAAGTCCATAATCACATGGCAATTTAATTTTATGATGAAATTGTAATGTAAGTAATTTAGTACATATATCTCATATCTATGATTTGTAGATTAAAATCACTATTTGGAATATGAATGAAAGGACATATGGATATATGTTGAAAAGTCGAGTACTAAACAACTTAACTTACTAAAGTTGACATACATAAGACTATATACTCTTCAACACCCACACCATATGACAAGTCAAATTATTCAGGAATATAAAAAATAATAACTTTAAATACAACCATTTGCCTCAGAAGATTTCAGCTTGGATCTGTTAAGAGAACATGATAATGGTTAATTCATACATGTTCATAAATCATTTATAGTTTAACAAAATTTTGTTCCACAAATTGTTATTTAGTGATCTGACATGTCAAAATTACAATATTTAGGAATATGTAGACAAAGGATCAGGACCAGATCCACGACAGTCTGTTCACATGAGGGAATATGTCGATAATATGCTGAAAGATATATCTAAATCCCACAAAGAAAGAGAAGAACAACTGAGTATGGCAGCTCAGCAGTACAGAGAAAACAAGAAAGCTTTGTTACACAAATATGAGGAATTATTAATACATTACAGGTAAAGATTTAAATAATGCTCAAAATGTAAATGTTTTGTGATAGATATCTAGCAACTGTGTGTGTACCATTTCTTTCTTCACAGTTTTTTTTCCAATGGCACTTGCACATTGCAATTGTTGAATTTTCTTATGATTGGTAAAGTGGTTAAGGTAGATGCATAAGGAAAATCTATAGCAAACTAGACCATGGGAAGGCAATAATTCAATAGCATATCCCATTTTGATAAGATAAAGATTTTTTTCTTTTTTAAAAGAAAGTACATGTACACATGTTTTATAGTAAAACTAAACCAATCAAGTATATAAAACTTATTTAACTTTTTTTAAGATTTGAAGTATCATGTGGCTTTAACATAAACTATAGAAAGTTCACACTTTGATAGATTATTTCTACTTTGTAATGTATTTTGCATAAATTTATAACAGGAATTTACGACTCCTGAGTGAACAGAGAGGAATAGATGATATAGACATGGGACCAGATGAAACAGAGCTTAAACTTAATGAATCAGAAATAGATTCTGCCAATCTAAGGGAGATAACTCGACTGAAAACGACTAATAATGAACTTAGGAAAACACTGGATAATATGAAAATGAGAGTAAGTATTTCTTTATTTTGATTATGGATCAAATAGAGATTATACCAAACCATTTTTGTCCAAAAATTGAAAAAAATAAAGGTATTATATATCAATCAAATGACATTGTTCAGAGTAGCAACTGCCATATTTATCAGTCTTGACAGATTTTAATATGAATTATCAAGATACATATTAAAACCTCATAATTTAAGAATTGGTACCTCATAAATAGCATGCCATGTATAGAATCATCCAGTTGTTATTCTAAGGTTCATGTAAGTTATAAAACTTGCATTATGGGAATAGCCTGCAATATGCAGGTCCTCGATCCTTCTTAACAGTGTTATTATTGAGGGTTATCTTATCCTGCCCTTTTCTTATTTGTTTTTTCTACCAAATGAAAATATTGTCTTTTAAAGGTCTGTTTTGCAGACCTGAACATAAATTTCATTAACTAATTGAAATGTTTTATTAAATTAATTACTGTGGATTAATAATTATTCGTTGGATACCAATTTTAGTGGATTTCATGTTTAACCTGGAACCATGAATTCTCATTTACATAGAATTACAGCTTTTCTATATATATATGTATGCAGACTTTGGCAAAACCACTAAATCTATTATCCACAAAAATACCAGTTTTCCTCAGTCCACAAAATTGGTACCCACACAAATAAGTAAATCCACAGTATCTTTTTTTAAAACAATTATTTGTTTCAATATCATGTGAAGATATTCTACACTTAAGGTAGCACAATACAAAGATTTTATAACTCCAAATCCCAAGTTTTAGAATGCTGTAACTTTCTTAATAATGCTTGAAAAGTTATAAATGTGGTAGTTTTGGATAGCTAACAGTTTACTTTTTCAAATTAATGCAATGTTAGTATTATGAAACCAATTATAATGTTAGCTGTGTCTAAAATATTTTTCACCAAATTTCCCCTTCAAATGAAATTAGCTTCTGCATAGGTATCCCTAGAAGGTTGATTTTATATGCTCTTCCTATGGCCATTATCTACAAAAGGGTGTCTAAGATTACAGATAGAATGTATAGAACAAATTTTACACCCAATTAAACATTTTCTTATTTATGTGGTTAGGATGTTTACACTAATTAAAGATTTTTGAAAGAATGAAATACCATAGAGACAATCTGAGACACCCTTTTGAAGCCCATGATGTGTTGTTTAAGATTTCGCTGAAATTTTCTGTATAGTTAAAGAGATGATAGAGCTAAATTCATTCAAGTGAACTTACCCAGATTTTGCCACTAATTACATAATAATTGATTACATAATGATTGCATAATAAAAATATTGTATTCATTTAAAAGATTAATTTTTTATCTATCTAATATACCTCTTTTATTATTTTCTATGCATTCATAAGAAAGTTACAGTAGGTTAGTGATTGGAAGTAAAAAAATCTTTGTATTGTGCTGCCTTAAGTGACCATATTGTATATCAACTTCATCCATAAAAATAGGTTATCAAGATTCTACAAGAAGAAAGACTTTTTTCCTTCTCAGTGTAGCTATTTACATACTATTTCCTCTCATTTTTCAATATATGTGTCTTTTTTCTTACTAACTTGTTTCTGAAAGATTTGAGTAGGTGAAATTATTCTCATAACTAAAATCTAGTGAAGCTAGGAAAGGATTATGTATCATATAAATTCCACAAGTGCAACAAGTGTATTACAATATTTCTCCACTCAAGACCGTTCAATTTTAATATTTAAGGCTTGCCAAACATTTTAAATAATTAAAATTTAACTGTCGAGAGTTGAGAAATATAGTAATACACAAGTTACAGTGGTGGAATCTGTTTCTCTAATGATTTTTTTCCTTCCTTTTCAAAGATTTGACGAAAGTTGTGTACTTTTGATGTGACGTCATCAGGCATGGTCGTCTTTTTTCATGAAGTCACAATAAGAAAATCCAAAAGAAAACAAGAAAATTTGACGTCACAGTTAAATTTCAACCAATCATTTGCTGAGAACAATTTTTTCACTAGAGATTAGAAATATTTTTCACACACTGGTCAGAAAATGTGAAAATAGCATGAAAATTAAAGGAATAGAATTACACAATGAGTTGCAATGACTGAAGCTCTCCATATAATATTTAATATTGATAAAGATTACATTTGTTTCAGTATGGTGTAAAGGGTGACACAGATGACTACAAAATCAGGTAATGATATATAATTAGTTTTAAATCTATTAAATAAAGAATAATATAGGTGGTGTCCTGCATCTAATAAGTTTCTGTGATAGCATCAACAATAAATATGCACTTCTTACAAAACATTCAAAAGTTATGCTGCTGATATAGCTTATAAGAATATATACTTATTCAAAACTGATAAATAAAATAAAATAAAATCAAGTATTATGGTCCCACAAGGGAAATTAACCATACTTATAGATTATCTGTTATATTATAATGGCTGCAACAGAAATCTTACTCCTGTCAAAAGCAGATTAAAGTAAATCATATAACTAAATTAAAAATTTGTTTACATTCTTAAATTATGTATTCTGGCTTTACTCTTTGTCATTTGTTCAATTTGAATGTCTTATCTGTCAAAATTACACGAATTAGTCAAGAAAAGAAAAGGTGAAGTACATTTTGTGTAGACTCCAGAGGTAAGTCTTTCGTGATGAAATTAAAGCCTTAATGACATGAATTGATTCTGTTATTGAAGTACTATTTCCTTGTCAGAGAGAATATGACCGTTTCAAATACCAGTTTGGTCATAATTTCTAAGAAATTACCAATATGGGAATAAGTATACTACTTACAACCTTTTCATTATTTATTAAAGGTAATCAGTCATATTTATAATCATTTGAAGGTTCATTAACAATTGATGAAACATTTTAATAGGCCTGGAGAGAAACCAGCAGAGACGTGGGCAGCTCTACGTAAACAGTTACGTGAGTACACACTGAACACTCAACAACAGCTAGAGGATGAAAGAGCCAAACTTCTCAGTGAGAATTCTATGTTGAAGGAACAGCTTAAAGAAAGCCAAGAATATATAGATCACCATCTTATTAGGTATATACTCACCATCTTATTAGGTATATAGATCACCAGCTTATTAGGTATATACTCATTATCTTATTAGGTATATACTCGTTATCTTATTAGGTATATAGATCACCATCTTATTAGGTATATAGATCACCATCTTATTAGGTATAAAGATCTCCATCTTATTAGGTATGTAGATCACCATCTTATTAGGTATATACTCACCATCTTATTAGGTATATAGATCACCATCTTATTAGGTATATACTCACCATCTTATTAGGTATATAGATCACCATCTTATTAGGTATATACTCATCATCTTATTAGGTATATAGATCACCATCTTATTAGGTATATAGATCACCATCTTATTAGGTATATACTCACCATCTTATTAGGTATATATATCACCATCTTATTAGATATATACTCACCATCTTATTAGGTATATAGATCACCATCTTATTAGGTATATACTCACCATCTTATTAGGTATATAGATCACCATCTTATTAGGTATATACTCACCACCTTATTAGGTATATAGATCACCATCTTATTAGGTATATAGATCACCATCTTATTAGGTATATACTCACCATCTTATTAGGTATATACTCACCATCTTATTAGGTATATAGATCACCATCTTATTAGGTATATAGATCACCATCTTATTAGGTATATACTCACCATCTTATTAGGTATATAGATCACCATCTTATTAGGTATATAGATCACCATCTTATTAGGTATATACTCACCACCTTATTAGGTATATAGATCACCATCTTATTAGGTATATAGATCACCATCTTATTAGGTATATACTCACCATCTTATTAGGTATATACTCACCATCTTATTAGGTATATAGATCACCATCTTATTAGGTATATAGATCACCATCTTATTAGGTATATACTCACCATCTTATTAGGTATATAGATCACCATCTTATTAGGTATATACTCACCATCTTATTAGGTATATAGATCACCATCTTATTAGGTATATAGATCACCATCTTATTAGGTATATACTCACCATCTTATTAGGTATATAGATCACCATCTTATTAAGTATATAGATCACCATCTTATTAGGTATATAGATCATCATCTTATTAGGTATATACTCACCTTAATAACCTGTAAAATATTTACCTTTTGTGTGTGGCCTTTCAAAATTAATAAAAAAGCTCATATCTAATACTATAGTATAGGTTTTTAATTCTGCAATTTCCTTATTTAAGAAGTCCTCTAGATTAAAAAAAAGAATGTGTTTATGTATTTCAATTTTGGCAATATTTACTTTTGACAGTTCTGATATATACAATTGAGTTTAAACACTTTTTTGCTCAAATGTCATTAATTATTTTAACGATAGTAAAACAAATTTTTTGACATGTTCTTATTTGATTATCTTGTGTGCAAACCTAAGGCACTACATGAATAATCAAAATATATGACATTTAGGTGTTGTGACAATTCAATTTGATTTGAACAATGACACTACAAGTGTGAGTCTACAACCTTTGGGTACTGCATGTAATTGGTTAGTTATCTTTTCTGTTAATAAAAGATGGTTTTGTTCAGAAGGGATCTGTATTAATATGTATGTTTAATGAAATTATCTTGTTGCTTATATTTTCTATTTTCATTTTCTGTACACAGTCAGATTATCATTCATGCATCTCTGTGGGCTGCAGCAGTGCCGTATCCAGGGGAAGGGTTCCCGGGTTAGACCTCCCTTTTTTGGATGATCAATGCATTTGAATGGGGACATATAGTTGGAACCCCCTTAGGTCCTGGGTTGTGAACACACCTTTTTAAAATGGCTGGATCTGCCCCTGGCTGCGGTATACAAGGTCCCATCCTGAATACATGCTCTCTTTACATTGAAATTTCTAATTGTTTAAATGTGAAGTGGTTTTAATGTAAAGTTTTCTTAATGAGCGTGTTTATGATAAGTCATTGACATTTATGAAAAGTTATTTTTACAGACCATTGATACTATTTGGTTTGCCAACACTAACATATTGTGTTACATGTTTTCTTACTACTAGACTGGACTAGTTGTTATTTAGTAAAATCATTATCAAGATTTTCAAGACAAAATATTCTATTCTTCATTTGATTTAATTTTTTTTTTTAGATATAAACAGGAAATTGTCAAATTAAGAAGACTTCTGGGATATGAAGATGATGGTGGTGGAGTAGTACACACAGATCGTAGCTTTAGAAAAGGAAGAAGAAAATGATCTAAAAGGGAGACAATCTCTCTGTCATGGGCCACAAATAACAATTCCAGTGCTATTTGACATATATTTAACTGTGATATTGTATAAATGTTATATTTATTTCAAACAAAAACAAAATTTTGTATGTTTTTTGTCAGATTGTATGTATATGCATTCCGTCCATATTATCTGTGATAAAAAAAAACTTTTTATTGCTATGATCAATGGAATGAATATGAGGAGCATCATTTAGATTTTCATCATATATTAGGATCAGGCTTGTTTCATAAAGTCTGAAACGTGAAATGACTTTCATTATTTTTTGTTACGTTATTTACAATGTAAAGTAGTAGGACTGACACCATATGTTTTTATTCTTATTAACATTTTAGTTCTCCAAGTATATTATTGTAAAGAGGTACATAAGCAGGTGATCATGCATATTAATATGATCTTATGATTTTAAATGCAACTTTGACAATATTTAGACCTAAAAAAAAAGGTTTTTTTTATTATTATTTATTGAATTTTAGTTATATAGAATAAAAAATCTAATAATTTTTTTTATAATACAGGTTATAATTTGAATTTAAATTATTATTTATGAAAACTTTTCATTCAAGGTTTTTAAAAAAAGTGATATATTTTTGTTACAGACTTTCTTTCACCTTCTCAGATTTTCAGAACAGTGTTATAATTTAGTTCTCCTTTTAACTATTTTAGTGTCATTCGTTTAACAAGAGTAAAACTGTATTATTTTTGTACAGTTTCTTAATTATAAATGTCAAAGATTAGATCTTTATTTTAGGTGCAATATGAATTAGAATTTCTCATTAAATCATATAAATAAATCCATTTATTCCTTCTATAAATACTCAAGTCAATGTTTTGCATTCATCAGTATTTCTTTGAACAATTTGTTTAAGATTATAAACACGTTATTTATGTAACAAGATGTTGACTTTATAATCTTTGTTTCTTTTTTTTCTGTAATCCATTTCAATCATATATCACAGATTTTTTTTGTAACTTGAAACGTTCCATTAATTTACTGTCATATTTGTTAAAAGAATTATATAATGAAAAGGAAGAATTGTGTCTGATCTAATAACACTATTTTAAAACTTATTAAAAGATTGCAACAGATTTTATAGTATTTGACAACATTAAAATGTTCACATTTTGAAAGCTTTAGAAAAAAGATAGTATTTCTTCCATAAAATGAACTGTCATTTTCATAATGTTATACATTTGACAATGAGTAGTACTTGTGGATGATATTAAAAAAAATTTACACAAAGCTATTGTTGCTCATTATTGAAGGTGGAAGAGTGACTTATAGCTGTTAATTTCTCTGTCATTTGTTGTCTTGTGGAGAGTTGTCTCATAAGCAATCATCCCACATCTTTTTTGCACATACATTTGAACATTAGTTTTTTTTATTTTTATAAAGCGATACACATATTTTCAATAAAATGGAAAATATTTTTTATAACTAGAAAAATAAAGTTTGTTTATACAAATGTACCTTTAAATGTAGTTTTTAATATGTGGAGAAATGTGTTGGAGAGGCTTACCAGACTGTTACGTTAATAAGAGTTAAAAGTTGCAGTTATGAGTGTTTTTCAATTTTTGTTGCAAGGATACTGGTAGCTGTTTTGGTTACTTCAACAATTGTAAAAGTTAGGTCAGTTTTATGGAAACCAGTAATGATAAGTCAATGTTGTTGTTTTTTTCGGTCTGAAATTGTATTTGCATTGGCACATATATTTCTCTAGCAGATAATTTAGTCTGTCCCTTAGTCATGGTTCATTGCCTTTAAAATATCAGCATAGTTTATATGATAAAGCTTGTGATATTGTCAGAAGCAAAAATGGTAGGTATGCAGTTGTAGAAGCATTGGTATGTTGCGATTGAGATTATTTGTTCTTCATATTCTATGCAAATTGAAGACTGCATTTCAAAAAAGTGTGACATAGTCAGTTTAAGGTGTACTTAAAAAATAAGAAGCTCAAAATAAAAATTGAGATATAAAGATCAGACAACAGCCGAAGGCCACCAATGGGTCTTCATTGTAGCAAAAAACTTCCACACCTGTAGGCGTCCTTCATGTGGCCCCTTATAAAATATGTGTACTAGTACAGTGATAATGGATGTCATACTAAACTTCAAAAAATTATACACACACTAGCTGTGTGATAACTTTAGAACCAATCCATTTAAAATTTTGATATTTTTCTTGGCACAAAACAGAATAAAGACCTGTTTTGACAATTTTTGCATTGCAGTTCATCAGAAGTAGATTGGAAAAAAGGAGTTTTTGTTGGTTTAAGGTGATATCTTGAACACTGGTGAACTACTTCTTTACTATTTCGATTTTGATTATTTTCACTTAAGGCTAAGTTGGTCAGTTCATGTGTTATGGTTCTTTTTGCTTTATTTGATTTCTGTTTTATAACTAGAGAACTGTTCAATAAATTTCTTTAAACTCTATATATTGTTTCTGATGAAAAATTGAAAGTTAAGTATAATTTTGACTTTTTTCTACTGATGCTGTTTAAAGATTATGACCCCTTATTGCTTTTATATAGGTTAACATTTGTTAAGAGAGATTTTCTGTCATTTTGAGAGTCTCTTGTATAGTTTAAGTAGATATTAATTACAACTTGGAAAGGTTATAGGTTCAATAACATGTGTGTTGTTCAGGCAGAAAAAAACACTTCAGGGGGCAAGGGTTACACAATAATTAAATGACACATCTTACGATTGTCACTGGTTATTCAGATGAATTTAATTTGTTCTACTTGTATGGTTTGATTATCTCTAGCTTAGACTAAGTGGTAAAACGTATGCAACTAGAGTCTATTTTACAAACAAAAAATTGCAAACTTTGCTTACATGGCAACTAAGTCATGAATTTATCAAATTCCTCTGTGTAAAACATTTATTTTCATTTTGATGGGTGATTCATAAATACTATTTATTCTCTGGCATGAATGGGGGGAAAAACAGATTATTAACTGGTTTCATGTTTGTGAGGCATCTCAAAACGTGCTAAAATGTTTTCTTGACAAGTTTCTGATCTTGTAATTAATAATTTTCTTAAAGTTATTATGTATGTATGTAATTATTGCAATTTTCTGGGGTCTCAAACTGCAAAATGTTTTCTTGACATTTCTGATTCTTGTCATTTAAAATTTTCTTAAATATAATGTATTTGTATATTTATGCAATTTTCACTGTTCTAACCCCAACACATGTTTTCTGTATCTCTCCTAAGATTTCCTGTCTCTAAACCCCTAAACACTGTTTCTGTACTACTCAGATTTTCCTGTCTCTAAACCCCTCACACTGTTTTATGTATTCTCCTCAGATTTTCCTGTCTCTAAACCCCTAAACACTGTTTTCTGTATCTACTCAGATTTTCCTGTCTCTAAACCCCTAACACACTGTTTTTGTATTCTCCTCAGATTTTCCTGTCTCTAAACCCCTAACACACTGTTTTCTGTATCTCCTCAGATTTTCCTGTCCTAAACCCCTAACACACTGTTTTCTGTATTCTCCTCAGATTTTGTTCCTCTGTTTCTCTCTAACCCCTAACACACTGTTTTCTGTACTCTCCTCAGATTTTCCTGTCTCTTAAACCCCTAACACACTGTTTTCTGTATTCTCCTCAGATTTTCCTGTCTCTAAACCCCTAACACACTGTTTTCATGTATTCTCCTCAGTTTTCCTGTCTCTAAACCCTAACACACTGTTTTCTGTACTCTCCTCAGATTTTCCTGTCTCTAAACCCCTAACACACTGTTTTCTGTATTCTCCTCAGATTTTCCTGTCTCTAAACCCTAACACACTGTTTTCTGTATCTCCTCAGTTTTCCTGTCTCTAAACCCCTAACACACTGTTTTATGTATTCTCCTCAGTTTTTCCTGTCTCTAAACCCCTAACACACTGTTTTCTGTATTCTCCTCAGATTTTCCTGTCTCTAAACCCCTAACACACTGTTTTCTGTATTCCTCCTAATTTTTCTGTCTCTAAACCCCTAACACACTGTTTTCTGTACTATCCTCAGATTTTCCTGTCTCTAAACCCCTAACACACTGTTTTCTGTATCTCTCTCATTTTCCTGTCTCTAAACCCCTAACACACTGTTTTCTGTACTCTCCTCAGTTTTCCTGTCTCAAACCCCTAACACACTGTTTTTGTATCTCCTCAGATTTTTCCTGTCTCTAAACCCCTAACACACTGTTTTCTGTACTTCTCAGATTTTCCTGTCTCTAAACCCCAACACACTGTTTTCTGTATCTCCTCAATTTTCCTGTCTCTAAACCCCTAACACACTGTTTTCTGTACTCTCCTCAGTTTTCTGTCTCTAACCAACACTGTTTTTGTATCTCAGATTTTCCTGTCTCTAACCCAACACATGTTTTCTGTATTCTCCTCAGTTTTCCTGTCTCTAAACCCCAACACACTGTTTTCTGTATCTCTCAGATTTTCCTGTCTCTAAACCCCAACACACTGTTTTCTGTACTCTCCTCAGTTTTCCTGTCTCTAAACCCCTAACACACTGTTTTACTGTATTCTCCTCAGATTTTCCTGTCTCTAAACCCCAACACACTGTTTTCTGTACTTCCTCAGATTTTCCTGTCTCTAAACCCCAACACACTGTTTTCTGTACTTCTCCTCAGATTTTCCTGTCTCTAAACCCCCAACACACTGTTTTCTGTATCTCCTCAATTTTTCTGTCTCTAAACCCCTAACACACTGTTTTCTGTACTTCCTCAGATTTTCCTGTCTCTAAACCCCAACACACTGTTTTCTGTATTCTCCTCATTTTCCTGTCTCTAAACCCCAACACACTGTTTTCTGTACTCTCAGTTTTCCTGTCTCAAACCCCAACACACTGTTTTCTGTACTCTCAGATTTTCCTGTCTCTAAACCCCAACACACTGTTTTCTGTATTCTCCTCAATTTTCTGTCTCTAAACCCCTAACACACTGTTTTCTGTACTCTCCTCAGATTTTCCTGTCTCTAAACCCCCAACACACTGTTTTCTGTACTATCCTCAATTTTCCTGTCTCTAAACCCCTAACACACTGTTTTCTGTACTCTCCTCAGATTTTCCTGTCTCAAACCCCAACACACTGTTTTCTGTATCTCTCAGATTTTCCTGTCTCTAAACCCCTAACACACTGTTTTCTGTATCTCCTCAGTTTTCCTGTCTCTAAACCCCTAACACACTGTTTTCTGTACTCTCCTCAGATTTTCCTGTCTCTAAACCCCAACACACTGTTTTCTGTATACTCCTCAGATTTTCCTGTCTCTAAACCCCTAACACACTGTTTTCTGTACTCTCCTCAGGTTTTCCTGTCTCAAACCCCTAACACACTGTTTTATGTATTCTCCTCAGGATTTTCCTGTCTCTAAACCCCTAACACACTGTTTTCTGTATCTCCTCAGTTTTTCCTGTCTCTAAACCCCTAACACACTGTTTTCTGTATTCTCCTCAGTTTTCCTGTCTCTAAACCCCAACACACTGTTTTCTGTACTCTCTCAGATTTTCCTGTCTCTAAACCCCAACACACTGTTTTCTGTACTCTCCTCAGTTTTCCTGTCTCTAAACCCCTAACACACTGTTTTTGTATTCTCCTCAGGTTTTCCTGTCTCTAAACCCTAACACACTGTTTTCTGTATTCTCCTCAGATTTTCCTGTCTCTAAACCCCAACACACTGTTTTCTGTATTCTCCTCAGATTTTCCGTCTTTAAACCCGCAACACACTGTTTTATGTATTCTCCTCAGATTTTCCTGTCTCTAAACCCCTAACACACTGTTTTCTGTATTCTCCTCAGATTTTCCTGTCTCTAAACCCCTAACACACTGTTTTCTGTACTCTCCTCAGGTTTTCCTGTCTCGAAACCCCTAACACACTGTTTTATGTATTCTCCTCAGGTTTTCCTGTCTCGAAACCCCTAACACACTGTTTTCTGTATTCTCCTCAGTTTTTCCTGTCTCTAAACCCCTAACACACTGTTTTCTGTATTCTCCTCAGATTTTCCTGTCTCTAAACCCCCAACACACTGTTTTCTGTACTCTCCTCAGATTTTCCTGTCTCTAAACCCCCAACACACTGTTTTCTGTACTCTCCTCAGATTTTCCTGTCTCTAAACCCCTAACACACTGTTTTCTGTACTCTCCTCAGGTTTTCCTGTCTCTAAACCCTAACACACTGTTTTCTGTACTCTCCTCAGATTTTCCTGTCTCTAAACCCCAACACACTGTTTTCTGTATTCTCCTCAGATTTTCCGGTCTCTAAACCCCTAACACACTGTTTTCTGTATTCTCCTCAGTTTTTCCTGTCTCTAAACCCCTAACACACTGTTTTCTGTACCCTTAGATTTTCCTGTCTCTAAACCCCAACACACTGTTTTCTGTATTCTCCTCAGATTTTCCTGTCTCTAAACCCCTAACACACTGTGTTCTGTACTCTCCTCAGATTTTCCTGTCTCTAAACCCCTAACACACTGTTTTCTGTATTCTCCTCAGATTTTCCTGTCTCTAAACCCCCAACACACTGTTTTCTGTACTCTTTCTCAGATTTTCCTGTCTCTAAACCCCTAACACACTGTTTTCTGTATTCTCCTCAGGTTTTCCTGTCTTTAAACCCGCAACACACTGTTTTATGTACTCTCCTCAGATTTTCCAGTCTCTTATAATATGGCAGCATTGCCTATTATATTATTTCCTTAATTGACTTGCTGATACGAAAAGAGGTTAAGCCAGCATACCAGACAGGCCCCGTATTCAAAATACGCAAACAGTATCGGTATAAAATATTTAAATATAGTCATGTAAAAGGACGGGAATATCGCTTTGCTTATTTCCGTAGATACGAATGCCTTATAATGTTAGAAAACACAAATTGCAGAAACTTGAAATTTAGGACAATTTTAACACTTAGAACGTAGATTGAATTTTTACAAAAAGATTTATTTTGGCTAATATATTTTGAGTAATTCACTTTCGTGAACCAATTATTAATACATTGTAGTGGTCAAGTATTGTGGTCTGATCGTGAAAGACCTAGTGGCCTTGTAAATAAACTCATCATAGATTCCAGGATTGAAATTTTATATTTACGCCAGACTCGCGTTTCGTCCACACAAGACTCGAATCAAAAAATGTTAAGAGCCAAAATAAAGTACGAAGTTGAAGAGCATAGAGGACCAAAATTACTAAAAGTTTTGCCAGCTAAGGTAATGTAGAAAAGCCTGTAATAAGCGAACATTGATTCAACGAACTTGATCGAGAGGACACATGCAAGGTCAGTATCCAATCCAATATAATGAATTATATCAATTATTTGTACAAATATATATATATATAATACTATAGAGATCCTTGATAATGCATTATAACACATATTCGAAAACAAAAAAATCTGTCAAATAGTTCAACTTTATGATCAGTATAAGAAAGAAATTAAAAGTAAACAGTCCCCGTTTTTACAGAACTACAAATTACAGATTGCTCTTCAACATTTCAATCACACGTTAAGTACAAACAAACACGGATTTTTATCTCGCAACATGAATGACAAAATTGCTTTTCTCTGATTGATGACGTTCTATGTCACTGTTTGCATCAAGTCAATAAGGTTCAAAAATTGTTATTCAATAGCGTATTCTCGTACTTTTTGCTATTTTCTTTTTTTACTAAAATGATTTTATTTATAAAAAGGAGTTATTTTTGGCGTGAAAGATTAGGTACTGTCAAACCTCTTTAACTAGACTAGTCTAGTTTTCAGTTCTAGTGCTGCTTATAAAGATCAGGAAACGTGTAGTTGTTTTTGAAACTGCGATAGTTCTCGATGGTTACTTGGTATGCTGAATTCGAATTACGGAGGTCCTGAAATTTCAATAATTTTGACTTAATCAGCGCCTCATTATATTGACTTCTTTTTTCTAGTTAAGCTGGAATTAGTATCTTATAAAACCCTAAAAATGTAACATAACAATACTGAAACAACAACTATTTTTAAAGACCCACGAAAGACCCAATCCTTAACAGGGACATTTAGTTTTAGTTTTATAAGCAGTTGTTGTCTCGTTGTTGAAAGCGAGACTAATGAATTACATTCCGGCGGCGGCTTAACCTATTTGTGTTAAGCTTTATATTTCAGAAGCTGGAAGTCCCGGTCACTGCGTACTTCGTATGCAGATTCCTTATAGTACCAAGTTTCCATTTGTCATATATGCCGATTGTTTTTGACCTAGTTAACATGGTTCAGTGAATGCTAGACAAAATGACAGTTTTCTCACTTATTACAAGAAGGATAACTATATTTGGTAAATTGATTCCTTGAAGGTCACCATGTCTGTTAGGTGACTTAGGTAGGGTTCACCTGACATCACCATGGATCCGGCAGTGATCAAGGTTAAAGTTGGATTGACACTCTGAGGATTGACATGTCCATATGACCCAAGATACTACACGCACTAGGTTTAGTGTATACATTTATTGTAATAAAATTGAGAATGGAAATGGGGAATGTGTCAAAGAGACAACAACCCGACCAAATAAAAAAACAACAGCAGAAGGTCACCAACAGGTCTTCAATGTAGCGAGAAATTCCCGCACCCGGAGGCGTCCTTCAGCTGGCCCATAAACAAATATATACTAGTTCAGTGATAATGAACGCCATACTAATTTCCAAATTGTACAAAAGAAACTAAAATTAAAATAATACAAGACTAACAAAGGCCAGAGGCTCCTGACTTGGGACAGGCGCAAAAATGCGGCGGGGTTAAACATGTTTGTGAGATCTCAACCCTCCCCCTATACCTCTAACCAATGTAGAAAAGTAAACGCATAACAATACGCACATTAAAATTCAGTTCAAGAGAAGTCCGAGTCTGATGTCAGAAGATGTAACCAAAGAAAATAAACAAAATGACAATAATACATAAATAACAACAGACTACTAGCAGTTAACTGACATGCCAGCTCCAGACTTCAATTAAACTGACTGAAAGATTATGATTTCATCATATGAACATCAGGCACAATCCTTCCCGTTAGGGGTTTAGTATCATACCATCATAACATATATGAGAAGAACATAACCCGTGTCATGCCAACAACTGTTTTTAGAATAAATGTGTTTAGTTCCGACGCAAAGACCTTATCAGTGACTCAATATTAACGCCAAAATATGCAATCTTTAATGACTTGACAACAGTATCGTAATTATATCCCTTCTTAATAAGTCTATTCAAAGGTTTTGTAAGTTTCTGAGGTGAATACTGACACCTTTGTGCTTTATAAAGAATATTTCCATAAAAAATTGGATGTGAAATACCTGAACGTATAAGAAGTCTGCATGTTGAGCTATATTTACGAATGATGTCTTTATACCGATGATAAAATTTAGTAAATTTTTTGACTAGTTTGTGATATCGAAAACCCTTGTGTAATAATGTTTCAGTAATACATAAATTTCTCTCGTTAAAATCTAAAACATTGTTACATACACGAGCGAATCGTACAAGTTGAGACATATAAACACCGTAAGATGGTGACAAGGGAACGTCACCATCTAAAAACGGATAATTAACGATAGGAAATGAAAAATCATCCCTTTTATCATAAATTTAAGTATTCAGCTTTCCGTTAGTGATATAGATATCATGATCGAGGAAAGGGCAGTGGTCATTGTTAGTATTAGCTTTATTTAAAGTAAGTTCAGCAGGATAAATTTCATTAATATACATACTGAAGTCGTCATTATTGAGAGCCAAAATATCATCCAAATATCTAAAAGTATTATTAAATTTGTTTATCAGATGTTGTTTTGATGGGTCTTTGCTTATTTTTGTCATAAATTGTAACTCATAACAATACAAAAAGAGGTCCGCAATAAGTGGTGCACAGTTAGTCCCCATTGGAATTCCGATAATCTGACGATAAACGGAATCCCCAAAGAGAACAAAAATGTTATCTAGTAAAAATTCAAGGGCATATATAGTATCAAAGCATGTCCAATTAACATTTGTTTATTGCTACTAAAAAATGACCTATAAGAGTTTGAACATATATATTCACATTCTGATTTTTTGAATGCCCATTTAATTAGGTGTGTGATTTTTTTCTTAATGAGAATGTGAGGCAATGTGGTATCAGAGACATATAATACAGAGACATATAATACAATGTATTATATGTCTCTGGTGGTATACAGGGTAGAAAAATCAAAACTTTGAACAGATTCAAAATCACCAATATAAGCATGCAATTTATCAAGTACTTCCAACGAGTTCTTGACACTCCAAAAGTAATTTATTCCACTATTTTCGAAGGCCTTATTTGAACAATTTATTATAAGGTTTTTAATTGTACCAAGCGTGCTGGTAAGAAGAATAGACAATTTAGTAGTTGAACAATGGCTTGAAGACGAAATAAATCTATATTTGTAAGGGGTTTTGTGTAGCTTCGGAAGCCAATACATAGTTAGGACTTTCATTGTATTTGGCTCTGCTTGTAAAGCGGTGGCTTAAAGTTTATGTATGTATACTTGTCAAACTGGCATGTTTTATTTGAACTAATTTGTATACTTAGTAGTATATTTGACAATGTTTTGTTTAGGGTTTGGTTCATTTCTCACATGCTATAGGCAATTATAGTTTAAGTATATATTTTGATGTATGGAATCAGTGTGAGGTTTCCATGTCTGTCTAGCAAGTTTTATATGACCTTGACAACCTCGATCATTGAAATGGTCAATAATAAGTTATTGTGGTTGTGTAAATTTATCAGTTACTTTGAGTATTAGGTCAACTATATATGGTATCTGAAATGGTTCATCTGACCTTGACTTCATTTTCAGGGATCATTGATAAAGTTTGTGTGATACTTGTATTAATACGTGCTTGTTCGGCTATAGTGTATGAATCAACTCTCGGTGTTTTGGTCAACCTACTTTGAAGATACAATGAAAAGACCCAAAAAAATACTTGATGAAATCGCATAATTACCAATTGACATAGCATGCGTCGACGGGGTAAGCATCTTCTGCTAGCATCCATTACGTGCTTCGAATTTGTAGTAAAACTTTAACGAGTGTGAATAGAACCTTATCGGAAAGTTTACATACTATCTCGTGGATTAAATAACTATCTACCCCTCATTTGGGAACTACAAAATGTATCTCAAAACTTCTGCACCAAGTTAAGTACCTTTCACGATTAATTATGGTTAAAAAAAATCCTACTTTTCCTAAGAAAAACAATTATATTTAAACCTTCTTCGAGGAAAATAAACATATACACTTAATTTTACTATCTGACGCATCAAAGATTTGGTTTCAAATGCAACATGATATATCCGGATGTAACGATACGCTGAGCTTGATTCCAAAACGTGCTTTTTTCAAAATTCGTAGAAGATTATGTTTCATCTTTAAATAGTGTTTTATTCAAATTAAATGTATTTGTTTACCTTCGGCCAAAATATTATGGAGAAATAATGAGTAGATAGACAAATATGTCATTTCTGATTTGTTCCGCCTTTTCATAATTCAACTGATTTTTTCACGGATTTGAAGGTTGATTTGTTTATAATTGTATTTTCGATCCGATACCTTATATTTTATTGTCAGATCAAAAACTTGACAACCGTTACTTATTTTTTTACAATGATATTTCTTGGTAAACTATGAAGTCTTTATATGGGAATGTACTTTCAAAATTAATACTTGTCTGAAAACAATGACAGTGATATATATAGAATTGGAGTGCTAAATTAAAAAGAATATGTGAAATATAAAAAAGAAGGTGTGGTATGATTTCCAATGAGACCACTATCCACAAGAGACCAAAATGGGACAGACATTAACAACTATAGGTCACCGTACGGCCTTCAACAACGAGCAGAGCCCATACCGCAGTCAGCTATAAAAGGCCCAGATATGACAATGTAAAACAATTCAAACGAGAAAACTAACGGCCTTATTTGTATAAAAAAAAAGAACGAAAAACAAATATGCGACACATAAACAAACGACAACCACTAAATTACACGCTCCTGACTTGGGACAGACACATACATAAATAATGTGGCGGGGTTAAACATGTTACTTTCTTTGTGTTTCTCTGTGCATAGACATAGAAGTTTTAACACACGCAATGTTTCCATTATCATCAGTTTTAACTAGCTTTGACACTATTATCTTCGATGATCTTTCCGAAATGTGTCTGTTGCTTTTCTTTGCTAGAAGTCCTTGTTATTTGTTGCTGAAGTTTTATGAACGAATGTGATCAAACTTTCATCTAGGATTGTAGCATAATATGCATGTCAGTTTTGGTGCACACACTTTCATTGTGCAGTGCCAACCTGTTTCGCCGCTTTTCTTTTAAATAGTTGCCTAAAGTGAAAATTTATACCACAGCAATAAAGAAGTAGGTCCGATAAGGCCCCTTTTTGGCCCAAAAATATAAGTTTTACAAAATTGTTAAAATGTAAACTTTTAGTTATTTATTGGACAGTTGAATGCTTCTGCTACATAAATATGGGCTGTTTTTGACAATACAATGCACATATATCGGGTACTAGCACCATTAAGTCATGCTAAATTACTGAAATCTTCAAAATTCTATCATTTTAGTTAAATTTTAGACGGTTTCCTTGTAAAACGAAAGTGGCCGCATTCGTGTTCATCCTTAATATTGCAATGTAAGTTGTATTTTATGATAATACATAACCACTTTCATTTTTGACAAAAAACATCTGAAAAGTGACGTTTTTTGGCATATTTGAGAGATTTTTCATATTTGAGCTTCAATCGGATCGTTTTTAATGACTTAATCAGTTAAAATCTTTCACATAAACTAATTGAATCAAGTGAAATAGACAGTTAGGTGTTTAAAAAGTGGTCAAAATCTTTCGTCAGATGAAACTGAAATTTGAGGCCAAAATGAGTCCTTATCGGACCTACTCCTTTCCCTTTGTTTAATTTAGGTCCATTAATAACTAAGTCAATCTTGATCACTTCAGCGTTCCTTGCGTAAATATTTGAAATTTACAGAAATATGTCTCTATACATTACACTAGGTTTGACAGTTAGCTGGCATCTAATTTTGCGCTGTGGTCGATTGCCCCACGTCTCCTGTAAGACTTATTCATACGTTTAAACCTCACATTTTTCTATAAACTTCATCATTTACCAGATTATAGAAAGCGATCTATTTTAAAGCATGAAAACCAAAAGAGCTAAAACAGCATAGCCACTTAAAATCTAGTCTATATAATGATCAGCATAAAATATCAAAGACACTGAATCTCTAAAAAAAAAAAAAAAAAACACACACACATTGTTGACATACATTTTTTTTGTTCATATCAACACATAGGGACAAAGTCACATTTTAGTCCTAGCCATGCCACTTAGAACCGTAAAACAGATGTCAATGTATCAGTATTTAGCATAAAATGTAATTCTATTAAAAAAAGAGCATTTAAAAACAACAGATTAACATTTAAGTGTGAGCGACTTCGTTTGTTTTCTCATTTTACACTACTACTCTGTTTTCTCTTGCTCTCTTTCTTTCATCACAGCTGTTTGAATAGATTTTTATTTAAAATATAAAGAATACGTGTATATAAAACAATTTATTAGGCCGGACATTGATCAAATGAAGAGTTTTTCTCTGATAGACTGAGAAGAGGAGGTGGTGTGATTGGCGAGACTGGAATATCACTCGTCTGCGCTACTGTCACCATTTTTTCTGTTGTCATGGTTCTCTCAATATACTTGAACGAAGAGTTAGTTCTCTTCTTTTTGAATGTTTTGGGACAAAAATGTTTTTGAATTATTGAAATGCCACGCACAACCAGTTCTCTTCTAAACAGAAGATATACCCATGGATCTAGGATTTGATTGAATGATGCAAGTCTTATAACAGTAAGATCAAATAAATTATTTCTCCCTGTTAATCCTGTCTGTATTACCAGAACACGAATCTGAAATTGAAAAAAAAATACAATTATATACTGAACATTACGAGATATATTTTCTGTCACACGTAACTTGTAAATAGATTCTTGAACTCGTATAAGATGGATAAGATTTCAAATTAGAAATGTTTTGAAATTTTCAAGGTCTATTTTGTGATATGCACGTAGTCAATTTAATCATGACGCCTTGTAATGCTTTTTAAAAAAAAAATACCCTTACTAGGAAGGCGTCACAGTAAAAAAAAATTAGACGTAATTAAATAATTCGGTCTAATATACACGATATAATTTAAATACAAATGACAGACACCAAACAAAGCCAGGAAATCAAAAAGTATCTGTGTATTCTTACATTGATACCAATGGATTATCGGGATTATCCAATCGAGATACTTAAATTATCAGTTTTGAAGTTTAAGCCGCCTCCCTTCGATTGCCTTTAACATTGCACGAAGTTGTCACCTGTTAGCATATTTGGATTCATCCAAAAGCTTAAAAGTTCATGAACCTTAAAAAGTAAAAACACAAAAATACTGAACTCTGAGCAAAATTAAAAGGCAAAATCAAAAGTCCAAACACATCAAACGAATGGTTAACAACTGTCATATTCCTGACTTGGTACAGACATTTTCTAATGTAAAAAAAGGTGGATTGAACATGGCTTTATAACTAGCTAAACCTCTCCCTTGTATGACAGTCGCATCAAATTCCATTACATTGTCAACGATGATCTTTTGAGGCCACCGGCAACTACACGTTTTATACAATAGGTTCGGAAAGGGATAAATTTCCATAGAATTAGAGAATAATATATATAGTTAATTTGTGAAATTGCTCTATTTTCGTTTACTTGTTTCTGTTACTGTCATTCGGTTAAATCATATTCCATTATTTAATTTTAAAGTACGTTTTATACACTTTGATCAAGATTAAGGTGCTTTTTTTAGGGGTTACATTTCAAATAAAGTGTTCATGTGCTATTCCAGGAAAAGAGCATCGCAAGCAGTTGTCATTTTAGTATGTTTTGGTGTTGTTTTGTTTTTTTTTCATTAGAGAAATTTAAGGTCATATATATAGTATATGGTTTGAACGTAGCTTTCAATTTAGACTTGTTTATATATATATACTATATATACAACTTTTCTTTTACTCTTAGAAGACATACATAAACTGAACTCCTGATGTGCAAGGCTGTAGATGGAATGGGGGCCAGTTTAGAGGCATATATTGATCGTATATGAATCTGTTGCGTCACTGACTTACATATATTTGTATGTACAAATATACAATCAACGCGATTCAAGAGAATAGTACGTAATAATTTATTTTACAAATATCCGTAAAAATATGTTTTAAACGAATTAATTGATGTTCATTAAAAATATACCAGACACGATGACCAAACTAACACAGTATGCTTTCACTTTTCATGTGAATAAAAGAAGATGTGAAGTATACGCTAATGAGACAGTAAACAAACGATATGAAAAGACATATAAAGTAAAGGGTTATCTTCGGTTGGCAATGAAGTTTTCTCTCAAATTGACCATGAACACAGAAAAATATCAAAACAGTCAACTACTTACTATCATATTAAATAAAATCACTCACCATTAAAGGGGCATAACATACACTGAACACCATCATGACACCCACGAGGAATATAGCCATTTGCACTTCACATTGTATAGTATTTCTGGCGTTTAGGCTTCGTGGAGCTTTCTTTCTCATGTTACAAAGAGTTGATATTAGAATAATGTTTAAGATGGCAATGGTAAATATGATTGATATTCCTAAAATTGAAAACAAAATTGCGAATGCTTTTTCACTGACAGTGTCACCGTACATTTCAAAGAAACACCACGATCCGGGAACTGTTTGACATTCTTCCCAAGACCAATCTTTGGTAACAAAGCTATCAGTATAGCAACAAGCCATAAAGTTAAAACTATATAGGTAGCCTGCTTATATTTAATTTTTGCATGGTAAATATATGGATGTTTTAGGGCCATGAAACGGTCCAGGGCCATGGCACCTAATGTAAACACGGTTGCAAGTCCAGCAAATATCAACATTATCGAAAAATAATCACACAATGGTTGTCCTCCAAGCCATTTCAAATTATTATTGTAAACCAGTAAAGTCACAGGCGATGTCGTCAATGTTCCAAAAAGGTCAGTGAAAGCAAGTGCTGCCACCAACCGGTAAAAAACTGATCGTCTTTGTTCCTTGGGTGATCTACTCAATACAAACAACGCAAGTAAATTCCCGAACACACCAGCAGCAAACATAATGGACGGCACTAGTGATGATACCATTGGTCGCTGCTCCTCATCTATTGTTTCATTGTCAAACTGATTTACGGGATCAAAGAAGGAATAGTTATCCATATTGAGCTATAAAATCAGCAAAAATCTTGAATTCAATTTACGTACACAGTCAGTAAATCCTTAATATAATCCATTTCCGACTTTGTTTCCTGCAAAATAAATATCTGTACATCAAGTATTGTACGCTGTGTACTTTGTGATTAAATTTCGATAGTTTGACATAATTTTACACAAATTTCATTGATTTTAATCAAGATTTATAGATAAAACAATCATATGTAAATATTTTATAACCTCTAAGCATAAATACTCTCAATTAGGTGAATAACTACTTCTAGCAGCTATACAATTAGCTTTTTTCAACACTATATAATAATTGCATATTTTATGTCAGTAAAAATCAATGATTGAAAAAATAAGATAAAAACCTTGATTTTGACTGGTCAAAACACCGACGATACGGTGAGAGAAAATGTGTTTTTTATCAACCGCCTATTTTTTTATTTTGTATATATAATGTCATGCAATATATATATAATTTAGTCCAAAATTATTAAAAACTTAAACAGGGCAGATCATCACCAAAGATAATTATAATTGAATGGATTAACAGCGTTCTATAGTATAGCCAGGTTTGACAGATTTTGAGCCCCCAAAAAAACTTTAAAGCCTTCTCCAACCGCTTGAATACTTCAAGTTACTAAGACGAAGGTTTTTCTTTTAACAGAAAATAAAAGTCTACCTGTTTTCATTGTGTGAATGTCGTTAATCTTTAATTAAATGATCCAAATAGCTTACATAATGAAAGTCTTTTACATGATATAATCATTTGTGTTATGCATATTAAATGAAAGTTAATTCATACGTGTGTTTCTTAAATGTGGCAGGTCAGTTTGTGTTATTTCTTTTGCAGGTTAATATAATCACTTTCACCAAACGTTATAAATTTGTGTAACATATATATTAGCGAAAATGATTTTAATAAGATACGAAATAATACGAATACTTACATTCATTAATTTCGGTAAGAGATAAATTCCGTCCATTTGGGTCCATGTTGTCTGTCTAATACCAATGGTCATTCTAAAGCTAAATGGATTAAAGTAATGTTAAACAAGTTAAAATACGTATCCCATGTTTAAAGCTTTTAACACCTGCAATCACAGAAAAACTGTTAGGTTATGAAATATTTTTGGGGGATTTCATATGTTGACGTCTAAGCTAAGCTGCTAATGACACAATAGAACAAATTAACCTCTTTTAATTCTTTTTGTTATAACATAAACATTTATAGTTGCCATAATTAACACTCTTATTCCTCATTTGATATTTCTAAATACTTAAAACCTTCTATATAAAAAGGTTAAAAGTAAAAAAACAAAAACAAATAAACAAATTAATTTCCTACTTTTTTTTCTGTTTACATCCTACCATGAATATTCACTATTACTTTTATGTTCCTACATACAATACGTTACTTATATCTCGCATAAACATGGGTCTCTGTTGATCGATTTTTAAAGTAAATATAAATTACACGAGCCAACCAATTTTAAAGAAGGTTAGGAATACCTACATGTTGATATGTTTTGTTTGTGTTCATAAAGTTTGCATCGTCTGATCCTTATTTTTTTTTATCACGATGTACAAATATAATTTTACTTCATTATAAATCAATGAGCAATTACAGAAACATGATCAGTTTTTGGTATGTTTTTAATTTTCAGGAACCAAATTTCCATACCTTTGGGAAATTTAAGAGACAATTCAGCTGCAATGTAAACTCATCAGCTGTATGCATACAAACTGATGACGATTATCGCAATGGGGATTAACATTAACGACAAGATCAATTATCCCTCAGAATACCGATGAAATGCGAAGAAACTATTTAGAAAGTGTAATGAAAGTTAAACGAAAGGCATGCAACCATTCAAAACTGCATATTTTCGTCGTATTCAACATAAGGGTGTTATCAGCCAGATAAATATCCTTGCTGGTTGACCGCGTATTTTTTCAAGAGGGCGTTTAGGTAGTTTGTTCCAAATCATCACTCTGTTTTTTGTGTATCATATTCTAAATAATTACCAAGTAATATTATAGACCTAAAAAATGTATGTACATATAATTATAAAGGTAAATGTTATTTTAAAGTATTAGAACATGTTCTTTAATTTAAAGGATAATTGTAAATTTTTATGTAAAAATCGATTTCCTAATACAGTATGTCGTCCTGTAAAATTGACCTGTTAATTATAGGACACTTTTGAAAATTCATCCATGTAGGTGTCATGATAATGTTAACATAAGGTCAAACAACGTTCACCAAATCAAACTTAATTTGCAGCAATTACTTTTCGAAATTAACATACAATGATGGCACAACGAGACAAAATCTTGCAAAATTAGTTCTTCTTCTGTTAAATTTTAACATCTCATTGATGAAGTCAACATATGAGTACATTAGTCAGTTTGTACGTTTACCAGAACTATAAAACCAAATAATACTTACGAGTCATTCGTTCATTGTTGATACATTTAAACAGTTTTCAAACTAAATTGTCAAAATTTGAGATACACTGTTATATAAAGGAAGACTGCTGTGCTATTTCAAAGTAAACGAGCCAAGCGTGAAAAAATGTTTTTTTTAGAAACACGACACTTGAACTAGACGGTTTTGTCTAGCTCTTTACAGTCACTGGACATAATTATTCAACATTAACCTATTAACTTTTTGTTCATTTTATTAGAAGAAAAGACAGTTTAGCTTTTCGACCAAGACGACATATCCTGTTTATGATCGTTTATAATATTCGAGGTGTAAAAATTTAAATAATTGAAAATTGACATCCGTTTGACATTACATGGAATTGAGATCATAATTAATTAATATCTTTGTTTTGTGAAGCAAAAAATTATGAGCACTACATATTTTTTTCTACGAATTTCATTTAAAACCAGTCGTCCAAAGTATACCCCATACAAGATTAATTAGAAATGCAGGACAAATTCCATATTATCAGTGGATATATTCGAAGTATTAAACACACCAGAATTCCCAATATATAAGAAAGAGATATATATATATCCACATGAACGTATTCTTACAAATTCAACATTAATAGTTTTTATCCTGCAATTGGGTGTCCTACTATACAGATACAGCCCTACAGATATCGCTATGCTGTATCTGTATACTATACAGATATCGCTTTAAAGCTCCGCCCACTGCCGGACTGAGTATTGTTTGAACCTGTGTGACCTCAAAATGTGTATGCCAGTTGCATTCCAATGATGCTGACAGTTGTCGATTTCAAAACTTGAATGTGTATGATTGTGTTACAAAATCAACCATGTCAATTTCAGCATGCATGTTAAGGTGCACGAATCTGATCATGGGTACATCACTACATGTGACTAAAAATCTTTCAATTTCTATTTGTTCCATATGTTGTTACCTGGATAACTGTATATGGCAAAAAAGATTAGAAACCAAGGAATCTGATAATACCAAAGATGGGAGAAATAATTCTTCCATGTTTTTTTATTTGAACATTTTTTCCAAAAAAATGTCTAAATTTCGAACCGGAAATGTTACATTCCACCACCTTAGATTTTTAGAAGGCTCTGTATTAAACATGTTTGTGAATAATGAACAGTGCTTTATAAAAATGAATAAAACTGACACATGAATTGCCATTTCTTGCACTACAGTCATATTCTATCATTTAGTTCAGTCAGAATATATCGTCAAAAAAACTAATCATGTTCATAACAGCGGTGTCCAATAAAACGTTGGAAGAAAATGTCAAAATTATCTTAATGTTTACATTCTTAATTAGAGCTACAACTAAAAAAATCAATGTTAATCTAATATTATCGAGCAAGCAGTTGAATTAAGCACGTAGTCTAAAAAGAACAACTATCTTTGACCACATTGTCAATCAGGTTTTCGAGGTGTCCAGTTGTTATGAACGTAAAAATACGTAATAAATCCGTTGTTAGCCATTCAATGTTCTCCCCCAAAATATGGAATGGAACATGCCAGTACACACAAAGTAATGACATAGTTATCAAATTGATGTAACTACACACAGAGATGTGACCACCTACACAACGTTGGTGTCCGCCCATAGAATGCGTAGTTATGAACGCAAGAAAAGAAAGAGTAGCTAGTTTTAATGAATTTTCAAGATTCTTGTGAACAGTATCAGTGTCAAATGAACTTTTTATAAAAGTATAGTAACTATTAAATAAATGTAATGTAATTAACAGTGTTATAGTCTTTGCAGTTTGCAAAAATTCAGTTTTTTATACCGACTTGGCGGAAAGGGTCATGGTTTCCATAGTTTTGAACAAGACATATTTTAAAATTTAAACTTGAAATGAAACTTGTTCAACATTGAAACCGAAAATACAACATCCTCTTTAAGTCTAAATAATATTTTAATGTCAAAATTGTAAATCTAGGATGTATAATAAACTTTAAATAGAGTAAAGTATGTCGTTCATAACTCTAACACTAGCTTACAGTATTGGAGTTATGAACAAATGTTGTAAATCTGTTTTTTAATAAATAAAATGGATTACTGGTGCTTCTTTTAAACATATTCGAAAACATTTGATGTCTGATTTTATTTTATCACGTTACACATTTATAACTTTTGGCATGAAGATTAAATTTTCGATATCAGCATGGTTAATAATTTGAAGACACATTATTTTTTGTGTCTGTTGTTATGAACGATTATTATTTGATTATTTTTATATGATTTTGAGTAATAAATGATAAATTAGTTGTTTTTCCAAGAAATCTTATGTTGTCTTTAAAAGAGGAGTTGTTGAAATTGCTAGCAATTTGCGACTTTCATTTGAATTTTGGGAAAATGTTTTTGTTCATAACCATGATAACGACGGAAGCACAGTTTTGAAATATTGTTATGAACGTTTTAAAAATGTCTATAATCATGGTTTTATTAACAGAATGTAAGTTTTTGTTTAGTCCTTAAGCTATAATTTGGTATTGTTTTATACAATAAATTAACCTATAAAGCGATTGAAATGTTTGTTTATTCACACAGGGAACATAATGATAGATTTAAGAACAATATTTCTGTTCATAACGGTGTCCAAACATTTTATGTATTTTATTTATTACTGTTTGCCAAAAAAAATACAAAGTGGATAATAGTGTGTTAAGGTTGTTCTTGTAAACAGTATACACACCAATTATTCTACTAAAATTGACCTGGTATCGGTATTTTGAACAAATAAGGACACTGGTTATGAACATAAAAAATATTTTTCACATTAAATAAAAGTAAGATACAGATTTTCTACAGCTCTATAAATTTGGAAACAATTACTTTGGATAGTGGGCTAAATACTTAGCCCATAATATTGGTGATTGAATGACTTTTATTTTTCAGATACTCTGTAACATAATGTGACCCATGATCAGATTCGTGCACTAAGTGAATGTCAAGTCTGAAGCGTAGGACAACTCGTACACTTCTGTTTCAAATTTGACAATGCATTTTTATTTGTTTTTACTGTTGAAATTAGTTGTTATGTTGAAATAGATAATTATTCGCCTTGAGCGATGTATTAGTATTGACCATTCCAGATTCTTTTTTGCGAACCCGTCTTCAGCGTAATGTGTGATTTTGATATTACTACGCAGGCCTCAAGGGAAATACAAATCGAAAATAAATGCTAAATATGTTAGTTTTTGTGTCTTTCAAAACACAAATAATATACAGAATTAATTGCAGGATAAAGACAATAACTGTTTAGTGTCTTTAAATATCAGCTGTATTTGTACGAGACTAGGAAACAAGGTGTATGCGAGCTTTTGTCTATGTCTTTTATTACCTAGATAGAATTTTTCATGATAATTTTCATTTCTTAACCTATGACAACCTTTCCTTCATATAGTTTTTCTCCCATACTATTGGGTCCTGTTTATGGAATGTAAACATTTCTAAATTAGATGGACATGCACGTAACGATTTCTGGTCGTCCTTCCCTTTGCCTATACCCCTCTGCTCTGTCGATTCGTAATTATCGTAAGATGGCTATTAGGCTTTAGCAGAACAAGTTGCTGAGAGAATGATATAACAAAAATACCGAACTCCGAAGAAAACTCTAAACGGGAAGTCCCTAAACAAATGGCAAAATAAAAAAATCCAACAATAACAAATATAATATTCCTGACTTGGTACAGGCATAATAGCACGTTGATAAGATTATCGGGGTTTTTGTGTATAAATATGGTAAAACAAGTCGCCCGCCGTGACATACCATCCAGCATTCTTTAAGGTGGGATATAATATGATGGATTGCCATCCAACTGAATCGACACTTCTAAAATGTTCCAATTTAAAATACGGCATTCATTCCGAAATTTATTTCAATGCTGATAAAAGGAGTAAGTTAGTGCTACTGAGACTGACATCCAAATCATAACAAAAATAGTCACCTACACGCCAATAGTAAAAGTTCTCTAATACCAAATTTCAAGTCTTACACTCCATCTATAAACCGTGTATTCGTTTTCCTCCAAACAGTGAATACCACTGATGCTTGTTGAATATTCAAATTTTGTACAATCATTATGTAATCTTACAGCCATATGTAGAATTGGCAAATCGTCATTACGAAATAAAAAACAACATCCTGGAATGAAACAAATACACAAGGTTAAGCCACATACACATCAAGTTATGTTAAAACCACATTGCCTAATGACACAACCACATTAAATAATGATGAAATCACATCTAGTTGTGACAAAATCATATTAATAAGTAATGAAAAAATACCATATCAAGTCCAGTCAATACGAAACCAAGCACGTATAATCGAAATATCATTAAGACATGAGTTTTCCATATTGGGTTATATCAAAAGATCATTACGTAATGTGAAAACCATATTATGTAAAGACAAACCATCATGAAGTAATAGTAAAACAACATAATGTAATATCAGAGTTCCACACCAGACATCTAGTATATCAAATACTTTGGGCGTTTTTTCATCCCCAAGCGTATTTTATTTTATTGAAATAATAGCCGTATAATCAAATTATTACAAATCTGTCTTAGAATACAACAGAAGAGAGCTGTGGAGTTCCATAACTATACCGCGTTTACAAGCTAGGCCTAGTGTTTTTACATAGAACCTTAAGTTCCTCTTCTTGTATATAAAATACTTTCGTTTTTTCTTCTTCATCTAAATACTCATTTTTTTTAAATTTTTATTAAAGTTATAGTCGTATACAATTATTGCAAATCTGTTTCAGAGTACATCATTGTAGAGCTGTGACGTTCCCTAATATAAAGCGTTTACAAGCTAGGCTCTTTACGTAATCTTTCTAGTATATCAAATACTTTGTTTTTTTAATTCATCGAAATACGTATTTTATTTGATTGAAATTATAGTCCTATATAACTATTGAAAATATGTTTAGATCAACTTGCAATGCATCTCATTCCTTGTCCGAGATTTGATCCTTTTTATATTTCTGTCAGCTCTTCCAAGTTTGTTTATTCGGTTTTGTATTTTTAGAAATGTTGTAGAATCGAGCAATACTGAGAGGAAATTTACTGTCGAAATGTGTGCAGTAACAACCAATTAGGTTATTCCTTTTTTACTTGACCCTTGAAAACAATTCCCTGCCCACCCTGATAAATTGCATCAAATAGTTTATTTTTTTTATTTAGCTTCCCTAGTCGTACATGTAGTATAGACGACTGTTTTACAAAGAAGCCTATGTTAAATAGGGGTTACCCAGTTTGTGATTTTCTATCGACTCTAGAAATGCCGTTCGTGTATTGCTCACGATTTCTGCAACTTTTACTTTAAAACAGATGTCTTGACAGATCAAATTAATTATCCTGTCTGAACGAAATAATAAAGTGCCCATCAATAACAATGACATATCGGAAAATGTCTTGATAAATATTCTCTGCAAGTGTGTCCGAACGAAGACATGGATTTCAATGCCAAAACTTTGTAAATTCTTTCGTTTAAACCATGATTTGAATTTTATTTCTAAAATGAAGCAAATTGATGTATGAAATTTTATCATATTTAGTTAGTCCTACATGCAATTTATTGTGAAATATGTGAAAGCGACTTACTTGTAAGTGGAAAGTGAATAATTGATCCTGTAACATAGTTGTCATCCTTCCGTGTCTGGTTGATAAATGATCATTGGAATTGATATTTGAGTTTACTTAACAATAATCTATTTACCTAAATTCTTGTTTTTCATGACAATCAAAATTGATCAGCAAATTGATTAGAATAACATCAGATCATTGGAGCAGACCTTTTCAAAAAGGAGCAAATCATCGGACGTGCACAGAACATGTTGAAGTAGACTGGTCTTCTGGTAAAATCTCTGCTCCGCGTGGGCTACTTGAGAGGTAAGCCAATGTTTCATGATACTTCGTGCGGTCGGTGAATATTATTTGACAGAATTTTGATATTGCATTAAAAAACGTCGATCAATGCTTGGCTGGATGTTTTTGTTAGCAAACACGTCATTTAACTTGCATTGATATCTGATATGTACTACGTATAACTGTTGTTCACTGTCAGAAATTGTATCACATATAAGACTGAGATGTCTGAATGTAGGGTCAAAGTCCAGACATCCCAATATCAAAATTTACGAAAGTCATGTCAAATTTAGACTATTAAAATAAAGATCAACTGCACAAACTATATTACCACTTCCACTTGTCAATGAATAACGTACACTTTCAATGTACACTTTCGTTTGTGTATGTGTCTTATGATATCAATGTACTAACTGATTATGTCCGTTATGGAGTTTTTACTGGAAATAAATTGCATCTTTCTATATTGTATCAAACCTCATATCCCGTGATCGAGGAAACGATTTACTAATGCGATCCATTTTAATGTATTATTAGTGGGATAGGGTGCTAGTCGTAGTGCAGGTTGTCGGTTGTCCCTACTTATATACATGAAGATAACATTGTTATAACTGTGCATTAACGGTACCAATTTTACTGCACCCGATGCTCGTTTGAACAAATAATTTATCTTCAATGATGCTCAAGGCCAAATGCAAACATTAATGAGCTACCAATAGGTACACATGTTCAAACGCAAAATGCAGTTCAATAATTGATATGATGAATTCAAGGGATAAAAAAAAATCATTTCAAAAATTAATTTGATATACTAGCTGAATTACCAAGGATTGTATTAGTATACTATGGTACTGTATAAATTTCCTTGGTGTGACATTATAACATTAGGTGATATACTGAACTCAGATGAACTCTACAGATATGCCAACTCAATGCCTCTTTATGTCATTGACAAAATTATAATCATGATTTGGACTAAGTGATTCACTTTTTTTAAGGTAGTACTGTAAAACGAAAAAAAAAAATCGATTTATATGTTTATTTGTTAAAACTTTGAAAACAAAACTGTGACCTGGCCACTCAATTACAAATACATTCACACAGATATGTTAAAAAAACGAATAGCTTTAAGTAAACTGAATAAAACTCAATTAATCACTGACACATATTGTCCTATAGAACTGAAAATAGCATTCACTGGATAGACATTATAACAAAAGTGTGTTTTTATTTAATTTCCATCATTATACAAATAAACAAATAGAATAAACAAATAAGAAACTGTTAACATCAATTGGTCAAAATCAAAACCTCAATCATTTGTGTAGGCAAAGCCTAAAGTGCTAGGTAAGCTTTTCTCATCACTTGGCATCCGTCATCCGTCGTCTCTGTTAATTTTTACAAAAATCTTCTCCTCTGAAACTACTAGGCCAAGTTTAACCAAACATGGTCACACTCATTAATCGAGTAGCCATATTTTAAAAAGTTTCCGATTTCCTCACCTTCCATCCAAAATGGCCAACATGACTAAAATTAGGGATAAAACTTTTGTCTTTTTTTTATATGAAAACCGTTATAAATAAAGATGTTCTGGCAAGTGCAAAAGTGATCAGAATGTTGAGCTCAATAAATTGTCCGTTTACGTCAAAACTGTCAGATGCTATGACGGAGTTATTGCCCTTAGATGATGAACTTGACCTTACATCATTTGTCATAACATCTCGGAAATTATAATATATATTAAAAAGAAACTCTAAAATGATCAGCAATACAAGTTCTACAATCAAGTCAACATGGTCGAAATTGTTAGTCGAATCCTTATTAGAGTTATTGCCGTTTGGTGACAACTATTACCACTTTTTGTGTTTTTACCGAACGTCTTAAAAACTATAATAGATAGGGAGAAACTTATTAAGATCAATTAAATACAAAAATAAGTAATCAATGAACGTGGTTGTTAAATTCAATATATTCTTTTTTGTGCTTCTTTGTTAAATATTTGTTTGTTTTTGTTCTGCTGTACCCCTATTTTGATAATTATACCTATTAAGTCTGTTTTGTTCACGCATCGTTGTCAATATAATGAAATTTGATGCAACTGTCATACAAGTGAAAGGTTAAGCGCTATAAAACCTGGTTAAATCCAGCATTTTATACATAAGAAAATGCCTGTACCAAGTCAGGAATATGACTGTTGTTGTCTGTTTTATCTTTTGATTTTGCCATTTGATTAGGGACTTTCCGTTTCAAACTTTTATTGGAGTTCAGTATTTTTGTGATTTTTTTTTTTCAGCAAAAATGAACAGCAGGACAAGATATACAGTTTGATATGTAAAGGAAATCATGCAACGACTCCTTATTACTGGTATTGCCCTTTAATGATGATTTTCGATATTTTTTTAACGTGTTGCCTTATATAATCAAAATATAAAAGATGACTTATTACTAGCCTCTATTATTTAACTAGATTCAGCACATTTTAATGTCTGCTGATCTTTATTAAAAAAATGAGTTCTCAACTAAAATTTGTAATTCTCATATGCTAAAAGAGAATTTTTTGACAATTTTTGAACTTTTAAGGTAAAATTATGTTGTATTCTACTAAATATTTCAATGTCCAGAGAAAATGTTACGGCCATGTTCCATATTTGGAATATTACTACTATATTGCATTTGTTTTAGTATCAACATGTGCTCATTTTACCAAAAATCATACTGATTCATTTATTTCTATGAATAGTAGATGCTGCATTATAGATTTTATTGGTTCTCAAAGATTGTGGATGCTCTCTCGATTATATTAATAACTTTTGTAGTTGTGAAATTGTTTTGTATAAAAAGCACTTCTTATTTCTGTATATGGCATATTCAAGAAAAGTGTCTGCGGATAATGAAGAACAAAATTAAAATTGCATCTCCACCTTTGAAAGATGCTGATGTAATTCTTTTAATTTCATATTGAAGTTCATTGCATACCTCAACGTTTGGATGCTGGCTTCCAATTATTTATAGATTCTGGCATCCCAACCTATACGGAAACTGACATCCCAACATATCTGGATGCTGGCATCCAAAAATATCCGGATGCTGGCATTCCAATATATCTGGATGCTGGCATCCCAAAATATCCGGATGCTGGCATCCCAATATATCTGGATGCTGGCATCCAAAAATATCCGGATGCTGGCATTCCAATATATCTGGATGCTGGCATCCCAAAATATCCGGATGCTGGCATCCCAATATATCTGGATGCTGGCATCCCAAAATATCTGGATGCTGGCATCCCAAAATATCCGGATGCTGGCATTCCAATATATCTGGATGCTGGCATCCCAAAATATCCGGATGCTGGCATCCCAATATATCTGGATGCTGGCATCCCAATATATCTGGATGCTTGCATCCCAAAATATCCGGATGCTGGCATCCCAATATATCTGGATGCTGGCATCCCAAAATATCTGGATGCTGGCATCCCAATATATCTGGATGCTGGCATCCCAAAATATCCGGATGCTGGCATCCCAATATATCTGCATGCTGGCATCCCAATATATCGAGATGCTGGCATCTCAACATATCTGGATGCTGGCATCCCAATATATCTGGATGTTGGCATCCCAATATATCTGGACGTTGGCATGCCAAAATATAGGGATTCAGGCATCACAACCATGCACCATTTTTCAGTATGAAATACGAATTTAAATGCTGCTTCCTAATCTATTGATTTAAGTATTAAGCCACCAATATAACACCCATAACATTTCCTAAGGTTTTGATGTGTGTTGAATGCATTTTAAAACAATCAAGTAAACATAAAAAAAAGCTACTGATGAATGCCGGGAAGATTATATTTTTTATCCAGTGGCCAGTTTAATGCATATTGAGATTGTGACATCATAGGTCAGAGTGTGAAATGTATACTTGACCAATTCAACAAACTGAGTCTGAATTGTAAAGTGCCAGTTTACCATGTGAATGCTGATGTTAACAATTTGTGATATTTATAAGACTATGTCAATGTACTACCGGTAAGTTTCCAATAATAAGCCAATTTTAATGTTATTTTTCTGACTTTGATTACCATTATGAAAGACATGATGTATACATTGTATTGACTACATGTATAATGGTCTCGAGACAATACATTTATATATGACATCAGGACTACACTTTTCAAATCTGCTCATGTTTCGAATGTTCATAGAATATTTTTTTTGAAAATAAGCTTAATGCAATTGCCCAATGACCATCAACCTTTGGAATGTCTGATTAACTAAGTCATCCAGGACATACACTCTACAAAACAGATTGGAGACTGTACCTTTATGAAGATGCTAAATATGAGGTGCATTTAATGTATAAAGTAAGGAGATTTGTTTCCCGCACTATTGTCTGTATACCATAAAACATGTACCACAATGCAATATTTAAAAAAAATCTATTATCGATACTGGTGCAGTGTCTTTGATCCACATGCAAGTTCAACGGCAAGGCCGTAATGAAAAGTGATACTATCCGAACCTTGGTCAGCTTGCCCTACTGGATATTGTGAGTATATCTGGACTTGCTGTATTCATCTTCCAATGTGTCAGTACATTATGTCAGCATCTTTTAGAACTGGAGTCTTTCATTTCATTAACAAAACTTTTTTTTTATTACAATCATTATTAAACTTGTATCTTTTTTTCTGTATTTTGATATTTCAATATTTGTTAATCATTTAATCAAATCAGTTACACGAACTGGAACTTTCAAACTTTCTATTATCATGTATTGCTAGTAATCTGAAATCAGCTGGAATCACAAATGATCTGGTGCTGTTTGGATGATTCGTCGTCTGAGTTTAACCTGTCTAATAACTATAAAGTGTTGCGATACATTAATACACAACACATGAATAGTAACTAGAAAGGTGAAGCCACTTCTTTACTCTTTACAAATGCTGAAAAGAGAAATAATAATTATATGAAAGATTATCAAATATAATTTTTCGTTGTAACATCACAACACTCCGGGAACAGAAAGTAAATATCAATGTATGATGTCATAATGATGTAGAATTAAATTTAAAGATAGCTTTCTCACTCGTGGTTGATATTAAAAATAAAATACTTGCACACCCCTTCCCTACGAGAAAACGCATTATTATTCGAAGAAAATCTTCATTTAAACTTCTTTTAAATTAAGTTTTCCACACCAATGTATGTCTGTTGTTTCTGCGTAGTCGTTAAAACCTATTCAAAACACATATGAACCATGCACTATAGTTCAGTTGAAATTTTATGGAACAACATCCAGGTCTATACTGTACATTATGAAAGGGAGAAAAGTGTTCAATTTCAGCGATGTTTTTATTTATAAATACATCCTACATGTATTTAGTGACTTTCGTGAAATTTAATTCCCATCTAAGATTTATTCGGTTTAATAATGTTCACATTAATTTGTGTGTTTTTTTTAATTTTAGCCTAGTCTTAGAACACAAAACTCTTGAAGCGATATTTACATTTTGTTCATTGTTGGAGGCCATATGCTGACATTTAATTGTAAACTGCTAAGTCATGTTAGTGCTAATATTATTGGGTCTCAGTCCGGTGGAGAGTTGTCTCATTAGCAATCATACCATTACTCAGATATTGCTCATACTTCAAACGACTGTTTTGCAAGACAAGCTCATGAGCGTAGGAAGTCAAGTCTCTAAAGTAATCTCGGACGGGCACAAGTTAACTAGTTTTAGACCCTTGCAAAAAAGAGGCAAACAACATATTCATTTTTCTAGACCGAAAATCAATCTTAAATTAAGTTTTTCATACTTTATTTTTCTTGAACTCAGACTCTTACCAGTGATGCATTTTAATGGTTTCCCTAAAGGTTGTCTAGGAATAAACAAATCAATTTTGCAGACCCAATATTTTTACTGGCCATGGCCATATTGATTGTGGTTAATCGTCTCAGTGGGTTTTATGTCGATCATATTTTTGTCAAAACTATTCATAACTTCATGAAAAAGGACATACTTCAATAAGGCAAAATAAAAAGAATATATGTGTATTCCCTATGTCTGTCTTGGAGGCTCATCGCTACCATAGGCGGATCCAGCCCTCCTTTTTCATGTGAAAAAAATGGTTTATTATACAGGACTGGTAAACATTAGAAGAAGACTTTAGCGGGGCTCTCTGTTATGGCAGTCAGTGACCCCCCAAATCCCATTTATAGAAAGTTGTGGAATCACCATTTGCTACCACAAACGGATCGAAGTGCACCACTCCCCAACGACATGGGAGAATCTGGCGACTGACATTTAATCATTGTTGCCTAACCATTTGTGCCTGTAATTTTCCCTCTGGAAGTAATCAGAATTATATTATCCGGCTGGCGAATTAAGTCACTGATATGCGTCCGAGATTACTCGGACTTCAAACAGCTGTTTTGCAAGACAAGCTAGGCCCATGCCATGAGCGTAGGACGTCAGAGTAACCTCGGACGGGCACAGGTCAAATCGTCTCCTATAGAAAAATTCGACATCTGATAATGTCGATAATATATACATATGAAACCGTTACAGACATACATGATACAGTTGTCGAGTTGAGTAGAACATTCCTTATGTCATGAATGAGGGGTGTGTGTCATGAATGGCTAAATCTGAGAAATCTCGGACTACGAAGGCTACGGAGCAGTGGCGGATCCAGAGGGGGGTTCCGGGGGTGCGCACCCCCCTTTATTTTGGCCGATCAATGCATTTGAATCGGGACATATGTTTTGCACCCCCCCCTTTGCCCTGGGCTAGCACCCCCCCCCCCCCCCCTTTTCGAAAATTCCTGCATCCGCCACTGCGAAGTGCATGTAAAATATAAGCAAATCAACTTACCTGTATGAATAGCGTTCTATTGCGAATATGTTATTGTTATATCAAAATGATGATAAATTGCGGCATACTGGCCAAAGAAGTGTTTTTCGTCCTTCCCCTTGCAACCATGTCCACTTCGCCGATTTTAAACATTCTTTTTACATGACGTCATGCGGGTGGGATTTACCGCAATTAGCGTAAAAAAATAGTGCAAGCGCTTTCAGTATTTAACATAAGAAAAACTAATATATAAGAGAATATAAAAAGGGTTATCTGTTTTAATTACTTTTCAAAAAATATTTATATCGGTATAAGTGATTCTCGAGAATTGATTTCTTTTCATGTTTACTGTGTCTGCACGAATCTCTACGCATGATGGTAAACCACCTCTTACGTCATAATATCCCTGACGTCATTAGATAAAGTGTTGGGAAGAAACACAAACGGATTTTTGTTGTTTTTTTGTTTTTTTTTGCATTGCACAAAATTATGCATTGGAATACATCTATAGAAATTCGGCCAACGGAACTTGAAGGATTACTGCATTTGGATATTTTGCGATGTCTGCACTCCTACAGTTTTGGGTGCCAGCATCCAGCTTTTTCGGGATGCCAGCATCCCAATAAAACGGGATGCCAGCATCCCAATAAAACGGGATGCCAGCATCCCAAAATAACGGGATGCCAGCATCTCAATAAAACGGGATGCCAGCATCTCAATAAAACGGGATGCTAGCATCCCAAAAAAACGGGATGCCAGCATCCCAATATGACGGGATGCCAGCATCCCAATAAAACGGGATGCCAGCATCCCAAAATAACGGGATGCCAGCATCTCAATAAAACGGGATGCCAGCATCCCAAATATGACTGGATGCCAGCATTTCAATATATAGGAAATCCAGCATCCCAAAAAAATAAAAAAAATAGTTTTACAAAATTTATGTAAAACTAGCATCCCAGTAGTAGTAAGATGCGCCAGTACATTATTATTTTAACAACAGCATCTACATCAAATTTTAATGCCAGAAGCATATAAAATTAAACACACAGCATACGTACTATAAAAAGATGCTACCTTATGCAAAATATGAAAGCAATTAAAAAATTGAGAAATATTTTGAAAAATTATTCAAAATTAGCATCTTTTCATTGAAATATGCTATTTCCTGATTATTTCACGGAATGTATGTAAAAAACTGTACATGAGAATTTGAAATTTTAGTTGAGAACTCATTAAAAGCACAATTCTTTTAAAAAAATCTAAAAAAATGTCGCCCGACTTATATTTACATGTACAGCTGCTTAATTCATTTATATCAAAATGTAAATGTTCATTGTCAATATTCTTTTATAAAAAAAGACTAAAAAATAATTTATATACCAGCTGGTGTGGTTAATAAACCATTAGTAACTTAACTAAAATATTTTATTAATTGTACACAAATGTACCATTCTAATGACTATATAAATATCATAATCTTTATACACAAGATATATCCTTTTTACAGTCAATAACAGTAAAGTATCAAGCACTCAAATCAACAAGTATAAGCATTAATTTCCTGCAATGTTAGAACTATAGTTCAACTGCATTAAATTACTCAACATGATTCCAATTTTATCATAAATGTTTTATAATATTCACAGGGGAGGCTAGATATACGTATCAAAACATGATATCAATGTTATCAATTGATAAATTAAATCGTATTTGTTTATAGGCAAAATGTTTCAAATCCCAACTGACATTCATGACATATGAAAATAGAAATCAATTTTATGAAGTGTTTTGATGTTTGATACAACATAATTTAGATAAGGAATCAAAGCCAAAATATATGTGTTTATAGATCTGCGGTTGAGTTAATTTGTTCAGCTAATTATTGGATAGTATAATTCATGCATCTAGTGAAGAAAATAATTCAATGTAAAATTGATAAATACTTTTAAGTGAGATCGCCACAATACGTGCAGCTGAAAACATTCATGTACTAGTTCAAATAAAGGCTTAATAAAGTCCCTTTAAATTTGTAAGTATTTTCAATTTGGTCATAAAACCTCCTTGGTTTAATTGAAAGAAAAATTGCCATGTTAAAGAAAACTAGTTTAAGTTTTGTTCTATCTCTCCAGTAAGTAAAATGACTAAAGATGAGAATAAAAAAGTAGGAGTCATACTTATTTATGCGCAGGCACTTGTCTCCGAGATAAAAAAAAATCCTGGTATAGAGGACTTTTTTTTCTGAGACAAGTGCCTTGTGTTTTGATGCCCTGACTTTTTTTTTCAACTATTACAACTAAGTTATAAAATGTTTATAATAAAACCCCAAAACGATTGGATTTTTGGACAATGACACATAAACGTTTGATTTTATAAAATGGCATTTGATTTCATTTTTGACTGGATCACTGTCCTCTTAAAAAAAGTTGGCGAAACACTTTGTCTATCCATTGTGCATAAGTCTATCAAGATCTTGATATTGTAACAACTTTTTTATATACAAAGAAGAAGATGTGGTATGATTGCCAATGAGACAACTGTCCACAAGAAACCAAAATGACACAGACATTAACAATTATAGGTCATCGTACGACCTTAAACAATGAGCAAAGCCCATACCGCATAGTTAGCTATAAATCAGTGGTCCCGATATGACAATGTAAAATAATTCAAACGAGAAAACTAGCTGTTCCTTATAATTGATGGATTGGAATGAAACTACATAAATCGAAGCTATAAGAGGAAGGGAAAAAGCCTTTTGATTCACAGATTAATAATTCTAAGGATATTCCTTTTGGAAGAAAAAAGCTTTTGGTAAAAACAAACCTTCTTGAAATAAAATAAATTATGTAGATTGATGACAATGGAAAGAGGGAGTCCTATTAATTTTTTAGGTTAAAGCAAAGGCCATAGATACAAATATAACCCGAAAATATGAAATATGTGTTGAATTTGTTGCATCTTGGTGAAAATTTGAAGCATATTTTATTTTTTGTTAAATAAAAATAACATATACAAGTGACCAAGATCACAATGAATTTATAAAATCTTGGTTTCTAGATAAAATCTCAATACTATGACCTTTTTTTTCTTAGCAGTATTTCTATTGGACATGTGCCTTCAAGGCCTGGAAGATTTATCAAGGTTGGGACCCCTGCACAAAATTTTTTAAAGGGGCCGAAAACAGAGGTTTCGGTATCAGTGTACCAAGGCTTTTGTACAGTCAACATATAAAACATAATGTGACAACTTTATAAAAAAAATAAAAAAAAATAATCAACAGAATCTTGGGCATTTTACCTTAAACATTAATAAGAATAGAAATCCAGTTGAAGGCATGACACGGGTTATGTTCTTCTCATATATGTTATGGTAGTAAGATACTAAACCCATAACGGAAAGGATTGTGCCTGATATTCATATAATGAAATCATAATCTTTCAATCAGTTTTATTGAAGTCTGAAGCTGGCATGTCAGTTAACTGCTAGTAGTCTGTTGTTATTTATGTATTATTGTCATTTTGTTTATTTTCTTTAGTTACATCTTCTGACATCAGACTCGGACTTCTCTTAAACTAAATTTTAATGTGCGTATTGGTATGCGTTTACTTTTTTACATTGGCTAGAGGTATAGGGGGAGGGTTGATATTTCATAAACATGTTTAACCCCCCGAATTTTTGCGCCTGTCTCAAGTTAGGAGCCTCTAGCCTTTGTTAGTCTTGTATTAATTTTAATTTTAGTTTCTTGTGTTCAATTTGGAGTTTAGTATGACGTTCATTATCACTGAACTAGTATATATTTGTTTACGGGCCAGCTGAAGGACGCCTCCGGGTGCGGGAATTTCTCGCTACATTGAAGGCCTGGCCTCACGGTCATAAAACTTTCGAGCATGATTTTTGTACTCAGACTCGAGATTCAACCAATCAAAATACTGGATTTCATGTTTCGAGCATGATTTTTGTGCTCCGAGCACTGAGCAAAGTTTTATGCCTTTAAGGCCTGTTGGTGACCTTCTGCTGTTGTTTTTTTATTTGGTCGGGTTGTTGTCTCTTTGACACATTCCCCATTTCCATACACAATTTTAAGCATGTATCTACCTTAGTGAAAATTAAACTTAAACAGTTAAAAAACGTTCTTATGGCATAATAATTCAAATGATTTTTAAATGTTAGTAATGAAGGCAAATCGAAACTTACTAATAACAGAGGAAACAAATCAAGTCACAATTATCTATTTTAAAATTCATTCATATAAATTACTTGACATTAAATGATAATATTATATATAATAATCTTAAGTGGCTGAGGTGAACAGTCGGTAAGGTTTTTTTTTAATGCTGCGAACTGAACATTTTATTGTGTTAATTCAAACAAAAATGTCAACAGAAACCTCTTACCTTAATCAAAGTATGAACTGGTTCCCCTAAATTGCATCTAAAAGAATTAAATCAATAAAACCTAAATGGCATCCAGTATAAGCATTTCTTAATAATGATTTTTTCCCACAAACTTATCAACAAAAAACATGTAGTTCTATTAACTTCGTGTGATGTTTGTTGTATATATACTAACTGTTTTGATTTTAATGGTTACAAGAAATGTTCTTTATCGAATTAAAACTTGTTACACCATACAGAACCACTCAAATCTATATAAGAACCTACTTTAAAAACTTAACAAGAATCGAACATTTATAACTGAATCATAGTAGAAATTAGATGAAAATTACAGTTCAAACTAATTAATACAAATGTAAGTACAACTTGTACTGTGTAAATAAGTATAATGTTATAATGTTATCATTCCATATGTTCTAGTTTCTGGATTTTTGTACTTTATATACTAAACTAAACAGGAACAACAAAAATCCTTGTAGCACAAACTTCATATGTTCAAAATCTTAAGTTATACACTAACAGAATAATTAAAGTAGTACTGACAGGTACTTTTTCTGTTTCGATTTCTTGTTCTACATGGAAATGTGTTTGACAACATGATGGTAAGGGTAAAGGTTAGACTTCATTGAGACTAGAAACATTAATACTTTGGTCAAGGAAAATTTTAACATTTATATGTCTTTGGTCAAGAACTTTTTCACATATGTCTTTGGTCAAGGACAATTTTAACATATATGTCTTTTGCCAAGAACATTTTTAACATATCTATATATATATATAATTTTGATTTTTTTAAACTGCATTCGATTTCCTCTTGACTGTATTACTGTCCTCTTTTAACCAAAAAAATAGTAAAACTCTTCCTCTATGATTACTTGTCCTGATGAAAATTAAAAAAAAATAGAATTTGTTAAAGGTGGTAGATACATTTTCCTTTAGAAAATCAAACACCACACTCTTTATACTTCCCCTAAAAGAGAAGCATAACGTGGACATATTGTCTGTCCATATTTGCATTTTTCTATCTGGGGATTGAAAAAGATGGTTTCTTGGAGACCAACTTGAGTATTCCTTGATGGACTGTATAAAACTTACATAAAATGAAGACATAGTGAAAGATGAAACAGCCTTTTGGGGTCTAGATAAAAAATTCTACGGTCAATGAAGCTGTTGATTATAATCATTTCAGGGGTAAAAAATCCTTTTGGTATAAAAACTTGTTATTCTTGTTAAGATAAAGAAAACACATATGTTGGTGGAAGACATTGGGAAGAGAGAGAGTCTTGTTAACTTTCAAGTCAAAGGTCAAGGTTATAGATACTTTAAAAGCTGAAAATATGAGATATGGGTTAAATTTGTTGTTTCTTGATGATTACTTGAAACTTATTTATTCGATTTAAAAAATAACTTATATATGCAATTGAGAGTGGGTTGGGGTAGGGGTGGGGTGGGGTGGGGTGTGATTGTGACAACTGCTCATCAGGTCATACATAGCCTCATAGATAAAGACCACAGTTATAATATTACAATGAGTTTTTGAATCTTGATTTCTAGATAAGATCTTAATACTATGGCTTTTATGTTTCAGCAGTATTTATATTAGAAATATGCCTCCACGACATGTAGGATTAATCAATGTCCGGGGACCCCTGCATAAATTTTCTTTGGCATTTTTTCCTGCATATTAAGGCTTAGAGAACATATCTATAACTATTTTAGTTTCTGGATTACTATAGTTTTAATTACAATAATTTGGGTATGTAAGGAATCAGCCATCAAAGTACAAATCAGAAAAAGAAAAAAAAGGATTTACAGAGAAGTAAAGTTTAAACATTTTCCAAAGGAGCATGTATCTACCCTTAAGAAAATTTACTGGAACAAGATAGTTATACATGTTGTTAGCAGTCGAATTCAGAACTATTCTTATATTTTAACTAAGAAGGCATTTCTAAACAAAGTTATAAAAGTGGAATAAATCAAGTCTCAATTATCTTCTTAAAAAATCTTCCATTAAAATTGCCATTGAATGATATATTATATGTAGTAATTTTAAATGACCTTAAGTGAACATAAACAGAAGTCTGTTAAGCTTGTTTTTGTAAATGTTACTAACTGAACATGTTATTGTGTTAATTAAAAAAAATTACAAGCCAAGATCCAGAAGACATTTTATCATATACATTTCTAGTCTTAGATATATGTCGAAAATAACCTCAACTCAACTGTACAGTCATGTTTATTTTGCGAAATTGAATGTTGGTTGATATGATACAAAGTATGGACATCGTTAATCATGTCATTTTATTCTAAATTAGTTACATATTAAGTGTATAACCAAATCTTACATTAACCAGAGTATAAACTGTTCCCCCTATATTACATATTTAAGGAATGACTCTAATATTTTTTCTGTCTATGAAGAAATAACATAAAAATTTGGTGCACACTGATTAACGCGCGTAGCGGGTTATTAAACAGTGTTCACCACATTTTTTATGTTATTTCTTGAAAAAACCTCGATGACGTCACGGTCACATGACTAAATTATGTCTATGGGCCCATAACAAAATAACGTTAGCCAATCAGAAGACGTGTTACATCCGAAATTAAATTATACAAGAATAACCTGAATGGTAACCAGAATACATATTTTCTTATAATGATTTTTCTTATATAAACTTATCAACACACAGTTATATTTCCTTCGTGTGATGTTTGTTGTATATATACTAACTGCTTTGATTTAATAGTTACAAGAAATGTCTTTATATAATTAAAGCTTGTTACATCATACAAAACCACTCGAAACAATATTACAACCTACATTAAAAACTTGACAAGAATTGCACATCTAAAACTGAATAAAAAAAAAAATATAGATGAAAAATGCAGTTCAAACTAATTAATACATATTTTTGTACAACTGTGTACTTCATAAATAAGCAAACTTTTCTTTAAATCATCATCATTGCATATGTTCTAGTTTCGGTATTTATGTACTATCAACAAAAATCTTTTTAGTTACATACTTTAGTCAAGGACATTTAATTCATTTGGATCACTTACTTAAAGTTGAGCCAAACTATAAAACATGAAGAATGTGTCCATGAACCATGAGACACAGATGATACCCCCGCTTGCATTTAATGTTAATAAAGGGACATAACTCAAAAACAGTAAAAGTGATGTTATCCAATAGTATGTTTGATTCAAGTTTCGATGTTAAACGCATTGAGCAGTTTTCATAACGTTCGGTGAAGGCAAACTTAAGTAATAGAACGGGAAAGAAAAAATAATTAGTTATCAAAAGTACCAGGATTATAATTTTATACGCCAGACGCGCGTTTCGTCTACATAAGACTCATCTGTGACGCTCAGATCAAAATAGTTAAAAAAGCCAAATAAATGCAATAATCTACTCCTTGGGTAAGAAAATCCTTAGTTTTTCGAAAAATTCAAGTTTTATAAACAGAAAATTTATAAAAATGACCATATAATTGATATTCATGTCAACACCGAAGTGCTGACTACTAGGCTGGTGATACCCTCGGGGACGAAACGTCCACCAGCAGTGGCATCGACCCAGTGGTGTAAATAGTTATCAAAAGTACCAGGATTATAATTTTATACGCCATTTAACCATTTATTTCCATTTGTAAATCGCCATATCTCTAGAACGGTAAAAGTGATGTCAACTTAAATCAAAATTGATTTGTGTTTTGTGGTATCAGCATTGTGAACAAGTTTCTCAACATTTAGTTTTGGCAAACTTAAGTTAGTTAACGGAAATAAATTTTGGGACAAATAGACTGAGATACAGTCGATTGACGAACATGGATAAAACTTAATGCTCCCTCGACTAGGCAGAGGCATAAAAATATTTTATGCAAAAGTTTCAGCACCAAAACAAATCATTGAGGAAAGATATCTATATGAATCTTTTCGTTTTTGATGAGCTATATGATCATGAAATTTTTTAACTACGGCTTTAACAATTGGAACTTGTTTCAAGAGGAGCTTCAATAAGAGGTCAGATTAATCAAATCACTTGTACTTCTAAAAGCCAATTTTACTGATGATTTACCGAGGTTGAGTAAAAGTACCCATATTTATAACTTAAGAAAAGATTTGTTGTTTACTTTTAAAGTTGTTTAAATTATGAATGGTAAACAATAACATGAAAGAGGGACGAAAGATACCAAAGGGACAGCCAAATTCATCAATCTAAAACAAACTGACAACGCCATGGCTAAAACTGAAAAAGACAAACAGACAAACAATAGTACACATGACACAACATAGAAAACAACAAGAATAAACAATACGAACCCCACCAAAAACTAGGGGTGATCTCAGGTGTTCCGGAAGGGTAAGCAGATCCTGCTCCACATGTCGCACCCGTCGTGAAAATAGATGTTGCTGAATAAAACAAGGGAAGAATACAGCTTTTATCATCAGGTTGATAAAGCATTGAAAAGAAATAGCTCATATTTTCTAAAGCTTCAAATGATACTGCTGATATTTACAGTTTTGTAACTGATGAAAACCAACTTGAATTAGACGAATCATTTTATTATGTAAGATAGTTATATTGATCAAACTGCATTTTTTTGAAATACTACAATTTGATTTAAATAACAAGCTGTTTTGACATAAATATGTAATCATTTTACTATTTTATACATTAACTAACTACAAATGAATGAAATTTCTGTCGCTTTAAAGCCTGAAATTAATAATTTATTTTGTTGTTGAAATTAATTAATAAACAGCTGATACAGAGATATGTCTTGCCGTTATGTCATTTTTGATGGTATAATGCAAAAGTTTGAAAAAAATGCAATAGTTTTAAGTCAACAGGTAAACTATTAAAAAAAATCAAAGTTAATGAACCATGAATGGATGCCAGGGGCAAAAATCCTCAGTTGAACTAAGAAATGCTCAAATAATGCTACTGCATACCAAATACAATTGACTTTTTATAAGAAGTTCACTTTAAACTGAACCATACACAAACATTAGAATGTACTTTGCAAAAATTGATGAGTGTGCAGGGTCAAATAACCTCCATGGAAAATGATTTGCAATGGATCTATGCCCGGCAGAATCTTGCTTTTTCCAACTGGGTGGTGCAAGAAATGTCTGGCTGTAAAATGAGTGCTTATACATTTAATTACTTGTCAAATTCACATGTCTTGCAATTTATATGCTTATATCTCACTAACAATTTGTAAGACAAAGCTGCCTGCATAGAGTTCTATATATTGTTACTGTATCAAGAATTCATATTAGCATCACAAACATTTTATTGCAGCATGTATATTACAATTTTTATTATGTAAAATGGTTACTTTCATAAATTTGTCATTTTTTCATAAATTTGATTTGATTTTTGTGTTTTCAGTGCGACTTTTAAGAACCGCTTTTGGGACATTTCGTGGCGGCCAGTTTTATTAGTGGAGGAAGCCGGAGTGACAAGAGAAAACCACCGACCTTCGATATGAAAGCTGACAATCCTAGTCAATAAAGATAAGAGTCTTTTGACTCACAACCTCAATGTTTACTGGCTAGTGATTACAATAATAATTACTTTAGACCACTTGGCCGCCGAGGCCCCCTTTTTTCTTTCATAAAATAGTATGCTACAATTATTAGCTACATCTGGGACTATTATACATACTAAAGTATAGCATTCCCAGACTACATGTAGTATTAAATACTTGATTAGGAATTAAGTCATAGATTTATGAAGAATCTCAACTTAATTGCTAATATAATATCTGATGGCATTTAAAGTTTACATCAAAATTAGAGATTTTCCAAAGATCTGTTTGGTGGGGGCAGTTATAGATTTTTATTCAATCTAATTTAGTGATATTGAGTCACAGCACATCACATCATGATTATCCGTTACAATACAACATGGTTCTATACATATAACGAATTTTTGAAATCTTGGTTTCGAGATATATCTCATTACTAAAGCTTTCATTTTTCGGCATATTTATATTGGGAATGTGCCTCCACCGCCTGGAAGGTTAATCAAGGACGGGGGATCTCCTGCACAAATTTCTCAAATGACCTTGAATGGGTTTCTGTATCAGAATATCAATGCTCATATGAGTGTAGTCATTTATAATATATGAACTTAAAACAAAGGCTAAAATTTCGCTAGAATCTTTGGCATTTAGCTTATACCTTGAAATTAAGAAAAAGAGTGTACTAATAATAAAGGATTTATTTACATATCAGGGCTTTAAAGAGTACATTTTTAACAGTATTGATTTTAAGATTACTATGATGTCTTATTTTGGTATGTAAGGAATCACCCATCAGTGTCTAATTCATTTACAAATAGTTTTACAGAGATGTAGAATTTGAACATTTTTCAAGGGAGCATGTATCTACCTTCAAAACATTTACTGGCACATTATAGTTATACATGTTCTCAGCAGTCAAATTGGAAAGTATTCTTAAATTTTAGCATGAGGGCAGTTCAAAACATACTTTTAAGAGGAAACAGATCAAGTCACAATCTACTTAAAAAAATCGTCCATAAAAATTAATTGACATTTGTAAGTAACCTTAAGTGAACAGAAACAGAAGTCTGTTTAGCTTGTTGTTTATATATGAACTGAACATGTTATTGTGTTTGTTTATACAAAATTACCAGCAAAGATACAGAAGGCATTTAATCATATACATTTATAGGCAGAGAAAATAACATCATCTTACGTGTTCACAATCATGTATTTTTTTTAAAAATTGATTGTTGATTTATATGATACAAAGTATTGACATTGTTATAATCCTACTGTTTTATTATAATGAAGTTAAGTAAAAAAAAACCACTTCTTACCTTAACCATAGCATTAACTGGTTCCCCTATATTGCATCTACAAGAATTTTGAAATCAATATAATCTGAATAGTTTCCAGTATAAGCATATCCTTATAATGATTTTTCTCATATATACTTATCAACACACAAAATGTAACTCAATTAACTTCGTGTGATGTGTGTTGTATATAAACTGACTGATTTGATTTAATGATTACAAGACATGTTCTTTATAAACTTGTTACACCATACAAAACCACTCGTAAATATATAACAACCTACTTTGAAAAACTTGACATGAACTGCACATTTAAAGCTGAATCAAAGTAAAAATTAGATGAAAAATGCAGTTCATACAAATTAATATAAATGAAGTTACAACTGTGTACTTCATAAATAAGCAAGCCTTATTTTATGTCATCATTGCATCATTTTATATGTTGTACTTTGGTATTTTGTATTTTTAATACTGAAACAGGGACAACAAAAGTACCTTTCGATATAACATATCACAACAGAACATACTACATATGTTTAAAATATAGTTACAAGAGTGCACGCACTGAAATGTCTCGCCTTCGTTACTAATCATAGATATTATATTGATAGTCCTAAGTATAAAGCTTTATTACAACTGTCACATAAACTTAACATTAACCAAGATAGCTAAACAAAGACACATAAAGCATCAAATGAGGTCAAGGTCAAAGACATGCACACCTTACAATCAGTCCATACAACAAATATAGTAGACCTATTGCAAAAAGTATAAGAAAAACAGCTAAAAGCTTAAAGTGCGAGGGTCTACGCTAAAGTACGATGGTGTATCACGCTAAAGTGCGATGGTTGTGTGTCTGCTAAAGTACGATGGCATACCATGCTAAAGCGCAATGGACCAAAAAGATAATGTTAACGGGCTTAAAACGTTTAGGAACACGGGCGTGTAGTAGTCTTTTTTCAAAAGCTAGTGTTACCAAAATTCAAAATTGATTTGTGTTTTGTGGTAATAATCATTGTATACAAGTTAAATTGTTTCTTAACATTTGGTTTTAGTCTGAAGTTAAAGACCGGAAACCAATTATATGGACGCACAGACGTACAGACGAACATGGATAAAACTTAATGCCCTGTCCACTATGTCAGGAACATACAAATATGTTAAGAAAAGTTCAGCACCAAAACAGATCATTGTAGAAAGAAATCTATTCTGAATATTTTCAATTTTTGATAAACTATATGATAGAAGTTTTTAACTAAGGCTTTATCTATTTAGATATAGGAAGATGTGGTGTGCATGCCAATGAGACAACTCTCCATCCAAATCACAATTTGTAAAAGTAAACTTAAATAGGTCAATGTATGGCCTTCAACACGGAGCCTTGGCTTATACCGAACAACAGGCTATAAAGAGCCCCAACATTACTAGTGTAAAACCATTCAAAGGGGAAAACCAACGGTCTAATCTATATAAAAAAACGAGAAACGAGAAACAGGTATAAATTACATAAAGAAAGAACAACTGCTGTATATAAGATTCCTGACTTAGGACAGATGCAAGAGAAGCTTCAATAAGAGGTGAAATCAATCAATTTACTTGTATTTTTGGAAAGCCTATTTTCGCGATAATTTATGGGGGATCATTTATCGAAGTTAAGTACAATAGCTATATTTAAAAGTTCAGCAAAGATTTGTGGTTTATCTCTAAAGTTTTTTTTTTATTATGATAGGTAAACAAATGTTAGTGAATAAACCAAGGGGGGAAATGTAGCTTCTGTATAGTCATCGGGTTGATAAAGCATTGAAAGGCTAAGATATATCATGCTAGAAGCTGCTAATATATTCTGCAAAGCTTCAAATGATACTGCTGATATTTACAGTTCTGTAACAGATGAAAACCAATTAGAATTAAATGAGTCATTTATTATGCAAGATAGTTATATTGATCAAACAGCACTTTTATTGAAATATTACATTTTATATTAAATAACATGCTGTTTTGACATAAATATATAATAATTTTACTATTTTATACATTAAATAACTACAAATGTATGAAATTTCTATAGCTTTAATGCCTGCAATTGATAATGTTTTAGTTGTTAAAATTGTTCATTAAACTGCTGACACAGATATATGTCTTGCCTGTATGTCATTTTGATGGTATAGAGCAAATGTTTAAATTAAAATGACAATTCTGCAACATGTAAACTATCTTTAACATTTAAAGACTGAAGGTGCCGAGGCAAAAAATCTTCAATTAAAGTAAGAAATCAGGGGTGATCCAGCCATTTTAAAAGGATTTGGGTTCCCAACACAGGATAAAGGGAAGGGGGTTCCAACTCAATTGCATTAATCGTCAAAAAAAAAAGGTCACCTCTTGCATCCGCAAATAGAAATGCTAATGATAATACTAACGCATACCAAATACAATTGAGTTTTTACAAGGACTTCCCTTAAATTGACCGAAATATAAACTTTAAAATGTACTTTGCAAAAATTGAATCAACTGTGACTAGTGAGCAGGGTCAAATAATTTGAAAGAAAATGTGATTTGCTCATGGAACAATGCTTTAATCTTGTTTTTTTCTACCAAGTCTGTGCAAGACAAATATCTGCCTCTAAAATAGGTTTTTCTATAGTGCTAAAACATTTTTTTTCTCTCTCTCTCAAAGGAACTTATTCTTAAATGTACTATCAAATATATTGAGGTATAGAACGTGCACCTTTTTTCACTCGTCAAAACACATGTCTTGCTGGACAATCACATTATTATCCATTCGTAGTTTTGATTATATCTCACTAACCACTTGTAAGACAAAGCTGCCTGCATAGAGTACTATATATAATTGCTGCATCATGAATTTCATATTAGCATTACAAGCATTTGATTGCAGCATGTATATCCAAATTTATATATGTAAAATGGTTACTTTCAGTTTATTTGTCAAGTTATTCTTCAAAAAAGTGTATATGCTAGTGTTAACTACATCTGGGACTTTTATACTATTAACTTAAGTATAGTATTCCCAAACTACATGTTGTAATAAATACTTTATCAGTAATAAAGTCGTAGATTTCTGAAGAATCTTTACTTAATTGATAATATAAAATCAGATGGCATTTAAAGTTAACATCAAGATAAGAGAATTTACAAAGATGTGTTTGGTGGGGACATTTATTGACTTTCATTCAACCCAAATTGAGTGATATTGAGTCACAGCACATCACATCATAACTATCCACATGGTTGTTTATAGTTAGACGTTTTCAATATATATTGAATCCCAATTTAGCTGCAAAAACGCTGACATGACAAGATGTACAAATGTCAAACTTGCAACAAAAGACAAGTTAAATTGCATGTAACAACTAAATAACTCAAAACGCATTGAGTTATTGAGAACATTTATTAAACATGTTGCACAGTCATTCCCAATCATTTAGACATGAGACATGAGATAATGAAAATATAGTTGCATGATGTTTCTTGTATGGTGTAAATGCATCCGGAAATGAAAAATCTCTGAGGAAAAATCTTCACTATTGTTTGATGATGAAAATGGAATGATATTTGTTCAATAATTTATAAGGAAAACAGTGGTAATAACATAAACAAAAAGACATGTTACATAACTCTGCCCAGTTGTTTTTTTAATTTTACATTGAGCAACCACAGAGGAAGCTGTTTATGATCTAAACAATACATGCCAACAGTTTTAAGTAATTTGCTATTAAATAAAATTTGTTCCAAAACTCATAAATCAACATAAAATCAACACGATTTTTTTTAATTGTACATACTTTATTCTGCTAAAATTTTCTCAGAATAAAATCCATTATCATTATCAGTTTAATCATCTCCGGTTTAAATCAATTGAATTCTGAAGTTCCCAGAAGGAACATTAAGTACATACTAAATTATTTGCCATATGAAAATAAAATTGTCTATCCAATATGATCAAATTAATGATGATTATCTAAATAATAAATAATGTTTAAAACCGTTACATAAACAATTCAATATTTACCAATGTGTCATGCATACATGGAAATGGTAAAGACAGCTCAATTAACTAAGTAACGTTATATATGACAGACACTTAATCGAATATATCATATATTGGAGTCACGACTATTCTAAAACTCATGTCAAAAATAAAATTCTGCCTATTCAAAACAAAAACATAAATAACAAGCATAAAATACAGTCCTTATTCAAAATCAAAACTACTCCAGCCATACATTGATATTACTTTTCTAAACATCTATATATAATAAATATTATCATAAAATCATTTTTCTTTGCAACATTTGGTTTAACTAGTGCAATTGACTTAAAAAAAAAAACACTTTAAAATAGCATATACATCCGACCTTCAGATGATGGTGTTATCGTAGATTACAACTCAAAGAGAAATATATATGATACAAGATGTTAACAAGTTTAACAAATTTGAAAAAATAACTAATTACAAGATTTGATAAAAATCTGCAAAATCAAATAAAAGCTTGGTTCAAAGAGCGACATGTTACTTCACTTTAGAAGATGCCATTCTTTCTAGACTTTATATTTTTTTTTTTTTTTTTCAAAAGTGCACAACAGTTTTTCATGATTAATATGATTTCTTAGCATAAAATCGTCCAAAATTATGATTGTCTCACTCAGCTCAGAGGTATGGAATCTGTTTTATGGAATTAACCCCACACACCCTTTCAAAAGTCCCAAACCTGCCATAGTTGAATGTATTGGAAGTCAGTCATACTACCTGTGCTTTAAAATTTCATTTAGTAAATCAGAGAACTTGAATTATAGTACTTAGTTTTCTCATTCATTTAATTTGAAGTGCCCCTATTATCAGGAAGTACTTTTAAAATACAGCTCTATGTCTTCATCATTAATGTCAGAGTAAGCCAAATAGATGTAATCAATGGAAGGAAGTGTAATTTATATTATAAGTATTCATAGAAAGTTATGATATACTTATTCGTAAAATATGACAGTTAAAAATAGACATTAAAACACAACAGTGCAATTTAATATACAGGCTTATCCTGCAAGAACGAATAATGGATTATTTGAAATATTCATGAAATGTAGGAAACATAAGAAGTAGCACTATTTGACATTTGTGATAAATGATGATGGATATCTTCAGTTTCCAGACCACAATACTTTCATTCCAACTGTTTCAAAAAATCTTCATAATTTTATTGAATAAAGACAATTTCTGCAAATTTTCCATGTTATTCAACAACAAAATTCTAGAGAAAGAAAGAAAACACCTTTGCATAAAGAAAGGCACCAATATTCAGTGGTTGTCGTTTGTTGCTGTTTACTTGTTTTTTTATTGATTGTTTTTGTATGTAAATCAGGCTGTAAAGTTTCTCGTTTGATTGGTTATAACGTTTGTCATGTTGAGGCTTGCTACATGATAAGGGTTTTGCTCATTGTTGAATGCAGTGTCCAATAAATGTTGACTTCTCTAGTGGAGAGTTGTCTCATTTGCAATCATAATACATCTTCTTTTACTTTTATAATAAAAAAAAATACATCAAAACACTAGACAGAACACTAAAGATTGAACGAAACATACCGAGCAATGAACTGGGGATTAACTCTAGTTTTCAGGTAAGCAGTTGAATTATTCCTGTTGAATCACAACCATGGCTCAGTCATGATAAACATAGTTGAATTTTCTAGAGAGCTATACTAGAATTGGATACTTGATATGTTGTCAAGAGAAGTAAGAGTTTATAAAAAGAAAACAGCAATGCCTCGCCAACCAAGACATTGGAAAACAATATGCTAGGCAACAAATAAACAGTATGCTAAAATACATAAAAAGATTTTTGTTTGTGTGTATTTAACACCTCATCCAGTAATGCAACTGATGATGGAACTTTTGTCTTATCATTAGAGCATTGTGATGGAACTTTTGTCTTATCATTAGAGCATTGTGATGAGCCATATCAAATCAATGAATACTGTTTATTTATTTTTATTCAATAAAAAAATCATGGATACACAGATAAAATCTCAATTCCTTCTCTTTATTAAACTCTAAAAATAAATCGTAAAATTGACAAAATAATACATGTGTCGCCAAGAAGCTAACAAACTGTATAAACACTGGTACTAAGCATCACTAATTAATGCCAACCAACCATAATTCAAAAATATACTGTTATCTTTTTGTTTTTAAAATATTCCAACAACAAAATATAAAATTGTAATAACTTAAGCTTACAGCAAATTAGAACACTCTTGTTAAAAATTTGACATGAATCATTTGATTGGGCTTTCTGACATGATAATTCATAAATACACTATAACAATATATTGTGACAATGTCATGATTTGATGAATTGAGTTATATTCATGATATGGCTGTGAAACAAATCCCAACTATTAAACTAACTAACAATCAATTTAGTCTTTATACATGTAATGCAAAAATATTTATATGATTTACCAATGATGAAAAACCATTTTGACTATTGTTTTTTTTAAATCATGTATTGAACATTTGTGTAAAACTCCATAAACATAAACACTTACATGTATCTTTTCTTAAATTATGAAGACAAGATGGCAAAAAAGTGGAAAAGTGTGTTTTTCTAAATCTGGTTGTTTGCATCTACAAGAAAAACATACTGCCTTAATCAGCAGTAATAAAACAGACACTCTAACATTTTGACATGGAAAAGGAATCAAAATGTTCTTTGAAAGTAATCAGATTTCCTGTTTAATAGAATCCTGCTCAAATTTGATGTTTTTACTACCATTAATAATCATCTTTATAATAAAATATCATACATTTGTTTCAAACTAATGTTCTTTTTGCCCCCCCCCCCCCTTTACCAAAAACAATGTTATGGGATACCTTTTATCCTTTTATGTCTCCTTTAATGATGGGAGTCAGGATATTCTAGTATTATTTCTTCGTTTTCTTCATATGCTATATTATCTTTTGACATTAACATTTGATATTTGGCATCACTGGGTTAAATGATTAGGCAGTGTGTCACATACAATCATGACCTTACCCTTTGACCTCAAGGTCAAGGTAGTTGATTTTTAGTGATTTTTTTGGTACACATATTTTGATACTTGGCATCAATGGGTTAAATGATTAGGCAGTATGTCACATACAATCATGACCTTACCCTTTGACCTCAAGGTCAAGGTAGTTGATTTTTAGGGATATTTTTGGTACACATATTTTGATATAAGGTACATGGGTTCAGCAGTTTAAGCCAATGTTTCTTGAACCATTTTAGATAACTTTTGACCTACAAGGTCAAATAATTGATTTTTCATTTGTCCTCCCAAAACCATATGTGTTCTTGTTTAACATGAAAGGACATTTTCAATGTTTATGCACTTGAAGACTTTGCCTATTGGGTTATTGCCCCTCTCCACATATAACAAACTGTTAAATATCTAAAAAAAACAAAACATGGTCAGATCATCTCTAAACCATACACAGTCTTCATTGCCTAGATATGACCTTAGACGTTCACCAATGATAGATTTTGCTCAATCAAATTGTTTAATAGACATCATAAATAACTTCCTTATCCATACCTCTAAAACATTTTCTTAATTGTCACAAAAAGATATAGATATTCCATATGCCTCTTGTATTGTAAATTGTCCAATAAAACAAAAACTGTTTGACTCTTATCCTTAACACATTTAAATTATGAACTTCAATATGAGAACTTGGTGTAAACAATACTTTACTTTAAAAACAAATATATAAATTTGAATGCATACAACTATACAATTACATGGATTATAAACAATATAACAACTAAACAGTTTACCATAGGTTTTGTTCCTGTGGGTCATTCCCTTTCCACCCCCACCCCCTTAATCTTCCCAGGGTGGTTTTGTATCATGATAATGTGATTCTATATTGCTTGAATGAAAATGTGGTGCTGAATAACATGAGCTTTTTTTTTTATAGATCATGTATTGGATGTGATGCCATAATTTCTAGAAACAAATACTGGTAGTATTTTCAAAATTCCTGTTTACCAGTATTTTATATGAAATTTGTCTCTGCTTATAAAGCATTACCATGAAGGGGAGATAAATCATCTTTTAGTTAACTAGTCATTGTTTTGATTTTCGGCCACAGGCCCGGTATGAGGGTTGAGCTGACCATAAATAAACATGTTTAACCATTGATTTTTTTTTTATATATTTGTCCAAACCCTGAATCATGTTGTCTTTTGGTTTTTTTTCCAGCTTTCATTCTTTTACATAAGTGAGGTCATTAGACTAGTTCTCTTTTACTATTTTATTGAACTTTGGCAAGGAGGTGGATTTTATACTTAACATATGGAACAATAATTGACAATAATGAAGTCAGTATAAGTCTATATTGTGACCTGTAGATATAACTTCAAATAAAGCCGAAGATGTGGTATTCTTGCCAATGAGACAAATTTCCATAAAAGACCATATAACATAGAAGTTAACAACTATAGGTCATTGGATGTACAGTCTTCAACAATGAGCAAAACCCTCACCACATAGCAAGCTTTAAAAGGCCCTTACATTAAAATGTAAAACAATTCAAGCAACAAAACTACCTGGTTTATGTAAAAATACAATGCATGAAATCAAATATGGTATACAGCAACAAACAACAACTGAATAACAAACTCCTGACAATGTCTTTTAAGTCTTTGATGGAAAATTGTCTAAAACTGTGGATTCATTTATTTTCGTGGGTACCAATTTTTGTGGATTTATGAAAACTTGCATTTTTCGTTGGTACTAAATTTTGTGGTTTTGGCAAAGTTTGCATACATTTCTTAAGAAAATTTGTAATTCGTTGAACATTTGAATTTGTGGTTCCCTGTCCCCATGTTATCCACGAAAATTAGTATCCAATGAATCCACAGTAGTAAACTTGAACTTATCTTTTAAAGAAAAAAATTACTTATAAAAATCTCTGATGGATTCTAAAAAATAACACCATATCAACACTTTTTGCAGCACCTAAAATCAATTTAACATAGTCAAGATAAAAATACATATATTTGACTATTTTAAATGAAGGAAAAATCTTTTAAATAATTGCAAATATGTACCAGGGCAGAAATGAAAAATGAAAATGAGATGAAAAAATGACTTAATATCATTGGATAAGCTTAATATAATGCCACCGGCAGCTCAGTATAATCTAACAAACATATGAGTGGTTAAGGCAGTTATAAAGGTTTTTCACTATAATTAGTTAATCAGGTTGAACACGGCTAACTGGTTTCTTCCTTATCTTTAGCACGACCATAAAATAAGAGAGGAAACATTCCTAAGAAACAGCCAATAGATACACCAACTGCTTTACCCTGCAATTATAAAAGAATACAGTTTAATTAAGAATCCAATTTTAGAAGAATAAATTCCATGTCAGTCAAATTACATTATTATGACTTTTGAAGAATGATATAGTGCATATTACTTGGTTTTGTTTACAATTATATATATTTTTTTGGAGGAAAATAAAGTAGGTGCTACTTTCGGTGGGTTTACTGACGTTCTGTTTGAGCAATTCTGACTGCAAGGTTGTTTTTTTTAAATTAGCTTGTTAATTAGATTATATTTGATATTTTGTCTTTTCTAAATGAAACTTATACAAAAGTACAATAGAGGCTTATAGAAACCTGTGTTGATCAACATTAAAAAACACATGGACTACAGGACAGAGTAAAAATCCTCTGTTTGAATGATCATAATTTGTTATAATCTAAGATTTACTACTGTTTGAATTGATCACATCTGATCTACATTTAGTAAGTTCTATCTTTGGGAATACTGCAACCTTTTCTACAAATTGATTAAACCCTTTTTTTAAAGTAATTAAATTTCATTGACAGTTATAATGGCATTCAGCTCAGTTGTTCCGCATATGTTCAACCAATACAATTCTTTAATAACTTTATAACTTATTCAATAGCAAAACAGCTTATAAAATAAAATTTAACAAACAAATTGTCCTAGATAATTCTTTGCAAAAATCATTAATATTATTAGCATGCTTGACTTAGACAACATATTGAATGTAGACAACTGTCATAAGTTTTCATCTTTATACAGTAATATCCATAACTAATAAGCATAAATATTTAATGAAGGGTTCATATATGTATCATATTAACATATTTTCATACTGCATATGCATTCAATTTGCCATAAGACATAAGACATAAAGGAGACAGATTTGTAAAAGCAAATTGCTTGTTTCTGAATCCTTTATATTATTTCATTGTATAATACATGTATAGTTTAATGTTGATTTATCAGAATAAATATTGTTTAAACTAAGACATACAAAACACATTCACAATCATCATCATCATTATCTGACTGCATATTCATACATCAAGCACTGTCAAACAGACAATATTGAGGGTGGTAAAGGGTTATGTTCATGCAACTTGTTCTGCCTTATTATTCTATGTGTTTTCCTGTTTTGATGTTTTATGTCTCTTTTTCTTGTGTTTGGTTCAAGGTGTGTGCTTTGTATTTCCCCTTATTTATTTTCAGTGTTTCTTGTTGGTATTTTCAATTTCTCATGCTTGTCCCACAATTGATAAAAAAGTAAACCAGGACTTATTTCAAAGTCAGTCCGGAGATTGTTTTAAATGATGTGTTTAATACATGGATATTAATGGCTATAATATTACTAATTACTATAAATACTATGAATATTTTTCTTCAAATCAGATGCAACTAGCAGATGCCTAAAGTTAACCATAGAATCTTCATGTCAATAAATATTAATCCCAAAGAACATCAGATTTTAAAATAACTTCTAGTACTTTTTTCAATATATTTACAATTTAATTCTCTTGCTTCCTTTTTCACCTTTTTTTATTTTCCGTGCAATGTTTTTGCGATTTTTATTTTATGTGTTTCTGTATTCATAGATAGTCCCCCTTTACCACTTTCAATATCATTCACCATTGATTTTACTTCAAAAAAGGAGATGTCTAGGTAACCATTTTTTTTTACCCCAGTCAATACTAGTGGTTAGTGATGAACTATAATTTAAAAGCATGTACATGTGTTAAGAGCAACAGAACTGATATTTATTTATGCTAAAGGCAATTAAATGACCTTGATATAGTAAATTAAATAAACCAATAAAACTAGACAGTCTTAGTTACGAATGACTCTTACCGTGTTGGATGAATATCGTGTCTGTTTCATATCTACTTGGTCAGGTTTCAATGCAGGACCTCTTACACCAAATTTACTACAGAGAACCTCTATATAATGGGCTGACCTGGAAATAAAATCATAGGAATCAAAATTTGCACAGCAGTATGGAAAGTCACTTTGAATGTAAATTCTAATTAGAATCTATCAATAATAAACATACAATATTGTTTCTTTGGAAAACTATTGCATTTCCATGTTTAGTGAACAGTGACATATTAAGAACAAAACACTTTTAAATGTGCATACTGTAAATTCACAAATTATAGCAATGTTTTTATTAGTGTGAAAAATGCAACAGGGTTATAACCACAATAATCTAAACCATGTAAACTTGCATTTTGAAATTTTTATGAATTCACTAGGATTTTTCTCAGTATCGCAAAAATTACAAATGACAATTTCCAATTATAAATGCACGCAATAATTTATGAATTTACAGTATCTTTTCAATAGTTCACATCATAATGAATAGTGTACTAAGTTTTTAGAAAGTTCACATCATAATGAATAGTGTACTAAGTTTTTAGAAAGTTCACATCATAATGAATAGTGTACGAAGTTTCAAGTTGAAGTGACCATAAATTACAATATCAATCCAAACACTTTAACCTGATACAGTTCTTAAGGATGTACAGAGTAATTGGCAGATATACAAATGGGGTGAAAAAAAACCCAGATAGGACATAAAAATCTAAGTGAAGAAAAAAAATTATGAAGTGTGCCAAGGTAGATAACTCTAATGTTTTATAATATAGTATTTGCAAGCTTTCATTGCTTACCTCCCTTATCACATGCTACTTACCCAACACCACAAACATCTGACAGCAGATTACCTAATGCAGCAGCTGAAATTTAAAATGATAATAAATATGAATGATAATAAAACAGTGAAATTTATACATGGCATTGTTACAGATTTACAATTAAAGAATTTTCATATATAAATATATAAATTATTTCTTTTCTTTTCCATTCCAAGTACAATCTACATAGATATAGGAAGATGTGGTGTTAGTGCCAATGAGACAACTCTCCATCCAAATTTTTTTTATACATGTTTACATCTATGGTATATTCTCTATCATTTGGGGAATATGAAGCAAAGCAGTATTTTCATTCATTACATATTTGCTTCTAACAAAATATGTCATTTATAAAAATAATCAAATCAATGAAAACATTAAACCTGAAATTTAAGGGAATATGTATTTAATTTGAAAGACCATACAATTAAAAGTTTGCACCCTACCTACATGAGCTTTTAAATATTTTAATGCAAAATTTAAAATAATTTTGTAATACATTCATTTTTAAGGGCATACAATACAGTTTTGATCCTATATTAACATTTTATTAAAATTTCCGTATAGACTGGTTTTTACCTGATTAAAAAAAATATGAATTAAAAAATATACCTTCATGTGCTACTTTTTGAGTAAAAAGAGGTCGTAATTTTGTTTATCATTTACTTAGACTAAATAACATATGATTTTTACTGTATGATAATAGCATTAAATTAACGTGAATTCCATATTTTTCGAATTGGTGCTTAGCGGGCTGATATGAAAAGTTTATCACATGCTTCAAGTGTTATCACATGCCTTTCAGTAACGTTATCGCATGGCATTCCGGTAAAACTCGGCAAATTCCAGAAAATACAACTCAATGCTACGTTATCACTGAAAACCATTACAAAGTAGTATACAAAACAACTATTTGCATACTGAAAAGTATATTTTGTAAAATAATTAAAAAAACAAAAGCAAAAAAAAAATCAATTTATAAAAAATATGTACTTTTTAAAAGTTTCAAACATAATTTAGAAAGTTAGTTTACAAAAAAGTTGACTTTTCCAAACAGTGTTTATTATGTATATTTTTGATTTTTTTTTGTCGTTTCGTCAAAATTTAAATGTTTTTCTTCTCTGTTGAGGCATATGATAAGAAGATATCATATTGCATGTACTAAATTTGGGGTCTGACGTCCGTGAACTTTTCACTCTTCGAACATCTATTTGGGAACCACGTAAAAGGATCAATATATGAATCTGTGATTTTTCTCCATTGTTGAAGCATATGATAAAAAGATCATAACATGTCATTTTTCATATTGCATGTATTATCAGCCCTCGGTCAATATCAGCCCTCGAGCCATGCGGCTCTTGGGCTGATATTGAACCTCGGGCTGATAATATATGTGATATGGAAAATGCCATGTAATAATCTGATATTATTAAATGATATGAGCAAATCAGCCCTAATACGGATAAATCAGCATGTGCAATACTAAAAATGTTCCACTGTCGATATAAATCAAGATTTAATATTGCTCTTCCAACAGGGCCAATACGAAAAAAAAACAGGGCCAATACAGAAAAAAGAGGGAAAACAGCCGTATTAGCCCTAGGGCTAATACAGGACGTTCACTTCTAGTTTTCAATTTTCTTACGCCATTACTTAACTTTGGAAGTATCATTATGCATAAAAACATTTGTATAATATTTTAAAATTGAAGTCATAAAATAAACATGTTAAATGATGTGCAATGTTTTGTAACGTCTTAAAGTTTTGAAACGGAAAAAACAGGGCCAATACAGAAAAAAGCGGGAAAAAAGGTGTATTGGCCCATGGGCTTATACGGGACATTCACTTCCGGTTTTTAATTCTCTTATAATCATTTAATAAAAGTGTTATGAACTGGCTGTTTCTGTATTGGCACTGGTATAGATTCAAGGTTTGCTGTATTGGCCTCGAGACAGGTATAACACTATAATATTTGGTCAAAATTTGGATTTGTGGCTGTATTTTCCATTCCAAAGGAAAGACATAACTTTTTTTGTTTTAAAAGATAAACACAAATTGTTATTTGTTAAATAATTTGTAATTTCTGTATTTTTTCTCTTAGAATATTTTCGCGACAAGTCATAGTTTCATGTCACGAAAATAACAATTTAAGTGAGCAACGTCATTACCTCCCCTGTAACTGTATCGTATGCCCTAAGAGTAAATAAAGCTCTTTACATACATCCTCTTCGAAATGTAAGGAGGAATAAAACAGATAAAAAAGGTGTCTCTGACGGCAACTATGCCTAGTCATACAAGCAGAAATACATTGTTTAAAAAAAATATTATTTTTTATTTCCCATTAGTTATATTTTTACTTATAAATATAAAAAAAAACAAACAAAGAGTCAATGGTGCAATTTTTAAAATTTAACAGAAAAATGTAAAATAGAAATTATAGTCAGGGAGATAGAAAATTGTGCTATCTGCCAACATGATGATTCATAACTTAAAACATGTCTTATACTGTCCCTGTAAGTAAAATTACTTGTCTCTAATGTATATATCAGAGTTGGGGTAATTGTAATCGTTAATCAGCTGTAATTGATTACAATTACAACTGAAACTCATACTTAAAATAAATAGTTGCTTGTTGGCATACTATTTGAACTTCAGATTTTTTAATGAATATGCCTACATATATACAAAACATGTATGTCTTCTGTCTGATGTTATAAAATATAGTTTATACAAACTTCAAAGGTGTTTGTATCCTGCTATCTCAATTGTATTTTCTTGTGGTCTCATATTGTATTTTCTTGTAGTGTTCTATTGTATTTTCTTGTAGACTCTTATTATATATTTCTTGTGGTCTCATATGGAAATATTATTTCTTGTAGTCTCATTTGGAAATATATTTCTGTAGTTTCAGTAGGAGGTTGTGTAATCTTTTGCTGTGTAATCTTTGTTTGTGTAACTGTTGAGGGATCCTGATATAGCAAATCTCAATAAAGTCAGCATTGCAATATGATAGCTAGCCCACATTAAAATGAGCAAAAAGACCAAATAACTGCTCCAAAACAAACTACAACCAAGACAAATATAAGGGGTTTCTGTGTGTAAACCAAAACATAGTCTCAGCAAATCATACTGGCTTAAAGCAGAAAGACAGTTAGAATAATAATATTTATTAAAAAATCATTTAATTTTGGCCCTTGAGAAACACTCAGCATACAAACGCAATTTTGAGTTCCTGCCTGAGCAAGTCAGCTTGCAACCTTCAGTGTAAGGAAGAACCTGCCTGCCCGACAATGCGCCAGCCGGGGAATGTGAAGCGAGGGTTCTCCACTTAGGTGATGAGACTAGGCGTCTCATCGGCAGCCAGGTAGTGCAAGGGTCTGCCTGGGGGATAGCCCATGTACTCGTGAAGTAGCAGGGGTCTATCAAACTGGCACTGGAATAAATTTGATAAAATTTGTCCCCGAAATGCTTGGGGATGAATGAAATTTTAGAAATGACCAGTGATAAAATTCCATTAAGGTCCAAAAACTCAGATGGAAACATATGAGTGCCCCCAAGGATTTAGGAGTTTGGATTATTCACCTTCAATAAAGTCATGAGAAAAATAAACAAAAAAAATAATGAAAATATATGTTACATACTGATTCATAATAATGTTACTACATGTACATGTATTACTAATGATATTTAGTATTTAAAGATTAGAAGTTAATGATAAAAATTTCTTAACAAAACTGCATACTTGTTAGGAAATAAACATGAGAATTTTATAAACAAAGGTATCCAGTATTCAAAACATTAAGTGATGCTATTAACATAGAATTCAGTATCCCAAATTTGAAAATGTTATAAAAAATGATATTCAGTATTCCAATTTAAAAAAAAAAATGCTATACAAAAATGCAATCCAGTATCCAAACAAGATTAATTCAAAATTTTATATGTTTAAAGATTCAAACATGATTATACTACCATAGTCAGTATATTCAATGATGAGAATGCTATAAAAATGATATTCAGTATATTCAATGATTAGAGTGCTATAAAAACGATATTCAGTATATTCAATGATGAGAATGCTGTAAAAAATTATATTCAGTATATTCAATGATGAGAATGCTATAAAAAATTATATTCAGTATATCAATGATGAGAATGCTATAAAAAAATATATTCAGTATATCAATGATGAGAATGCTTCAATGATAGAGTGTGTCAGTATCAGTTTCTGAAATACAAAAGCTGCACCAGATGGTTGATAAGATTTGAACCTTATAAGAAATGCAATCAGTTTTCAATTCAGAGTGGGGGAGAAACTGCCTGTATAACAATCTGCTAGTTTAGGGAATGTGGAGCGAGGATTCTCCATGAAGAGTGAGACATGGCGTCTCATTTGTAGATGTTTGTATGCAAGGTATGCTTGGGGATATCCCTGTGCTAGTACATTACCATACAGGCATGAGAACTATAAATCCATAATTCAAACATGATAAATTTTCCTAAACAAATTTGTGAAGAAAATGCCACTCTGTTCAGTTAAGGCAATTATAAAATGATACTTTCGGGCTAAAAAATTCTCATCATTGAATACGATGTTATTATATGCAGTTATATATTTAATAATTTTTTACGAGGTGTGGCAAATTTCACAGCTATAAAGTTCTGTTAGATTCTAGGGTATATGTAGTATTAAAGCTATGTATACTTCCATCTGCAATTTATCATTATGTGAGTAAAAGTTTAAAATACATTATACTCTACAGAAAATATCACTATATCCCATAGTATAAATATCTTTAACATCAATAAGACGATATAAACAATCTCTATAATATCTTAAATAAATAGGATAACTGTAAAGATCCTTGGTTTTGACATATTTTAGATGTAAAGTTGTCTATTTAAAAAGTGTATGTTGTCCAATTTTAAGAATTCAAATTGCTGGAATAGCTACATCCCGAGTTATGGAGTAGGTTTACAATAAGGTTCGATATAATATACTTCTAGACTGCTTGGGCACTGACGAGGCTGTAGTTTTTCCTTTATGATACATCACAATTACGGAGTAGGTTTACAATTTTGGTTCACAATCAGTAACATACTTCTGGAATGTTGCATGGGCACTGATGAGGCTGTACTACTGCCTTCTAGTCAATAGCTAATGTGCTACATGATCTCATTGAAGGTTGGAGAAATGATATGTCCACACAGATAACGGAACTGATATATACACTTATGTCCATGTTGAAATGCATTAGGTCTCATTTCAAAGTTAAATATCTGCCATGTCTGTAATGTAATCCTGTTTTAAAACCTTCTGAACTTGATAAAAGTGAGAACTAGTGCTGAATGTGCTTTAAACCACATAAGCTGGTAGAATATGATAAGAACACTGGCAATGTTCATGCTCTGTATAATATGTAGGTACGACTGAGGTACAGTTGAATAAATGTAAAGTTTAAAACAAGAGTGGAAGTAATATCCATGCCAAGTAAGTCAAGCTGTAATGCCACATCCAAAGTAAAAAGAAGAACTTGATCATGTTGATAATGTCTAATCCTTGTTGTAATTCTGATGAAACCAAAGTGCATACAGGATGTGTCTATGTCTCCATTTCCTCAGTGTTAAAATATGCAATATAAGAAATGAAGAAAGGTGTCAGTAATAGGCAAATCAAAAGCTGTACTTATGTAATAATTCTATAAATGTAAACTGTATAACAAGAAAATAACAGTTTGACTTATTTAGAATAATTCAAAAACTGAATAAAATATACTAAAAGTATCTTATATCTTATCTATCTAAGATCATGAAACTACTAAATAATTATTTGCAGAATGCATGAAGGCAGGGTATATATGAAGACAGCACGTTAAAAATAATATAAAAAAAGAAATAAAGATAAAATAAAGCATTGATCACTATATACTAATCCAAAAAATTAAAAAAAATAAAAAATCAGGATAACTAAAATTCCAAGTGGCTGTTTCTGAATAATATTTAAATTACAGAAGTGAATATTTGTTCAAGCTCGTCTCTAAATGCCTTCAGATAATAATAATGAAAAGAAAACACCAAACACCATACATCTGTATATAAGAAATAAAAGTTCAAACAAATATACTTGCCTAGAACAGTTGTGTAGAATGTAAAGCCACTTCAATATATAACACTCATGGAAATCTCTGTATGGTCACAAATATATAAGGATCTGATGATATATAGATCCTGCTCGATCACATAATACTCTCTAGCACAGTAACATGGTTATAAACTTCACATGAAAAACTACACAAGTTTGCAAACAATATAAACTCAGCTGTGTATAAGTAAATAAGATCCAAACGTGAAATAAACAAGATAGTTCATATCGCAAGAAGTAGATATCTAAAATTAGTATGGTAGCGGTTGAAAAATAATGCAGCCACATTGTGACATAATAATGGTAAAAGTTAAAAAACAAATGAAGTCCAGTGAATAAATTGAATAATAGCACTGTAAAACTCCATCAACTAGTCAGGCTGCTATGAACCAAGAAACTGATTATACAAAGACCATGCAATAGGCTTTACACACAGATTGGGTACATCTAACATCCAGGGGAGGAGACTGACCTACTGACCCTCAAATAATATACTATTTATTTTGTAATCAGTATTAAAGAGATCTGGTATCATATTCTGCTTTCCTCTCCCACAGTGATTGTTTGTGACATGTATCTGATTAAGACAAGATTAGTGTGCCTCCTAGTGAGATTCCAGTTGTAACTTCAAAGTGTCAAATGTTAACAAGTGGTCTGTGTATGTTAATTAATTGCATCCATAATGTCAGCATCTTTATCATAAAATTAATTACTTGAAAACTGAAATAACTTTTCTGTTTGTATAAACAATACTTAAATTACATATAAGTAACTATAAAAATAAGTTTACATGTTTTTATTCAGTTTACTTTTATTTTTGCAAACAAATTTAATAAGTCAATGTACAAATATTAAGAGGCAACCAATGATACAATTCACAGATCCATAGAGAGGGATTAAACTATGAATATAAGGTGGTGTGACCATACTAGTCCATTTTGGGATAGCATCCCTTAAACCTACATCATTTCCTATAGAATGTAAGAAAATAATTACTGTATATAAGCTTGTCAAACATTTTTCCTTTTAAAATTTAAATGTACCAGAATAAATTCAGCTATTTAAGAAGAATTTGTTCATGTTTATTGACATACATGTATTATTTGAAACCTTTCACAGAAAAATGTTTGTTTTTCTCACATTGATTCAACATAAACCTAAATAGCATATGTGCCTATAAAAAACAACACATCAAATTTAAATAATTTTGAGTGTAAAACTTACTCAACTAAAAATAATAAATGTTCCATGGGGTGACATTGACACACTATTTGGTATGCAAAAATAAAAAATATTTACAATATGATGATGTTCCGGACCATATGAGTATTTGGACCATACGTGTATGGTCATGACCATATGGGTATATACTCATATGGTCCGACCGTACACGTATGGTCGGGGTAATTAACACTCTGTTACAGTTTACCTTTTTAAATACATCTAAACTGTGCATATGGTATGACCGTCATTAAAAAGTCGCTATCATATAGGTAATTTTATTATTATATTATAATAAAAAGATAAGCTAAATAAAAATAAGAAGTTTCACATAGTTAATTTTACTCAATTGTCAAATTTATAGTAAACACATTTTATACAGATGGTCATTACCGATTTGTTATTACGAGTAAATGGCAATATATCGACTAAAAAATTAAATTCCAAAAATTTCTTAATGAACTGTTACATTTATATAAGAAGTCACTGCACTGGAAAGTAACATTCAATTAGTTTATTTAAGTTGTGTTGTGGAGATGGTGTATTGCAGTCATTTTACGATATAAGAGATGAAGAGCTTCTTAAAAACACCGTAGACATCAGAATGGCCAAAGAGCTCGGTATCACTGTACACAGCTGCAAAAAAAGGCTTGTTTTTCACTCGCAAACAAAATATAAGACTATTCTGCTACTATATATTGTCAACAGCAAATCACTACCAGACAATGCATAGCCTGTTGCCTTTTATTCCATGCCCTTCATTATAACAAAAATCTCTTTTTTACAAAACTTTCAATTTAAGATTGTTCTTTAATAGGATTCTACAATGTGATTAATTTTATTGAAATCAAATGTAAATTAAAAGAAACTGAACTTTGTACATTTTGTCCAGAAATTAAAGAAACTATTTGTCAAATTTTGGGGAATGTAATGTAACACAAAACTTCTGGCTATCTGTTAAAGATTAGATTAAAAGTTATGGCATTCTCCTGCCTTTAAGTGCAAAAGAAGTCATTTTAGGTGTCACATGTGTCTGAGGAGTCTGTCAACAGCAAAACAGTTAACTTAAGAATATTTTGTTGTTACTCAAATATCATATAAATAAATGTAAATGTAAGAACATTTCCCCCCACAAAATATGGTGGGATAGAATATTTGAAATATTGGATTAATATAGAAAAATACTCTGTATGTGTCTTAACCCCTGTACAAAAAGCAACCAGATGCTCCGCAGGGCGCAGCTTTATACGACCGCAGAGGTCAAACCCTGAACAGTTGGGGCAAGTTGAACACAACATTTAAGCTTGATACAGCTCTGAATTTGGATTGTGATTAAATAGTTGGCACAACATAGGTTTCTGACACAGAATAAATGTGGTTTTAGAACTTAAACTTAAAAACCTAAAAATTTAAATTGGACATTTACCTATTATGGTCCAATATCCAAAATCTAAATACATGGTAAGATTCAGCATATTGAAGAACCCCATATATCCAATTTTTGACTCTTTGACCTTAATGTAGACCAATTGGAAAACGGGACAATACAGTGCAATTGAAAATTTCTTGCTATTGTGCAATACTGTGCAATTGCAAATTTCTTGCTACAATGTATTGCGCAATTGAAACTTTCTTGCTATTGCACAATACTGTGCAATGGAAGATTCCTTGCTATTGCAGAATACTGTGCAATTGAAAATTTCTTGCTATTGCACAATACTCTTAATATAATATTTTTTTACCCTGATTTGAACCAACTTGAAAACTGGGCACATAACCAAAAATCTAAGTACAAGTTTAAATTCAGCATATCAAAGAACCCCAAGAATTTAATTTTTGTTAAAATCAAGCTAAGTTTAATTTTGGACCCTCTGCACTTAAATGTAGACTAATTTGAAAACAGGACAAAAAATTAAGAATCTGAATACAAGGTTCGATTTGGCATATCAAAGAACCTCAATAATTCATTTTTTTAATGAAATCAAACACAGTTTAATTTTGCACCCTTTTGGCCCCTAATTAGTTGGGATCAAAACTCCCAAAATCAATCCAAACCTTCCTTTTGAGGTCATAAACCTTGTGTTAAAATTTCATAGATTTTTATTAACTCATACTAAAGTTATTGTGTAAAAACCAAGAAAAATATTATTTTGGACCTTTTTTTGGCCCCTAATTAACTGTTGGGACTAAAACTCCCAAAATCAATTGCAACCTTTCTTTTGTTGTCATAGACCTAATGTTAAAATTTCATAGATTTCTGTTTACTTATACTAAAGTTATTGTGCGAAAACCAAGAAAAATGCTTATTTGGGCTCTTTTTGGCCCCTAATTCCTAAACTGTTGGGACTAAAACACCCAAAATCAATCCCAACCTTGTGTTTAAATTTCATAAATTTCTATTTACTTTTACTAAAGATAGAGTGCGAAAACCAAATGTCTTCTGCCGACGACTCCACCAATGTGATACCAATATACGACCAAAAAAAAATTCTGTTTTTGCGGTCGTATAAAAATGAATCAGGAATGCAATTTGCTAGAAGCAACTTTTATTTAATTAATTAACAAAATCTTATAATATCCTCATGACTTGATTCATCTTTCAAGTACTAATTAATTCTTTATAATGTGTATCTAATATTATACTGTCATGTATATATAATGTAATTTCATGTTTCATCATGAAAAATAAGATAATTACAAAATTTATATAAAAATTGTTTCTTTATTCTGAAGGAAAAGGTCTAATTAGGGATTTATCCAGCATTTCCAAACATAAATTCAGAAGAAATTTAAAATTGTGCATTAAAACTTGAATCATAATGAAAATGTATTTGATTGTTTCTGGTCATTACTAAATTCTGGATGACAGTCCCTACTTGTAACTGAGGTTTTGTTTCTGTATTTCTGTTCACATAGAGTTAAAGCTGTTTCCTTGTTAGGTTTATGTTGTATGTTCATCTATATAAAAATGAAAATGGAAATGGGGAATGTGTCAAAGAGAAAACAACCCGACCATAGAACAGACAACTGCAGAAGGTCACCAACAGGTCTTCAATATCCCACACCCGGAGGCGTCCGTAAGCTGGTCCCTAAACAAATATACTTGTTCGGTGATAATGAACGCCATGCTAAACTCAAAATTGTACACAAGAAACTAAAATAAAAAATAGTACTAGACTAACAAAGGCCAGAGGCTCCTGACTTGGGACCGGCGTTTATATTCCACTGTTAATGATAAACTAGAGGTTTCTAGCTCATTTGGCAATAATTTGCTATAATGATATTTATCTTTTTTTTATTTTTCCCAGTATAAAACTGTTTAATGCATAAAATTCAGTATATTTATGAGGCCATTAGTTTTCATTTATTGAATTGCCAGGATGACATTTATCATTTATGTAAAAATCAGGATTAAAAATATTTTCAAGATTTTATATGACAGTATCTGTGTATATTATTCCCTTGCCTTCATAATGTTATCTCGCTTAAGTTCTGTCTTTTAATATAGATTTTAAGATAATCACTTAAAATCACTAGAATTGTTAAAAATTACTCTTAGCAGGATTAAAATGGAATTTCTTTTTATTATATATTGAAAACTGCTGTTGATATATAGATGTCTTTTGTGCATTATTATGTCATTGACATATAATCAATATCTCCTTTTGTTTATGCAAAATTTTACTTTTCTGAAAATCTATGAAAAAATTTCCAATTTCAGAACCTTTTTGCACGTAATATCTAGTACTTACAGATACCTTGTGCAAGTAAGAGGAGGAAAAAGACAGAAAATTAAATATGAAACTAAAGGATAAGTTGTGATGAGGGGCTTTATTGAACTAATTTACATGTCTGTTTTATAGTTGAGGTAATAAAATAGTTGAAACAAGAAGTTTTCTATTTTTTACATCACAATAAAATGTAGTTTTGACGCCACAAAAAAAGCTCTTCTATAAGTTTTCATGAAAAATATATATAGATTTTGATAATCTCATGATTTTTTTTTAAAGATCTTTCAGGTTCATCTTTGCACATCCAAATGTGCTTCAACAATCATATTTAGCCAAAATCATAACAACTCCTTTATGTTGTACTCTTGAAGTACAACACATTTGAAGAGATATCAGAATAATATGACAACAGGCTTATTTTGTCAAAAATATATCTTCTCTACACAGCTAAAAAAAATAATTGTTTACTTGTTAGCTTGTATTGGTTTTGTTTCACTAAAACATGTAGTTAACTTTCATAAAATATATTGTGAGAACTTCAGAAGTAAAGCTCTTACCTGCCATTGTTGATATGCCAAGAAGAGCACCAAAAGTAACATCTATGTATTCACCCTAAAATATAAAGCAATGTGTTGGTTTACTGTACAGAATATTCACACATATAAATATATGTTTTATGTTGCATTATATCAACACAAGATCAGAATTAGTTGAAATAGATTCATCTGAAAACTGGTCTTATAGGAATCACATTGTGATATAACGCATTAAGAAACATTTTTTTTCATTTTTTCATTTTTTTACTCTTATTTAGTTCTGTCATTCTCAGCTTAATTTGATTGTGTGATGAAATCAGTTTGAGCCAATAGGGGCTGTATCTGTCATTCCTAATACTTTGCTAAATTCCCTTGAAACTGATTCTCGCCAACTATATTTTATTTGTTTGTTGCTGTTCATGATCAGTGACCATGGATATATATATCCCGACTATAAGTTTGTAATGGTGGAAGAAGCTTATAATCATGACTACAAGTTTTGTATTGGTGAAAGAAGCTGGCACGCATAAAGAAGAAGATCAACTTTTAGTTAGAAAAATGGCATTACTGGTCTTTTATGAATTGAGTCTTCTATGAGGTATGAAGTTTAACATTTAAATAAGCCAAGACTTCATCTTCATGATACTGGAGTCGTTTTCATAAAAAAATCTTACAAATAAGATTGATCATTAGTCATGAACAATTCAGTATACTTACTATCAATCTTAGTTTGATTTTTTTTTCGTGAAATCAACTCCGAAAGAGAATTCTGTTTCAAAACAATGATCAATAAAATTAGATATTACTCCAAATATTTCAGGTCAAATTTTAATAGAAAGTTAAGTAGCATACAGATATATATTTTACTTGTGTGCACCAGTATATGGATGTCTATAAACAGCGATTTGTCTAGTTTTTGTCTTTAACATGTCTAATGGTTTCTTAATAGTCAATATTTTAATACAATTGAAAATTGGTGTCTTTATTTTTCTTTTCTATCGATTACTAATACATAAATCATATTTTTTATACATTAAACCATCAGGACTTTTTTGTCTGATATTTCAAACAATCCATCATTTTCCAATATTAATGATAACCTTATAACTCTTCAGAAGTCTACAATGACTTCTATATTGAGAGTAACTTAAGATGTCTATACTGATTTCTTTATTAAGTAAAAGACACAATTATCTTTTCAACTCACCGCTGTAATCATCAAGAAGTTGTCAAGGAAACCAAATCCAATAAAAGGCAATGCATTATGAATGAAAACTGAAAAATAATTCAATTTATGTAAATAAACATTCTATAGAAGAAGTTATGATTCCCTCCCCAATCGTAATTTACCACAACAGAGTTATAAATCAAATTATTGTCGATGGAAATGCACTTAGCATATAATCGAAAAAGCCACATTGGCCATTCCTAAATATTAAATGTCAGATACTGCAATTCTTCAAATGTATATGACTACATGAATTCCAGTATATTGTCATCTATGAAGGCTATCAGAGGCTACATTATATTTTACCAATGAGAGAATCTTAAATTTTCCTTTATAGAAAAATCCTCCGTTTTAATACAGGCCTTTCTTCAAGACCCTTTTTACTTTTTCTCATCAAAGGGACCATTCATTAAAGGCATATATCCCCACTGTTCCAAATCATTCCCCTCCAGAAATGGGGATATTCATTTCAGTTTCTAAAAATCCCTTTGAAAGAAACATTGAGAAAACAATTTCATTTAACCACATTGCCTTTATCTAAAGTTGACATAAAATAAACTAATTTATAAAAAAAAAAAAAAAAAAAGATTACACCATCATCAGCATATGTCAACAAGAGTTGATAATGATTTTAATTTTGTGATGTGATAAATAATTCCCTAGGTTTTTCATCTCGGTATTGATCTAAGTGTACAATAACCCATATAATTACAAATTTCAACTCATTACATTAATGATTAGGGAATATGAGGGTACAAAGTCAGCAAGAAATTGTTATAATTAGATAGATTGACGTTTATACAGCACGCTATAAATTTCCAAGGAATTTTAAATACATTCATCACAAAGACAGAGACAATCATTTCTCAATAAGTTGACTCCAACATTGTTAATTGTTATTCATTTTCCATACTGAATACAGTATGGTACTTTAATGAAATACTTTATGAGGAAGATTATAATAGCAATTGTTAATATAAAAAAGTTGTGGTGATATTCCCAATGAGACAATTGTGCTTGTTTCTGAATCCTTCTCATTTATAGTTAGGAAAGTGCTTTGTACTATTTTAATAGAGTGTATTGAATACTTATCGGAAAAAACAAATACAATAGAAGTAAATCTTGACTTTCGAAATTAATGACATTCAGTGATGAATAAAAATAGAATATTTGGGTCCACCAAAATCTTTTCTATATCAAAATTACAGAATTTCACTTGTAATGTTTTGGATTTTTGTAAATTTTCAGAATCCTCTGGTTTTATCTATCTGAATGCCTTAAAAAAATTGGCCCATTGACCCCTATTTTTCTTTTTAGAAATCTTTTACATGCATAATTATAAGCCATCTGTAAAAGTTTTATAAAATCTTTATTTACCAGTTGTTGAGAAATTGTCAATGATAATGCTATGTAAAATCAAGAGAGAACATTTGCCTGCCAAAATTTCAATGGCTTATATCTCAAAAACAAGCACATTGACCTGTATTTTAGTTTTGCTCTTTTTGTTCCCTTATTAATCCCCTATCAATATATACTTATGTTATGAAAAGCTAATTATTTTGAAACTGAGTAGTGTACTCCCTTAATGCTTTTATATTAAAACAAATGGTATTTATTATTCACTACTTGTTACCTCTTTTGAGCTGATCAGCTGTTGGAGGTGTACATGTTGTACCAGATGAATCTGAAAGAAATAAACAAATGGCAAGAATTAGAAGTGCTGTTTGTGTCATTAGTTGTATAACAAGTGACTAAATAAATCTTTCTTACAACGCTGGTGACCAAATTCTTTAGGTATATCAGAGACATATATACACATATATATGTGTACATATGTCTCTGGTTATATCAACATTTATTTTAGCATTTCCTTGTGTAGAATTTTAATTTTTTAAACACAAATCCTTCCATTTTTGTAACAGAGTTCCATAAAAGACACAATAACCTTAAAAACATGTCTGATGTCATGAAATTCATGAAATTCTAATAAGTTTGAAAGAAAACAACATTCCATATGTTTAATCAATGATGTTTGTTATGCATTGCTGCAATGACTGCTACAATTCAGGAAATAGAACTTTTAACATGCTGCTCCTTACTATTGGTTGTATTTCCTGTCATTTTCTACATGACATCACAATTATATTTGACTATTAGGTCTGTTAACTCTTACCAGGACACCAATTTGTTATTGATCAGTTTTGTTTAAATATACTAGTGCTATTTGTTCTAAACTTTCTTAATCAACATCTTGTCGTTTTATTTGTCAAACATCAACCAGTTCTATAATGGATTTCTAAGAGTTATTTTTAGATATCTTCCATTTATGGCATCTTCTCTGGCATTTCTTTGATTTTTTTTAATGGTTTTAAAAATACTCTCACTAGTTTCAATTATAAAATGGTACAGAACAGTATACATAAACCATACAGAAAATATACCACAAAAAAGATCTTATAATCAACATGCTTGTCCATCAGCCAAAAAAACTTTAAAACAAGAATTTATCCTCTCCATTTATATATATTTTGTATTAAGTACTTTGTTTAAACCAATATGCATGCAAAATGTATCCTAAATCTTGAATCAGTAGTTACAATAGATCTATCATACTAAAAAAATGTATTGTTTCTTTGATAAATAAATGTTTTAATGGAGTAAATCATTCAATTTCTACATTTTGACATTTTTTAAAACTTCATAAGTAATAGGTTTTTTTGTACTTTAATGTTTAGGTGTTAATATACTACATTTGTACTTAATCTTTCTGCACACATGATGTTAATTCTTTTCTACAGCACAAAACCTGTGTACTTTGCAAAATGGAAATCATCGGTTTATAATAGGTGAATTGGTTTAAATACTACTGAAACATACAAAATTAAAGCCCCACAATTGTTTCACATGCTTTTACCAACTTACCTAACATTTTCATTTCACAACCTATTTATGATAAAGATAATCAGTAATACAAACTTTTTAAACCACAAATGTTTGTAACAATGTTTTTGTTGACCAACTCAACAGCATTTAATTGTTTAGTTACATTAGATCTTTCTTTTCTTATGTCACTATTGAAGGAACTGGATTTGGTTTTGCAAAAAAAATTACGACTAAGATTGCTTTTAAATACCTTAAATTGTTCATGACTTACTATCAAGCTTATTCTTAAGAATTTTGTTTGGGAAACTCACTCCTTGATTTTTTAGTAGATATCCTATATATGTTTTTTTCCCTGTTGCCTTACCTGAAAATGATCATGATTAATACAGGTGTTTCATTATCTTTCGTGTTGACCGGTACATTCCTATTTGTAGGTGGTACTTTACAATGTATTCAATGAACATCTTATATAAAAATTCATGAATTCAGGCGGTACTTAACAGTAGCATAGGAGGGTAAAAGTACCGGGTACCTCCTCTTAATGAATGGCCTGTTAATATTGCTTTAAGGATCACTGTATAGTGCATAGCAGATATTTTATTTTAAACAGGTTAATGGAGATGACTTACTGATTTTCTATTTGGAATTACAAAATAAGAAATTGTAAGAGTAGTTTTTTTGTGATTTAAAAGTATGAAATTACCAATAGTCATTATATAGCAAAAAATGTGACTGAAGATTTGTGTTACTTTATATTCTCATGAAAATATTTAGTCATTTCCAACCTTAACAAAAAGCTAAAGTTCAATTTTTGTAAGTTACTTCACTTCCCAATGTCAGTTGACATTACTTATTATCTTAACTGACCAGACTAATGTCCAAAGTCATAATAGATAAAGGGGCAAGTGATGGCTTTATTGAGCTTATAATTACAATTAAACTGCAGATAAACTGTATCAGTACAGTATTTGTGATTAATCAATAATAATAAATCACTGCATACAGTCTCTCTCCTTGTAATGTTTGCCTTTAGGAAATACAATAGAACTATTATATATGTACAATAACTGGAGGCACAGATTTACAAAAACTTAATGTTTTCCTCTTTTTAATAACCGCAATTCATACAGAAAAAATATGAGTTTGCTTGTTGGCAATACAATTTGAACTTCAGATGTTTAATGAAAAGGCCTACATTTACAAAACATGTATATCTCTTGTTTGAGATTATCAAAATAGAAAAAAAAAAAGTTTATTTAGAAATAAGAAAACAAAATATTACAAACCTGAATGTTAACATACATGACATATTTCCATTTATTTTATTTTTATTTTTGCAGGCAAAATTAAAAATCTATTTACATAGTTGTAAATATTGAGAGACAAAAAATGATATATTCACAGAACCATCTAGAGGGATTAAGCTATGAATATAAATGTATAAGGTGATGTGGGCATAATAGTCCATTTGTAGATAGCATTTCTTACCTACAATACTTCCTTTTAAATGTGAAAAAAATAAGCTAATAAAACATTCACGTTTCCTTTTAAAATTCAAATGTACCATATAAAGTTCAGCTATTCAAAAACAGTGTATTCATGTTTATAAACAAACATGCATTCTTTGAAACCTTTAACAGAAAAAATGTTTGTTTTCCCATGTAAGATTCAAAATAAACATAAAATAAATGCCTATAAATAGCATCACAGCAATTTCAAATGTTTTGAGTGTGAATTAATCAGTTCAAAGATTATAAAAATTACTCAAATAAAAATAATAAATGTTTCCTGAGGTGATTTTAACACACTTTTTGGTATGCAAACATTTAAAATATTTACAACATGATGGCACATTAAAGGCAATGCAATATTTCACTTGACACACTAGCTTCATCAGTATGTGAATGGTATAAAATCATTCAGCTTTCAGTTTTTGCACACCAGCAGATCTAATTGTGTTGCATAAAATTGTATTATTTTCAAGATTTATAGTCTTGCAATTTTATTAAAACAGTACAATTAGACCTGATTTTACTCTAAAAACTTCTTCAGCTCAAAAGTTTGAAAATGTATATCACGATTCCAATATCACTTGGAGCTGCATGTCTGTTGAAGCTTTATGAGTATGTTTAGTGAATTAATGTGTTCATTTGTCATGACATTGTAAATATTTTATATTTTTCGTAGGCAATCTATATAATTGTATATAAATGATATGTAAGCTTTTGTATAAGTTAAATTTGGAAATTATTTAAAATAAAGGAATGAATCTCCCTCATGCAAAGCTCTGACTCCTTGCCCAGCTTTGGCTATACTTTTTGGTTCATTGGGGTTGTTTAACAGCTCTTCATATTTTTAATAAGCTTTGGCTTTTCAAATACTTAGGCCTCAAGCATCACTACAGAGTCATACTGTAGAAATTTGTATCTGGAGCAGAAAAATTGGTACTGTTTATGAAATTATGTTATTAAATTTAAAGTCCTGAGAGATAAAGGTGGCAGTAATTTCTAGGCAGTGTTGTAGTAGAAATGGGAGGAAACAGTGCAGCACTTCTGTTAGGCAGAACAAATATATGTTGACACATGTCCTCGTCCTGTATAATATTGGTAGGAAGAAAAGAATAATATGTACTGGAACACTGTCCTAACTGTGTGGCTTGATCTTTAAGGCCCATATATTTTATCAATACTAAATGTCAAATAAGATTAATCTTTAGTCATGTTTACTATAACTGTATATGGGTTTGTTCTAAATACTAATATTGTATAATACATACAAGTAAATGTACATGAATTTTCAACAATCAACAGAGAATATTTTCTATTTCTATCTTAAAATTTAATATGATTTTCCATGCATCTTATATAGCAAAAGTACCTTAAAGTATCTTATCTCCTAACTGATGCTATAAAATGGTAATTACTTCTTTACTCAGTAATCAATTGTCATGATAATAAGTATTTTAATTTCGCATAAGCAAAAAGAAAAGAGTTATTGAGGTGACTTCTGAACAACTTGTTGAAATCATTGGAAAATAATTTCCATATTTCTGACTTGATATAATCTGATTCATTATCATTTTCAACATGTTCAATGGAATATGAAAGGTTAAATCAAAATGTTCGATTTAAGAAATCTCCAACTCATCAGGCAGCTACAAAGAATTTAAAATTTGAACAATTACATTTGTAAGTGTCATTCTGGCCCAGGATTTTACGTAATAGTAATTTTAATAAATCCTTGTTCAAATACAAAGATAAGAAAAATTAAATAATCTTTATAAGTGGAAAAGAAGAAGCTTAAGCAGAGAACAATATATGTACATGTTTCTTGCTTTTAAAATAAGGTCTTAAACAAAAAATGTGCAAATATAAAATACAATTCACAATGCTCACAATATTTAAAGACATGTAATATGAAATTTAACACAATGCTCACAATATTTAAACTTAAAGACATGTAATATGTATGTAATTTAACACAATGCTCACAATATTAAAGACCTATCAAACTACTTTGTGAAAAAACAAAACTGAATCAAAAGTAAAAAATAAAATATGACCAAAACTTTTTAAATTATAAAACTATAAATATAAACATGATAAATGATCTTTTCTACATAGTACATACCTTCTGTTTTCCTTAACAAATCAAAATTCTGTAATTCTGAAAGTAGCAGATTTCTTTCCATTGGCTTTAAGGCATATACAAAGTCTTTTGCTATAGTTTGATCATCAACAGTTCCATGTAAATCTCTATAAACAGAGCTGTATTTATTGTAAGATTTTGAAATAGACACATGTGTGTATTTGTGTGTTCCTCTTGTTGAAGTAGTTTTTATTACATGAACTTTACTCTGTAAACTTTTGCACATGAAACAAACTCCACGCTGGAGTTTCAAAGTCGCAGCAGCCATAGTGTCTTTTACCTTTCAACGAAAGAAAACCATTATCGTAGAGCCTCAAGAAAATATTGATTTTAACCTATCCTTGTTCTGTTGTCATTCGCAATGTGGCAATGTGAAAGTAGAGTTATTTCCCTTCACGAGTGCACAGTGCAAGGGATCCTTCAGTGCTTATTTGACTTTCGTTTTATATTTATTGACATAAATCTTATATTTAATGCAAAATCCATTCAAAAACTTTTTTTTTTATTATTAATATGTTTCTAGAGTAACCACCAAATCTGATAACTTTTTATTTATCTTCGTTAGTTTAAAATGAATAGTTATCTAAATTGAAAGTAGATATTCTCCCTATACTTCTCATGTGATTGGACAAGATGGCAGACGACGGAAGACTAACTTTGGTCTCTTTAGTGGTGTTTTTGACATTGTCAAGTGCCCTGGGCCAGACACCAGTGGTACTTTGGCATGGCATGGGTAAATTTTGCATATGTCACATATAATGCAATGAAAAATAATTACAAATTATGCAAAACAACATTGCACAAGATATGAAGGTACTTTGTTAGGGGAGGTTTGGTAGAAATGCAGGTTGACATCAGAATCGGACTTCTCTTGAACTGAAATGTGTGTATTGTTATGCGTTTACTTTTCTACATTGGTTAGAGGTATAGGGGGAGGGTTGAGATCTCACAAACATGTTTAACCCCGCCGCATTTTTGCGCCTGTCCCAAGTCAGGAGCCTCTGGCCTTTGTTAGTCTTGTATTATTTTGATTTTAATTTTTAGTTTCTTGAGTACAATTTTGAGATTAGTGTGGCGTTCATTATCACTGAACTAGTATATAATTGTTTAGGGGCCAGCTGAAGGACGCCTCCGTGTGCGGGAATTTCTCGCTACATTGAAGACCTGTTGGTGACCTTCTGCTGTTGTGTTTTTTTATTTGGTCAGGTTGCTGTCTCTTTGACACATTCCCCATTTCCATTCTCAATTTTATGTATTGGTTTCTTTCACGTGTTTGTACTTTTTGATATATGGACCATAATTTGCTATTGGGCTCGTTTCCTATATGACTATAGAAAAGTGATAAAATTGTGAATTACTGAAAGAAAAGTTGTAACTACATCTAAAGATGCCATTATTTTTATCAACATACAAGTGTATGCTACTTTTCCCTAGAAAAAAAAATTGAAATATACAAATTTCAAAGATTCTACAACCGTATTTTTGTGTCGTTTCTCGCGTTACTTTTTGCGTCCGAAGAGCATAACGCTTACTGATTTATAGAAGAAAATCCCGAGAACTATAAGTATTTATGTAGCAGATGTAAGAACAGTGGCGTGACTTTTGTGTCCGATTTCCTACCGCAAATTTTAGATGATGTAATCTGCTTTGTTGTAATAGAATTCTTAAAAACAATATGGAAATATGAACTCTTGCGAGATGTTCAAACAGGTAAATCAGAGATGATTTACATTCTTGTTTTGATCTTCGTAATAATTAAGTAAGAAAATGACGTTATCGTTATGCGTTACATTTCACACGAAACAGAAGTCCAGTTATTTATTAAAATTGTTTTTGTCCTTAAGTTCTAATCATTTCCGGTCATATGTGAAACATGTGACTAACATGTGATCACGCCATTATGGCCGGATGTACGAAATACTAGGTCTGAACATTGTTTTTGTTTTCAACGGGATGTTAGCAAACATAATCTGTAGACTTGTTTCGTCTTGTTTAAAAGAGGAAAATACAATTTTCAAAGAGATTGCGCTGGGGGTCTATTATTTTTCCTATGTGCATAATGTTACATACGATCTTGTGTGAAAATAAATGCCCAATGACCTGACGAAATCGATTTCAGATTTGACCGACGTTTAAACACACTACGTTTCCCAATAACGATGTAAAGGGTCCTTGGAAAATTCAATCGAAATTACGTCTCTTATCATGGTGCCTATGTTTGTTGGATTGATTTTGCTTCAGCAGTAAATATGACTGGATATTTTAGGTGAATAAAGATAATGAAATGAAAAATGCATGTTAATATACCGTTACACTTGGAATGTACAAAGTTGGTAACTTTGTCACAATTTATAATTATTTTTTTCTATTCATGTTCTGCAAACACTTTTCAGAAACGCAATAAACTTGTCAAAGGAAAAGTAAACTTTTACCAGGCATGACTTGAAAGGAAGTACTTTATTGATTTTAGCCCACTAAAGTAGGTTAAAATGTGGAAACCATGTAGACTGTGTACAGGTCACAAATATCACATGGTGCCTATTTTAAAGATTTTAATTCAAAGTTAAAAGTTTTTTTCTTTATTGGATTTAAAGAATTTTACATTGCCAATGATTTGGAATAAATTTTATATAACTGGAATTTCAAAACCAAATATAAATATATTTTTTTGGCCAAAACATCAAGATACAAGGATTATGGTATCCTGTATCAATGAAGAAAATATGGAAAATTCTGAATAAAATGTACTAGTTGTTTTCAAAACAAGCACATATTTAGGAGTTTTATAATACTGTTACATTTAAGATGGATTTTAAGAAAAAGTATACTGTTCAGATTATTTTAAGCAGATTTTGCAATAAAATAAAACTAAAAAAATGCTTTCGGTTTCTTATGGTTTCCTGTCACTTTTAAAAAAAACTTTAATATAACATTGAAAATAGATTTTAAATATTAACATGAAGCAAGTAACACTATTAATGGTGTTTATTTATGCCTTTTGAATTATATTGTGCAAAATAAAGAAAATAAAGATTGGTTTCCTGTTTGGTTTCCTGTCGTGAAACGGTGAATCAAAATGTATTAATTTTTTCTCGAAAAACTCAATTGTTCCATTCATACTATTCTAACACCAACACAACCCACAAAATAAAAGTTAAAATTTTAGAACTTATAAAAAAGGATACAAAAAGAAACCAAAGGCCAAATACCAAATTATGGTCCATATGTGTTTTTGTGTTTTGAATTAGATACTGTAAAGCAACTTATCCCTGTGAGCAATTAATTTTTTTGTAACTTTCTCAAGAAGAAAAATTAAAGTGACTATAAATCGCCGCAACAATTTAAAACTTTTCGCGGATGATGTGTTTTTGTATTTCATAATAATTAGGTCTTTCCACTTTTCGTGGAAAGACCTTTTGTTTTTCTTCTGATTATTTTTTTTTTCCTTCTGCCGTCTGAGATGCTTTTTTGTTTTACAACATATCAAATGGATGTTTGGCCAATGATGTTGTTCAGTAATGGAGATTTCAAAACTCACCCTGTGTGACCGAACACTTGATCTTATATGAGTTATCTCCCTGCGTCCCCTTCTCATCACTTGGCGTCCGGCGTCTATCGTCTGTCGTCCGTCGTCCTGTGTCTGTCGTCTGTTGTAACTTTTTCAAAAATCTTCTCCTCTGAAACTACCGGGCCAAATTAAACCAAACTTGGCCACAATCATCATTGATATATCTAGTTTAAAATTTGTGTTTTGTTACCCGGCCAACCAACCAAGATGGCCGCCATGGCTAAAAATAGAACATAGGGGTAAAATGCAGTTTTTGGCTTATAACTCAAAAACCAAAGCATTTAGAGCAAATCTGACAAGGGGTAAAATTGTATATCAGGTCAAGATCTATCTACCCTGAAATTTTAAGATAAATCGGACAACCTGTTGTTGGGTTGCTGCCCCTGAATTGGTAATTTTAGAGAAATTTTGCTGTTTTTGGTAATTATCTTGAATATTATTATGGATAGATTTAAACTGTAAACAGCAATAATGTTCAGCAATTTAAGACTAAAAAATAAGACAAAATGACCAAAATGGTCAATTGACCCCCCTAGAAGTTATTGTCCTTTATAATCAATTTTTAACAATTTTCATAAAATTTGTAAATTTTTACTAACATCTTCCACTGAAACTACACGGACAAGTTCATTATAGATAGAGATAATTGTAAGCAGCAAGAATTTCAGTAAAGTAAGATGTACAAACACATCACAATCACCTAAACACAATTTTGTCATGAACTGTCTGCTTCCTTTGTTTAATTCACACATACCAAGGTGAGCGACACAGGCTCTTTAGAGCCTCTAGTTCTTGTTATCGCTATATCTCTAAAACCGTAAAAGATTTTAACAAACTGTTTTCACCAAATTGTTTGTCTACTCTTAAGAATGATTTTTTTTAGACTGAAGTGATCAGAATACATCTGATGGGAGTTATTTCCCTTTGAAAATTTAAAATAAACGATATGTTGTGGTAATTCATACGGTAAAAGTTGTAGAGTCCTACAGTCTTTTTATATGAAGTCCTTGGTCCATATAAAGGAAATTGAGGTCAAGGTCAAAGGTCAAGGTCATGTTAAAAATTTTGAATTTTGCTTCTTATCGTTATTAAAAAAAAACTGTATCAGTTAATGAGATGATATGTTTGAAAAATCCCTGTTTACAATAAGGCGCAACTTTAACTTATTCAGTCGAAGTGTTTTGTTACCCTTATAGGAGTTTTCTCCCCTTATGTATTTGAAATCAATATTTCTCCACAACCATACATGTGATTGACTTAGGACCTTCTAATTTGAGTTCACTGACCCATGACATTGAAATTGAGGTCAAGGTCAAAGGTCAAGGTCATGTTTTAAATTTTGAATTTTGCTTGTTATCGTTATTCAAAAGAAACTGTTACAGTTAATGATATGATGTGTTGCCAAATTACTGGTTACAATAAGGCGCAACTTCAACCTTTTTCAGTTAAAGTGTTTTGGTTAAACCTTTTAGGAGTTTTCTCCCCTTTTTTATTTGAAATCGATATTTCTCTACAACCATAAAAGTGATTTGACCTGGGGTCTTTTGATTTGAGATCAATGACCTTGAAATTGAGGTCAAGGTCAAAGGTCAACTTGACATTCTAGATTTTGACCTTTGCTTTAAATTTGTTTTTATTCATTATAAAACATTTAAGTCTTCTGCATATATACCTATTAATCTTATTTTTTTTTGTATCAGTTGAGGTACCAAATTACATCAACAAGGAGTGACCCTTTCTAACATTTTTTTAAAAATTTCATTCTAATTATCGAGGTGGAAAGACCTTCAATTGTTCTCTGAAGATTTGGTTTTTAATTAGTACTATGTTTGCTTTTTCAATGGAAATTGTGATGTCACAATGAATTTGTGATAGAAGATAAACCTGAAATACAAGGATGAATCTTTCCTGGTCTAATAGTCTTAGTGTCATCCAGCACACATTTGTGAATCACAAAATTAAATTTGCAGTGAATAAGATTTGAAAGAGCTTAAACTCAAAATAAAGTATCCACAAAAAAAAGTTGGTTTATGCATGTTATAGCTAGTATTTAACCACAAACACAAGTAACAATAAACAATAGTAACAATAAACAAAAGTAACAATAAATAATAGTAACAATAAACAAATGTAACAATAAACAAAAGTAACAATATAGTAACAATAAACAAAAGTAACAATAAACAATAGTAACAATAAACAATAGTAACAATAAACAAAAGTAACAATAAACAATAGTAACAATAAACAATAGTAACAATAAAAAAAAGTAACAATAAACAAAAGTAACAATATAGTAACAATAAACAAAAGTAACAATAAACAATAGTAACAATAAACAAAAGTAACAATAAACAATAGTAACAATAAACAAAAGTAACAATAAACAATAGTTACAATAAACAAAAGTAACAATAAATAATAGTAACAATAAACAAAAGTAACAATAAACAAAAGTAACAATAAACAAAAGTAACAATAAACAATAGTAACAATAAAAAAAAGTAACAATAAACAAAAGTAACAATATAGTAACAATAAACAAAAGTAACAATAAACAATAGTAACAATAAACAAAAGTAACAATAAACAATAGTAACAATAAACAAAAGTAACAATAAATAATAGTAACAATAAACAAAAGTAACAATAAACAAAAGTAACAATATAGTAACAATAAACAAAAGTAACAATAAACAAAAGTAACAATAAACAAAAGTAACAATCAACAATAGTAACAATAAACAAAAGTAACAATAAAAAAAAGTAACAATAAACAATAGTAACAACAAACTTGTAACTATTCTAGATCCTTTACCAATCAGTATTTAAAAAAGAAGATGTGGTATGATGTGCCAATGAGACAACTATCCACAAAAAAACCAAAATGACACAAACATTAACAACTTCAGGTCACCGTACGGCCTTCAACAATGAGCAAAGCCCATATCGCATAGTCAGCTATAAAAGGCCCTGATGAGACAATGTAAAACAATTCAAACGAGAAAACTAACGGCCTTATTTATGTAAAAAAAATGAACGAAAAACAAATATGTAACACATAAACAAACGACAACCATTGAATTACAGGCTCCTGACTTGGGATAGGCACATACATAAATAATGTGGCGGGGTTAAACATGTTAGCGGGAGCACTGTTTGAAGAAACGTCCTGAAATACATGGGTATTTAATCAATTGCCAAACATTTGAATTTATAAATTTTTTAAATCATATATTTATATCAGTGTCAAACAGAAAAAAAAGTAAACAGTCTTCACAATGAACTGTTAAATCTACAGGCTCAGATCTCAATTTTTGAAAATATTTAGTTAGATTCTGTTGGCCTGTAGATATGATATTTGGATTGTCATAATTCCAGTTACGGTTATCAGTTTCACACCAGTGAATAATGTTCAGCAAAGTAAGATCTACAAAAAAGTTAATGAGGTCATAGTTGTCAATTGACCCCTCAAGGAGTTATTGCCCTTTAAGGACAATTTTACACAATTTGTTCATCAAGTTTGCTAACATTTAAAAATTATCTCCTCTGAAACTACTGGGCCAATTATCTTCTTAACTTGAACTAAATGTTCATTAGAGTATCTTGTTTATAAACTGTATTCAAAGCTTTGATCCATTGACAAACATGGCCATCATGGCTAAAAATAGAACATCAGGGTCAAATTCATTTTGTTTGCTTATATCTCAAAACTAAAGCTTTTAGAGCAAATTTGACAGGGGGTAAAATTGTCCAATTGGTCTAGATCTATCAGCCCTGAAATTATCAGATGAATCAAACAACCCATTGTTGGGTTGATGCCACTGAATTGGTAGGTTTAACAAAATTGTGCAGTTTTTTGTTATTATCTTGAATATTATTATAGATAGATATAAATTGTAAGAAGTAATAATGTTCAGCAAAGTAAAATCTACAAAATAGTATATATAATCAAAATTGTCAATTGACCCCTTAAGGAGTTATTGCTCTTTAAAGACAGTTTTGCACAATTTGTTCATCAAGTTTGCTAACATTTAAAAATCTTCTCCTCTGAAATACAAGTGAGCAATGCAAGCTCTTGAGAGCCTCTTATTAAAGCAATGAACTGAAACTTTTCACTAATTGATAGTTTTAAAGAGATCAATTCCAACTCCAATATGAAAATGTTTGCATTTTATCTGAGAATGGGCAAAGCCTTTTAGATCTTATTTAATAATAGTTTAGACACATAGGTTCCTGGGAGAAAATTTCAAAAACAAAATGTTCTGCTTTCCCCTGACACAGTTTGATAGTATGGTCTTAAGGAAAGAGGAATCTGTCATAAGGGGACAATAAATGGCTGATCTGTGGATAGCAATATATCTTGCACTTAAAAAACATCCTTGTAGATTTTGAAAAATCGCAGGCTAATGTCGCTAAAAGACCACATTCGCACCAGCACAGAGAGGGATTTATATAAGTTTCAATAACTTGTTTCCAAATCCACTATAATAAATATGTTTAAACTAAACAATAGTTATTAGTCTGAGTGAGTGAGTGATCCCCACAGACATGATGATGAAGTTGATGTATATATGCACTTTTTAATGATGAGTTACTGTTTCAAGTGATGCTTGTTTGATAATTCCTAAGCATAGAATTTTTATTAATAATTACATTTTCTTACTTCACTATAAAATCAATATTTTATGATTTGTTTTGTCAAAACAGAATTTGATATTTTTCCTATTATGTTTCAGGTGACAGTTGTTGTAACCCACTTAGCATGGGATCAATCAAAGGTCTGATAGAAAAACAAGTGTCCAAAGTATATGTTAAGTCCTTGGAGATTGGTGATAATATTGAAGAGGTAATATATAGTTTTTATTATTTCAAGGGTTTGAATATCTTCTTGCTTCAATCCACTGCACCAACATATATATATATATATATATACATTTTCACATACCTCAGGAGCCAGAGGGGAAATGGGGGTTCCAGGTTGGTTTTTTATACGACCGCAAATTTTGAAAAAATTTTCGTCGTATATTGCTATCACGTTGGCGTCGTTGTCGTCGTCGTCGTCGTCGTCCGAATACTTTTAGTTTTCGCACTCTAACTTTAGTAAAAGTGAATAGAAATCTATGAAATTTTAACACAAGGTTTATGACCACAAAATGAAGGGTGGTATTGATTTTGGGAGTTTTGGTCCCAACATTTTAGGAATTAGGGGCCAAAAAGGGCCCAAATAAGCGTTTTCTTGGTTTTCGTGCTATAACTTGAGTTTAAGTTAATAGAAATCTATGAAATTTTGACACAAGGTTTATGACCACAAAAGAAAGGTTGGGATTGATTTTGGGAGTTTTGGTTTCAACAGTTTAGGAATTAGGGGCCAAAAAAGGGCCCAAATAAGCATTATTCTTGGTTTTCGCACAATAACTTTAGTTTAAGTTAATAGAAATCAATGAAATTTAAACACAATGTTTATGACCACAAAAGGAAGGTTGGTAGCGATTTTGGGAGTTGAGGTCCCAACAGTTTAGGAATAAGGGGCCAAAAAGGGACCCAAATAAGCGTTTTTCTTGGTTTTTGCACCATAACTTTATTATAAGTAAATAGAAATCTATGAAATTTAAACACAAGGTTTATGACCATAAAAGGAAGGTTGGTATTGATTTTGGGAGTTTTGGTCCTAACAGTTTAGGAAAAAGGGGCCCAAAGGGTCCAAAATTAAACTTTGTTTGATTTCATCAAGAATTGAATAATTGGGGTTCTTTGATATGCTGAATCTAACTGTGTATGTAGATTCTTAATTTTTGGTCCCATTTTCAAATTGGTCTACATTAAGGTCCAAAGGGTCCAAAATTAAACTTAGTTTGATTTTGACAAAAAATTAATCAGTTGGGTTCTTTGATATGCTGAATCTAAAAATGTATTTAGATTCTTGATTATTGGCCCAGTTTTCAAGTTGGTCCAAATTGGGGTCCAAAATTAAACTTTGTTTGATTTCATTAAAAATTGAATAAATGGGGTTCTTTGATATGCCAAATCTAACTGTGTATGTAGATTCTTCATTTTTTGGTCCTGTTTTCAAATTGGTCTACATTAAAGTCCAAAGGGTCCAAAATTAAACTTAGTTTGATTTTAACAAAAATTGAAATCTTGGGGTTCTTTGATATGCTGAATCCAAACATGTACTTAGATTTTTGATTATGGGCCCAGTTTTCAAGTTGGTCCAAATCAGGATCTAAAATATTATATTAAGTATTGTGCAATAGCAAGTCTTTTCAATTGCACAGTATTGCACAATGGCAAGAAATATCTAATTGCACAGTATTGTGAAATAGCAATATTTTTTTTAATTAGAATTATCTTTCTTTGTCCAGAATAGTAAGCAAGAAATATCTAATTGCACAATATTGTGAAATAGCAATATTTTTTTTTAATTGGAGTTATCTTTCTTTGTCCAGAATCAACTCAAATCTTTGTTATATACAATGTATATTCACTTTTTACTACCAACTGATAAATTAAAATAATCTTTACCATTTAGTGATAACAAGCAGTTTTTTTACATCTTAATATTTTATGATGTATTTAAATGAGTAGTTATTGTTGCAAACTCCATTAGAAATTTAATTGAGATTAATTTGGAATAAGGGAAAGGGGGATGTGATTAAAAAAATTGGGTTCAATTTTCTCATTTGAAATGAAATTTCATAAATAAAATGAAAATTTCTACATTTTAGAGAGGATTAATATTCAACAGCATAGTGAATTGCTCTAAGAGAAAACAAAAATTTTAAGTTCATTAGAACACATTCATTCTGTGTCAGAAACCTATGCTGTGTCAACTATTTAATCACAATCCAAATTTAGAGCTGAATTCAGCTTGAATGTTGTGTCCATACTTGCCCCAACCGTTCAGGGTTCAACCTCTGCGGTCGTATAAAGCTACGCCCTGCGGAGCATCTGGTTTTACGTTCAATGCATTTGAATTAGGACAATTAGTTGACCCCCCCCCCCCTTTATCCTAGGGTGGGAACCCACCTTTTAAAAATGGCTAGAAGTGTTTATTACGAAATTTTCTTGGTGATTTGTTCAAGCATTAACAGAACAATTAAATTGCTAAATATATGTTTATTTGTTGTTTTTAAGCTAACATCTTATTACAGTAAAAACATACTGGTATAAGATGATCTTTTTTATCAGAAAATAAACTATATTGTCAAGACAATTTATAGTTTGATATATTGTATAGACAGTACCACCATCTTAATCGAGAATTGTACTGATCACATCAAATCAGGCAATAAAGTTGAGTATGCAGTAAGACTGGTATCATTATTCATCAAAACTACATATAATTTTGGCTTCATATACTGTTAGTATCGGTAGTATACTTTAGGTGTATGGTCATCTGCAACGATAACAATATTGTCAATCTCTATATTTCGTTGTTCTCTTTTCCTATTTGTTTCTCTGCTGTAGAGTTGGTAAATATTCACACAACCACAGTGTTATATGTTGACCTTTATCTGTATTTTGGTTGCTGTCTCATTGACCTTTCCTCCACCACTGATCTTGACTGTTGATACATAAATGTTCCCAGCAATAACATATCATGTATACTTGTATTAACAAATGTCGGTAGACAGATTTTCAAGCAATTTGAATTTAAGTGAAAACAGGCATTTTTCACTGCTATTAGGTTCATTTTATACATTTAGAGATTTATTTTCATTGACAAGTGCACATGTTTAGGCTCAGAACTTTTTGTATGTCAATTAACATCCTGACTTATACTTAAATAAATTTTCATTTTTTGCAGAGTAATGGTTTGCATTTTAGTCTGTCATTGTGTCTGTGAAATATCTTTTATTTATTGAATATCGTATTTTTCACAAAATGAGAAATTTAGTTTTTAGCACACTTCGTTTGAATTCATGTGTAAAGTAATACTATAACTATTACATTACAGGACACTGTAAATGGCTTCTTCCTGAATTGCAATACACAAATTAGTATGGTATGTGAAATGCTGGCTAAAGACCCAAAACTGCAGAATGGTTATAATGCCATTGGATTTTCACAGGGAGGACAGTTTTTGTAAGCAATATATTAAATATGCAGTGAACTGGTTGGCATTCTAGCTTGGGAAATATATATGTTTTATTATAAGTTGAAATTAAGCTTTGAACTAGCTTTCAATCACTTTGAAAGTTCTGTTAGATCAGTACATTATGTCTTCTTCTGCCTTTTTGGTAGTTATATTTGTTCTGAGTTCCTGCTGAGTCAAACCCTTTCAAGCTGAAAAAATACACAATTTTAGTATACATAAAAGAACTCTTTAAGACATCAACACATTTACTTAGTTCTGGCCTGACTTAACAGTGCAATTTTCTTAAGTAATATATAGGTCATTCATGATAAATGATGTCAGATGAATCTTCCAGAATCATAAGTAGTGGCTATTTTTGTAGAGGAAAGTAAAAAGGTGAAGGTCAGAAATGGGCAATTAGAAAACCATGCTTCCAAACCTCAGTTTTGACTTTCCAGCTGAATATAAGGGTTTAGATATTTGTGTAGACTGAATAATTCAGAATTAGGTGATCATTTTCTTGAATGGTTTTGCAAATTGCTTCAGGCCATACTTTCTTTCTGCACTATATGACTCCTCTTGCATTGTAAGAGTGAAGAAATTTAGAAATAGTTCAGCTCCTATTTTATTAATGACCCAATAACATGTCCACAATATGCAATGCATGGATAAATGACTGATGAATATCTGAAGTTGTACAACATTCCTAGATTTCACAGCATATGGTAATGTTTACTATTCTACTTTTGAATCAGTGGAAACTTAAAAGTCAATATTATATTCACTACATTGTATTTCATATAATTACAGAGAATTTAAAGCACACATCAATCCATTTAAATATCTTCTTATCAATGCAACAGAAAAAGAAATACTTAAAAAAATGTCTAACTAATAGAATTTATTTGATTTTTTTGATAAAAATCTTTCTAAAATAGAAAATCAATGATATTAATTGAAGCAGGTAATGAAATCTTGCTTGTTTTATAATGTTAGTATCTGATCAGTTATTAATGCAATTTAACAGTGCAAGTAATTGATATTAATTATGCAGATCACTGAATTCTAAAGAAAAAAAACCACCAACAGGTTACAGAATTTATTCCCTAGAAGGAATATACCATTTTAAGAGATATCGTGTACATAAATACGAAATTTTTCAATAGCCTAGGTTGCAAGACAATGAAAACAAAACTTTAAAGATAAGTTGCATCCTTTTCTGAATTTTAGTAAATTTCATCAGGAACACTCTAAGCCAAATTATGTAATAATCAATATTTATGTTTGCAGGATGTTAAAAATTTATGGGATTGACTTAAAGGAAAGTTATAAATTATGACTTCCGTCTTCATAAAAATTATTACAGTATATATAGATTTTCTTTTTTTTTACAATTTTGTCCTACACATTGTTTGGTTGAATGATTGATTATGTCATTTATTTGACTATATATAACGCATGAGACAACACTTGTTATGCTGAATAATGTCTGATTAAATGTTATGTTACATACCAGGTTCTTCAATCCATAGCAGACCAATTTCACAGTTCCCATGTGTTTTCTGTAACCAATATTTTATTTTTAACTTATTAGGATTATACATTTTCAGAACTCCAATAGTTGAAGACTTTTCAATGTAGAATTAAGAATACTTTTAAAGATACCTCTAAATACCATCCAATACTGAAAATAAGTTAATTACAAAGTTGATACATCTAATTTTACATCAAGAAATGCTTTGACCAACTTGCATGAAATTTTGGTGAATTTTGTTTTACGTGAGCTCCTTTTTGATTCTTATAAATTTTAGATTTATGTTTCAGAGTTATTGGGTTTTATTCATTAAAAGAGGGTGTTTTTCCAATTTTTGGACAGTAACTTTAAAAAATTACCAATATTCAAGAAACCTTTGTAAATTGTTTACATCTATTGATAATGTTATCTCATCCGAAATTTTTGAATTTTATGCATTTTTAAATACATATTTTGTTTTTTATGTATATTATTTTTCAACTTCTCTGTAACCTTTGTACTTGCATGGTTTTATGAGAATAAACTAAACTAAAGCACTGTTAAATGGTCTTTTTAATTTTTTGACACACATTTCTCCAGAACTGAACAAAATGACTTTAGTCAACAGCTTGTCAGTGATGATTTGTAACATGTGAGACACCTCCTTCCTGTTTTCTGCTACTGAACTATGAGTGGGGATATATATGCTCAGCACAACCTATGGCTATGTATTCTTGTTTAGATGTTAAGTAGAGATCCAAAAGATAAATTTTATTTAAATATATACATGATTATAACTTCATTGTAGGAGAGCAGTTGCCCAGAGATGTCCCAGTCCACCTATGATTAACTTGATCTCTGTTGGAGGACAACACCAAGGTAATGACAGCCATTTTACATTTAATTGTATTCTTAATGTTGCATTCCAATATATCTTTGTATGCTTAAAAATAATCTGTTACCATTGCAATTGTTATGCTTGGCTTCATTCCACAAGTTCGATGCAGCTCATCTCCATGAAAAACTTACTGAATGCAGACCATGCTTAATCTGTAATTTTTGAAGTTCACTTTAATCAACTACAAAGAACTTTTCTGACCACTTGGCATTTGTTATATGTCACAGACTTTTCGGAAACTCTTGAGCCAATTATTACCAATGTTTAAAAGAGGGACGAAAGATACCAAAGAGACAGTCAAACTCATAAATCTAAAATAAACTGACAACGCCATGGCTAAAAATAAAAAAGATAAACAGACAAACAATAGTACACATGACACAACATAGAAAACTAAAGAATAAACACCACCAACCCCACCAGGTCCCCCAGAAGGGTAAGCAGATCTTTAAGATGGACCTCAACAAACTTATTGATTTGTGTGTATCCAAATTCCAATATTCAATATATGCTGTGGGGGCAGACATGGTCTCTGAGTAACTGAAACTCAATAAATCTTTTAAAATCACTGGTCCTAATTTATTATGAAATGGTAGAGATGATCCTATTATGATTTTCCACAAAACATCAGATTTTGCTTCTTATTTTTTACCTTAAATCTTATTTGTTATGAAGCAGAACTACTTTAATCAACAAACTCAAATTGTTTTAGGTTTTATATAAAACAGAAAACTTTATTCTTTGTATAGAATAACAATTTAGATTAAGCTGTTCATATGCGCCGCCCCCCCCCCCCCCCTTTTTGTGGTAAAAATTTGGTTGATTATCAAGGGAATCACTGAAGCATGTCGGGAGTGGGCCCCTCTTTATGCTGTTAGTGGGCCTCCCCTTACAATTTTTTTTTTGATCCGCCCACTGCTTGAAATTTGTGATCAGGCTTCATGTGAACAAATTGATCGACAATGTGATGGGTTCTCAGATTTTTCAGTCCTTAAAGTCCGTTTTACCAAATATTTACCATAATAACCATGTATGAAATTTATGGAACATTTTTCTTTGGCTTCATTTAGAAGCTTCCTAGAATATCTTATATTTTATCTTGAGAACGTGCTATACTGTCTAATGCAGTTTCACATCCATTGTTCACCAATTTCCTGAAGACTTAATACTTTAAGTTTTTTGGTTTATTGATGAGCAATGCCTCACAGTTCTACTTTGTATTTTTTGTTTCTCTAGATAAATACTCCTTTAATGACTTTGAGTTTTATACAATCTTGATGACAGAACACTTCTATAATGGATTTCCAGACATCAATTATTTGTTCAATAACATTTTATTGGAGATAAATGTTTGACAAAAAGCAATCTTTTCTAGTAATTAACCACTTGAGAATTCTCAGCAAGATATATGTCTTGAATAGATTTTTTGTAGTCTGTTATTACAATGCATATGTTTTTGTCTTCTGTATTTCAGATTCTTTCATTATATTTTACTGTAGCTGTTTCTTTCAGTTAAAAAAGAGAAAACGAACTTGCAATTTGACAGTTTCATCAATTCTAGTAATAATTGTTATTTTTAGCAAAATAATTCTTGGCTACGTTGCTGAATTTTATTATGTTGCCGACAGATTAAAAAAAAAATTGTGTCAATTTTGAATGATAGCATTTAGATTTTTTTCCTTATTCTGCTTTTATATTATTGTGTTCCATTATGGCATTAATGTTTGTATAAGTCAGGTAATTTGTTTTCTATTTTGAATGGTTTCATAATTTGTTTTACTAGAACAGTTTATTGCTCGGTTACGAGTTTTGATCATTGTTAAAGGTGGTTTTATTTTTGTGACCTATTCTTCACAATTAACTACCTAGTATATACTGTTCCTTATAAACTGTTCCCTACCCAATATATACTGTTCCTTATCAAGTGTTCCCTATGCATTATATACTGTTCCTTTTTGATTGATCTCTACCCACTATATAGGGAAAATGAGAATGGGAATTGGGAATGTGTCTAAGAGACAACAACCGTATCAAAGAGCAGAAAACAGCCCAAGGCCACTAATGGGTCTTCAACACAGCAGGAAAATCCAGCACCAACATAGATTATCATTTATTAACTGTTTTCTACTCATTATAAACTGTTTCTTAATAACTGTTTCCACATTAGTATATATACTATTCCTCATCCAGTATCTACTGGTCTAAATTAACAATTTGCAACTGGACATTCAGATACTATCAATCAATCAATCCTTATTAACAGCTAGTTGATCCATGACTATTTCTTTTTAATAAAAATAAATATATCTTACCGAAAAATTTTATGCAAAATTTTATGCGTGACAGTGTTTGGTTTTTGGTTAAGGGGTTTATTGTTTTAACAATTTCATGGCAATCAATTTTAATGAAAGAAGTACAAGATATCTTCATGCATGCACAATACTTTTGCAAGCTAATGGAGCTGAACAAATCTTTATTCCAAGTATCAATAGTCTGTATTGATCAGTTTTTGACATGCTATTTATAATTTTTAAATACAGTTCAAACAGTGTATGTTTATACATTAACTTTGAAATATTTACTGTTAGATTCAAAAGAAAAGATCATTATTAAACAACAACAAAAAACAAATTAAATATAATAGTGGCAAAACTCAATTTGATATGTGATATTAGGAAACAGAATTTGATAATAATGATGGCTCTTACAAATAAAAATAAAACTGGAGTTTTTTTTTAATATAAACTACTTGCTCCTATATGTAAAGCAAAGAACAATCAATCAATCATATTCATTATTTGAAAAGTTACCATGGGATCTGATGTGTTGAAAAAATAAAACAATTTGCAGAATTTTGAGGCTTGAACATTTTCCATAGTCAACTGATAATAGCCTACCAATGAAATTAGGAAAATGAAATAAACATGTCATCTTTTTTCTTATAAATGTAAACAAATTATAAAATTTGGTAAAAATATCACCAACTTGAAACCTGTTTTTCTGCTTCTTATAATTGCAATTGAAAAATATGGAAACAATATATAACCCTTTAAAACCTCATATTTCCAAATACTGGTACTATAAATTTCATCAGTACTAAAATATTCATTGAGACGCAAATATTATTTGAGTTGCATAACTGTATAGTTTTATTTGATAGTGATGATTTGAAAGTCTGACACGATATACAAAAGCGTCATGATATTATTGGGAAAAGAAATAGAATATTGTATAAATCAGACAGTTGTTCTTGATCTCAATCTATAGGTTTAATAGAAGATTAAGTCAATATTTCAAAAGTGTAATAAATCAGTCTAGAAATCCAAAAATGGATTGTCTGACCTCTTCTATGTAATTACAACATATAAATGTTGTCTGTTATCTCTCTAAATACAGACATATAAAGTTGACATTAAGAGCCTTAGGTCAGGGTTACTAACCAGAATTCTTCTTTTGTTGTAGGTGTGTATGGATTTCCTCGATGCCCTGGCGGTAATTCAACCTTGTGTGATGAGGTCAGGAGACTACTCAATCTTGGAGCTTATATTGAGTATGTGTTTTTTTTTTTATATTATTTCATGCAAATAAAAAACTATAGAAAAACAGCAACGAACAATGTGCAATTAGATACAATTAGATTTTTTTCACTAAAAGTTTACTATTACAGACACCACATATTATTTGTTTTCATAATAATATAATGCATGTTTTTGTGAAGAAAAAAATATCTTATTCTGTTTCACAAAATTTCATAGATCTTTAAAGGTAAAAAAACATGCACTATTTGTTTATAATTTATTTCCTTATAAATTTCAAAACTGTTTACTTTACTTATCTTTTTCTTTATTTCAGTGCAATTCAGGATAGGTAAGTTTTCAGAATTGAACATATTCAATATGTTGTAGACAGCTTTTTTATCTGTCCAATTAGATATCATAGATTGAGGTGAATACATGCATGCCATGACAACATTACTAATAAGTCTGATTCCCATTGTCAGTTCAGGGATGCAGGAATTCTGTTTATACATCAATATGTGAATCAAACATTATTACATATGTGAATCAAACATATTAAAGAACATAGTAATCTTAATTCAGATGATGCTTTTGAGAAAGTGAAATTCCACATCTTTAAAATTATAAATGAAAGGAATGTAGAGAATATGGGGAGATCTATTTGCGCCAAATATGCGTCCTTTTGCACCACAACTTTTTTCTCCAATGCTACGTTTGTGCCACATGTTTTAAAATTACATGGTATAATTTGCGCCAAAAATAAAACATACAATTGCGCCAATTAGAAAAAAAATGACTTTCCTACTCCTTTATTCGGACTTGAATATATCTTTATCTAAAACATATCTTCTTCTTACTGCTGCTGCATGGGTACTTCCTAATTTAATGTATGTAGTAGCTTGTAACTTCACTTTATTGTCAAAAAACACAAACATTAAAGTATGAAATGCTTAAAACAGTTCATAATAATTCCTAATAATAATAAATCCCATAATTATGGTGGGAACAAAACACTGCGTCATCAACATATGTGGCTAAAAATTAATCAGCAAAAGTTTCTATTTTCTTCTCTATTGACATATCTTTATTATATATATTCATCAAACAAATAAGTACCGATTATCAGGTTATCTGCATGTTGATATCGTAAAATATCAGCTGCGAGACATAATATGAAGCTTTTTGTCGAGTGAGCGTAGCGAACGAGATCAAAAAGCCTTCATATAATGCCAAGCAGCTGATATTTTACAATATCATTATGCAGATAATCTGATAATCGATTTATCGGGCTATATTTGCTTGTTTCAGAAGTGTTTTCTTTGTTTCACCAGCAAACAGAAGATGACTTGATAAGTTCGGGTCAAACTTATTAACGTTGGTTCAAACATTATGACGTCGCTGATATGTCCGGGTCAAAGTTATTAAGGCCGGGTCAACGTATTTGACGTCACAAAGACATGATATGGAATAATATTAAGAGCTGAACAGAGTGATATAGACCGGGGGACGACCGATAAGTTTTATTCTCTCTATACATTGACTGTATAATGCATTTTAAGTCATTTTATTCAGATGCTCATCTTCATTGTGAAATATCTCCAAACATATGATACTTTTTAAGCAAAAAATAAGAATACATATATATCAATCATTTATACTTATGATAGATATGTGTACAGGTAAATTGGCGCAAATGAGTTCTGAATATTGGCGCAATTGAAACATTTGGAAAACAAAATTTGGCGCAAATGATACCCCTGAAAAACAGTAATTGGTGCAAAAGGACTTCTGCCGAGATTATTTAGATACATTTTTTTTCCACAGAAAATATAACAGTCCTTCCCTTCAGCAATATAGATATCAAAAAGCTGATATACATGTTTTACAGGTTGGTTCAGGCTGAATATTGGCATGACCCAATGAATGAAGATGAGTACAAGCAGAAAAGTGTTTTCTTAGCAGATATTAACCAAGAAAATGTAATATATTTAGAATTATAGATAATTAATAATTTTATATATTGTTGTGAACAAAAGCATGAAGACTTTACACCATTTGACCTTAAAACAATATCTCAACAAATTTATCGTTTTACACTACTGTGTACTGATACTAGTTACTTTAGGGCTAACAACAAATAGGTGAATTTTAATGTTTTCAATTGTGTACACAGCATTGGCTGTTTTGATCAAACTGCAGATTTAGTATTCTTAAGACAAAAAAATAATAATCTGATGTCAGCGAATTAACAATTTATTGAATGAAATATTTTAAATCAATTTCCTATTATAGATTTTGTAATTATATGTCATTAATAATTTATTTGTATAAACTAAAATTATCCAGGAAATGTTTTGTTTATTTTTACAATCAGGAAGGATGCTCACAGTATTAAAACCATGATGATAGAAATTTTAATGTATTCAAAACCAAATGAACCACAATAAGTTATATTATTGTATAGTTAATATTTCCAACGGAAAGTAACCAAATGTAGTGTGCAATAAATTCTATTATTGCACTAGTGCAATAAAATCTTAAAAATTCATGACGTCATCAACGACAAAATCTTAGTTTAAACTTATTTTTACTTCAAATATTATATTGCTATACAATAAAAGGGTTATTGCATGAATATTGGGAATATTGTCCCTCGTAGAACATATATTGCACTCGCAAGCTCGTGCAATATAAAATTCTACTCTGGACAATATTTCCCAATATTGATGCAATAACCCTTTAATATTTGTCCAAACTAAAGGCAATACATAAATGAAAACCAACTCAATCCACAATAAATTATTATATTTTCCTAGAGTCAATTGATGAAAGACTCATAACCTTACAATTTAGCCCAAAAATAAATATATTAGTTTTTGTCTTTGCATGGATGAAAGCATAGTTCATTGTTCTTTGTGTTTAGAGAAAAGTGAAATTAATTGTCTCATTGACAATTATATGGCATCTTATTTTTGATCTTTGAGCTATTGACCCCCAAATCTGTAATCTTTTTCCCCTTCCTGTCATTTTCCATAAGTGAAAAGGCTTGAACATTGTCTGTTGAACCCAAACTGAATGGGATTCTTTCCTTTCTCCCATATTTTCCATTGGTAAAAGTGTTGTTATAATAATTGTAGAGAAAACTCAAGATTTTACCCAATTAGCATTTGTTTTGTACACTTTGACTGGCTGACGGACAGACAACAGCAATGACAGATGCTGCTAAAAATATTTTTGGGAGCCTAGATATATTGTATTAATGTTATATATTGAGTATTGAAACCCCCATTCCGACTTGGGTCACACACTCACCCTTTTGTGTAAAGGAATTTAGCCTATTAAATAAGTTCAACATCACATAGGGGTATCTGTGACTTATAAACAGTTACTGTTATTTCTCAGTATTTACGGTATTCAAATCAGTGTATAACTCACTATTTTTCTTTGACAGAAAATGAATGCTACCTACAAAACCAATTTGATGAAAGTGAAGAATATTGCTCTTGTTAAGTTCTTGGATGATGGTATGGTACAACCCAGAGACAGTGAGGTAAGACAAACTTTTATACTCTTACAAATACTGTGCCAGGAAGGGATTCAGTTATGTATGGGCTGAATAATATCTTATATTTCAGGAGGAGACAACTATTATTAGAAAATTAACTATAAAATATGGACGAATAAAAGTACCTGAGAAAAAATAACAAATTAAATCAAAAGAATCAAAAGTTCACTGAATTTTGTGTAACAAATAGTGTTACATTCACCATATTATAATTCCTTTAATTGAATTATGGCGGTTCAGCACACTATCTGTTTGACTATATTCAATTATATAAAGGAGCAAAATATAACTTTCAAAACACAACAAAACAATCCTCCACTTTTGGGTTGTGTTTTTTCCCAAGGCTCAGTTTAATGAAGCCTGGATAATAAGGGATTTAGCTCTACATTGTACCTATATTCATACATGTACTTGCAGTAATAATCAAATAATTTCATTGTTATCTTTTAGTGGTTTGGTTTCTACAACCCAGGACAAGCAAAGACCGTATACAACCTAACACAGTCAAAGTTATACACACAGGTAAATTTATTATTGCTTTGAAATCATCATGGACCAATGCCTAGTTCACTATTTTATGTCTCAAGAGTCAAAGGCACCCACATTTTAGTAGAATTCAGAATCCTTTTCATTTATTATCTATGTTAGATGATTTAAGAAAGAAAGTTTGGCCAGTATGGAGCTTTCACTTATTCATGTTTAAATCAAAAGTAGATAATTATCTTTTTTTATGCCCCATTTATTATGCCTCATTAATGGGATTATGGTTACTGGTCTGTGTGTATCTCTGTTCGTCTCTCCATTGGTTGATCTGTCCATCCTTTCGTCCATCTGTCCCGCTTCTGGTTAAAGTTTTTGGTTGAGGGAGTTTTGATGACGTTGAAGTCCAATCAACTTGAAACTTAAAAAACATGTTCCCTTCAATATGATCTTTCTAATTTAAATGCCAAATTCAAGATTTTATTCCATTTTCACCTTCCATTGAACATTGAAAAAATGAAAGTGCAGATGGGGCATCCATGTACTTGGAGCACATTCTTGTTTCTATTTTATTATTAAAGTGATTTGGTAATTATTATTATTTATAGGATTTGCTTGGTCTGAAACAGATGAATGAAGCTGGACGTCTCCATTTCTTAGCTAGTCCTGGCGATCATCTCCAATTTACAGAGGAATGGTTTATCAGCAATATTGTCAACAAATTCCTCAAATAGAACTTTACAAGGACCTGATGCAAACAAAACATGATTGCAATTCTTCTAAAATTTACTTTTTAATTTTTTGTATTAAATTATGGATCAATTTGAAATACTCAATAAGTTTGTTATTATATTTTTGTTAGAATTAACAGAAATTATTCATATCACATGCAAACTTTTATTAAAATAAAAGAATGATGCAACAAAAGTTACTTTATATGTCAGGTGAAAAGAGATTAACAGTTATTTTGAAAACCAACACATATTGCTTTATGTTGATCAGTTGTATAATTCTCCACAATTTCTTAATTGTTCTAAGTTTTCTTTGTAAATATTTATTATACTTAAACATTGTTGCTTCAAATAGATGTGCAGTATTATTTTATTTTTAAATTCCTGTTTCACTTATTAAAAAATCTAGTATATGAATCACTTGAATAAAAAAATTGTCTCCCTTTTATTTCTTAAAATTTATATATTATTTTGTATATTTAAGAAATTTTCTTCAAACTTTCATATTTGTATATTACTTTATCAATATACGTGAAGAAATATATTTTTCTAGTAATGTAATGATTGCAGGGTACAAATGAGTTCTTTTTCAAACAGTTACACCAATTATAATGAATATGAAAGTTATTGTTCTAATAATAGACAAAATAAACGGGTAGATTTTTTACTACAAAATGAATTGTTAAATCAATAGAATCAGTAATGTGAACAAGAGTCTTATGTATGATTGTAATTTTTGTAATTTATACTTTGTCTCTACTGTTATATCAATTTTCTATAATTTGTTTTGTAAGACTTTAATTTATATAAAATAAAATTAACATTCCATATCTAAGTTTTTTTATCAAAAGCAAAAATGAATCTTATTTAGCCTTATTTGCTTTGCTACAATGGAAATACATTTTTGTCAATGTTGAAGGAGGTTTGTACTAATTTCATTGTGCCAAGTGTCATACTACTGAATCTAAGGATTAGCAAGAATAATTCTTGAAATTTTTAGGAAACAACCTTTGTGATGTAACTAAATTTATTCAATTTAGGAAACAATCTCTGTGATGTAACTAAATTTATTCAATCAAAACCAATATTCCATGACAAGGATTGATTTTAACAACTTTGACTACCCAGGAATGTCTTGCACAGTCTTCAACATTTGATACCAAACAGAATATTGAAATTAGATGTATGTGGTATGATTGACTATAAGAAAACTCTAGACCATAGACAAAAGGATACAGGTGTCAACAACTATGTATGGCTTTGTATATGTTTGTAACCTTAAAAAATCAGAATTGTAAAATTAAGCTGGAAAGGGCTGGGGACTCATCAGATTGGCACAAAATAAATCTTAACAAATAGACAAAATACACAAAGCATCAATGTGTACTGTATTCAGTTGCTGAAAACTAAGCCAATTTGAACTAGATAAACCATGCTTTCCCTGACTAAAATAGCAATCAATGTCTGCACATCTAAAGGAATAGTAATTAAGATTTTAAACATTCTTATTATAGCCTGACCGTATGCAAGCGAAAATACAGTTTTTTGAAATGTTTAAAATCTTTATTTACAATCTTACAAGTATTATTGTTTTAAACCAGAGATAAACATACTTGCACATGGTAATCTTTTTTTTCTCAAGCTTACTGCACTTCACCTTAAACATAGTTGGCATGTATATGATCCTTTAACCTCTACACTTTACTTAATTCTCAATGTACACAAAACTATAATAGCATTCAATCTAAAAAGTGAGGTTGCTAATTTTTTGGTTCTTATAGTTTTTCGGTGAGCCTGTTACTTTTATTGCAGAAAGCCAGACAGGCATAGTGATCTGGTGGCAGCTGCGATGTTAGCTAATCTCTTAAAAGCTTAATAATTCAGAAAGAAGAAGACCTGAATCCTTCATATTTTGTATATAGATGAATAATAGATGCCTTATGTTATGAACTTTCTGTCTGTCATATGTCAATTGTCCTTGACCTCATTTTCATGGTTCAGTGACTACTTAGAGAAAAGTTGAGATTTTAGTATTCCTAATTTCTCTCTTATTATGAGTAATATGAAAACTATATTTGGTATTGGGTACCTTACAAGGTCGCCATGCCTGTCTGACAGTTTTAACTTGACCTAAACCTCATTTCATGGATCAGTGTATCTCAGACACTATAAGCAATAAGCCTCCTATATTTTCATCTAACCTTGACCTCATATTCATGGTTCAATGGTTATAGTAATGTTCTTATACAAATTAAAAAAAAAAAATTTGGGATCGTATAATCGTATAATGGTATGATGTCGTCTACATTGTTGTCATTTTCTTCTGCGTCGTTGTCCAAAGACACATGATTTCCAGACAATAACTAGTTTACGTGAATGGATTTTTATAAGTAGGTTCAATACCAGAAAAGACAGGTTCAGATTTATTTTGGGGGTTATGGTCCCAAAACGTTTGGAAATTAGGGGCCAAAAACAAGCATTTATCTAGTTCCAGGGCAACAAGTTTATAAGTATTTCAATTGCTCTGAAATTTTACCAAAATGTTAAATACCATAAGTAGAAGGTTGGGATTTATTTTAAGCGTATTCATTGTAGAATATGGCCCTATTGTTCTGTAGAACTTTAAAACAGGTACAACATTTGAAAACATGACATAAATTTTAGAAGAAATTTAATGAAAAAACTTGGTGAGAAAGCTCACACACCTCAACTAAACTTTTTTCTAAGAAGAAATTGTCATCAAAGTGTACAATGAAAAAGTTTTGCAAAATCTTATTATTCAAACTCATTCTTCTTTCAATATATATTACTATAGAATGGTAAAATTTAAAATGAAGTTCTAGTAATCATCCAGAAACCCCTCTACAGCACAAATACCAGTCTTCTTTTAGTTTGAATGACTTTTTTATCTTAGGAGTGTTAACCTCAAAACCAATATGGACTTTTTAGACATGTGACCATATACCCAAGTTTTGGTCCAATCCCAGGTAGGATTCCACCACTTTCGTTCAGAAACCCTATTCTGCATTAGATTCAGTAATTTTGGGACACTTACCTATTGTTGAAGATGGTATGTTGACCTCTAGATTTCTTTTTTTGAAGAATGGACAAAAATGAGATTTCTGAATTGACAGTCCTCTCTTAAATGAACCAGACACGATTCAACAATTTAGCTTACCTTTATGCATTTACCATGATATTATTTTATCTTGAAACTTTATATAAATAAGTTAAGAACACTGTTGTTTTTTTCTTTCTTTTTATTATCATTCAAACTTAACTATAGTAAACTAAAAACATAAACACACAAAAAATTAATACAATGTCAAAAAAATGGAATGCACGATCAAAAGATCTAAAAATGTTCTTCACTGAAAAAATATGTGACTAGAAAAAAGTATTTTAAGTATTTGATTTCTTCAAGGATGCTAAAACTCTTATTATCAAATTACATATGATAAAAGCATCACTTTAAAAAGTAAAAAATATTATTTACACAGATAAAATAAAACAAAAATAAATAACAAAATAAACAAAAATATATAAAACACTATATATCTATCACAAATTGGAAAACAATACATGTATATGATAATTCTAAAATATCAAAATATGAGGTGAAAGTATATCAATGTAAAACTATGAAACAAAGTAGTCAGTCATGCAACCTCTACACAACAATAGAACTCAGAACATTACGGGACAGACAGTGGTTTGTGACTTTTGACTTTCTTATGTTTGAAAAATATATATGATTCGATTCTCCAAAATCTACCATGTAAGTAACATCTGACAAATCTTTGACATAAATTGTAACATCTGACATAAATTTTTAGAATCTTCTAATCAAACATGAGATATACATAAGAAAAAAATTAAGATATTAACATTGAGTTCACTGATGGAATTCAAACATGAGACATACATAAATAAAGGACTGCGCTTTAGTGCATGATACCCCCGTTGCTCTCAGTTTTACCAAAGTTGCATAAAATGATTTAAATCCCCGTTTTTTAAGTATAAAAATTCATTACTTAAGAAAACGTAAAATCTAAAATTTATAAAAATGGAAAGGGAGCTTATGACAATAGATATAAACAATTTATCAAAGTTGCATAAAATTTTGTGAAAGTGTTAGATTGGAAAATCCCCCCTTTTTTAAGCATAAAAATTCATAAAACGGAAAGGTAAAATCTGAAATTTATAAAAAATGAAAGGGAGCTTACATCAATAGATATAAACAATTCACCAAAGTTTCATGGACATTGGTGAAAGCATTTTTGAGTTATTGTCCGAAGTGTTAAAAATCCCCCTTTTTTTATGAATAAAGCCCCATAAATCCAAAACTTAAAATCTGAAATTTATGAAAATTGAAAGGGAGCTTACATCAATAGATATAAACAATTCACCAAGTTTCATGGACATTGTTGAAAGCCTTTTTGAGTTATTGTCCGAAGTGTGGACGACGGACCCCCTTTTTTATGAATAAAGCCCCATAAATCCAAAACTTAAAATCTGAAATTAAAAAAAAACGAAAGAGAGCTTACGTCAATAGATATAAGCAATTCACTTAGGTTTCATGAAAATTGGTGAAAGTGTTTTTGAGTTATTGTCCGAAGTGTGGACGACGGACCCCCTTTTTTAAGAATAAAGCCCCATCAATCCAAAACTTTAAATCTGAAATTAAAAAAAACCGAAAGGGAGCTTACGTCAATAAATATAAACAAGTCACTTAAGTTTCATGGAAATTGGTGAAAGTGTTTTTGAGTTATTGTCCGAAGTGTGGACAACGGACAGACAGACGAACAGACGGACAACGGTATACCATAATATGACGGGCGTATAAAAATCTGTTTAGATATTAACATTGAGTTCACTGATGGAATACAACATGGTTTTAGAAAGGGTGTCAACCCAGTATTATTCTATTCTTTACCCAACCTATAAATAATCACAAATGGTTGATACAAATTTGTAAAATGTTGATAAAAGTTTGGTATTACAGCAATAACATTCATGAACGAATGTCAGTGATTTCAATTGTTATAATGACTCTATGAAAACATACACTTTTCAAGAATAAAAATTATTATTGTTACTTCACTTTCCATTTTATGAGAGTTTCTATAGTAAAACTGGTTGTCACTTACAAAAAAAAATCGATTACTAATCAAAAGATTTTGAAAATATCCGATTATCATCAGAATAGCATTTTATCCATCATGAGCTTTTCACAATTAATGAAAAAAGTTATTGTTATAATTATTCAAATCTTACACTGTTGAGCAATCACCACAATGAGCCTGTAATCAAAATAACTAAATGCTTAAAAATTTCAAAATGGCAGTATTTAATTTTTCGATGTGTTTACCAATATCATTAACATGTAAAATACTATGTCTAACTAAATACTAGTGTAAATGTAACTGTAAGTACAGAAGACAGTAAAATCATTGATATTTGACAGACATTTCCATGTGTATAAGCACATTTCAGGTCAAGGTCACGTAGTACTGGACATTTTTCCTCAGCAGCCAGTGTACTGGTAGAATGGTCCTCGTGAGCACAGGTACCATTAATAATTCTATGGGCTCCAGAATTCACAATACTGTAATACAAATTTATTTCAATTATGAATTTTTCTTTCAAATAAAACAGTATAATTAGGATTACAAATGTATATGATACCAGATTATGTTTTAATATCCATTTAAAGAATAAGATTTGATGTTGAAATGCTTACCCTTCAGGACTACATATTTTCACAATTAGAGTTATGGGAGATAACATTATGCTACACTAGTAATTTGTGTTTTCATGACTGTTTCTGTATATCTGGGCCATTTACAGATATTGTTTGGTTTTTGTCCCTAAATCTATCTAGTTAGAAGTTATTTGCATTGTATTGTTAATGTATGGCCATCTAATTTAATTATTTTTAAATCACCCTGACCTTAGTTGGTTTTATATCATCTGTCAGTTATTTTCACAATGACTTCAATTTTTATTCAATTTTTGTATTCCTCTTAGTCTTACCTTCTTGTGATTCTACAATTAAAGTTATAAAACAAAGTCTCCCTGTAATTGTTCCAGTCCTCTATAACTAACAGGTAAAGATTGGTCCTTGGAAGAGATGTTACATAGTAGAATCCTGACATACATGGTCCTGAGACATTCCCTGTCAACATACCTCTACCTACAAATACAAATCAATTTATTCCAAAGTTATCTATACTGGTCAACATGGTCCTGAGACATTCCCTGTCAACATACCTCTACCTACAAATACAAATCAATTTATTCCAAAGTTATCTATACTGGTCAACATGGTCCTGAGACATTCCCTGTCAACATACCTCTACCTACAAATACAAATCAATTTATTCCAAAGTTATCTATACTGGTCAACATGGTCCTGAGACATTCCCTGTCAACATACCTCTACCTACAAATACAAATCAATTTATTCCAAAGTTATCTATACTGGTCAACATGGTCCTGAGACATTCCCTGTCAACATACCTCTACCTACAAATACAAATCAATTTATTCCAAAGTTATCTATACTGGTCAACATGGTCCTGAGACATTCCCTGTCAACATACCTCTACCTACAAATACAAATCAATTTATTCCAAAGTTATCTATACTGGTCAACATGGAGCTGATACATTCCCTGTCAACATACCTCTACCTACAAATACAAATCAATTTATTCCAAAGTTATCTATACTGGTCAACATGGTCCTGAGACATTCCCTGTCAACATACCTCTACCTACAAATACAAATCAATTTATTCCAAAGTTATCTTTACTGATCAACATGGAGCTGATACATTCCATGTAAATAAATCTTGACCTGTGAAAATATAAATCATTATCTATACTCGACAACAATATATAAATAACATATAGCTGAGAGGGTGATAGAGCAGATTGGTACCCCGAGAAAACATTGTCAACCGCGGCGAGGCCAAGGTTGACAATGCTTTTTCGAGGGGTTCCAATCTGCTCTATCACCCTCTCAGCTATGTGTTATTTAATTTATTATACTGAATGTTCTGTTATTACTGTCGATTTTTTAAAATTCAAAGTAATAAACTGTGACATCTTGTACATAACCATCCGTATTTAATAAAGCGCACACTTGATCAAATGTCTCCGTGAAGGGTAATAGAGTATTTGCCATAGGACAGTGTCGTATTGAATAAAGCGCACACTTGATCAAGCGTCTCTGTGATTGTGAAGGGTGATAGAGTATTTGTCATAGGATAGAGTCGTATTTAATAAAGCGCACACTTGATCAAGCGTCTCCATGACGGGTAATAGAGTAAATTGACACCCAAGTATTAGCCAATCAAAATCTGGCATTTTGACATGAAGTATAATAAAAAGGAATGTATTGTCCTACTTATCATACCCACACTTTTCATTTAATGTATCGGAAAAAACAGGCAGTAAGTGTCTGTCAGATACTAAAAGCACATACACATTACTACTGTATTCATCACTAACTGTACTTATCACTAATGAGATACTGATCCAAAAAGTTCTCACACTTACAGCTCATCAATGCCAAGAGGCTGACTATTATGAAGTCAATCTTCTAAGTATTTTCTGAAAAAATTGACAAAACTAGATACCATTGAGATGGGAGCCATCTCTGTGGGCCTGCTGTCAATAACGTGGGGTAAATAAGTTGTATATGGATAATCTGATATGAAGCATTATTTGAAGTTATTACATAGTCTCATGTTTGATTTTATTCTAAGATTTTAAGTTAAAACTGGTAAATATTCTCAGCTTACTCACCCTCTGGTGTTGGTTAAAATGGATGTCAAGTATAATATTTGAATTCATAACAATCAAGATATAGAGCGGACACGATCTTCACCACAGGACACGGGGTTGTCAACTGAAACCAAAGTTTTTGACCTTGACCTTTGACCTAGGAAGTTGTACATACATCATGACACACCCTCTGGTGTTGGTTAAAATGGATGTCAAGTATAAACTTTGAAATCATAACAGTTATCAAGATATAGAGCCGACACGATCTTCACCACAGGACACGGGGTTGTCAACTGAAACCAAAGTTTTTGACCTTGACCTTTGACCTAGGAAGTTGTACATACATCATGACACACCCTCTGTATTGCTTAATAAACATATTAAGTATTAACTATAAAATCATAACGATTATCTAGATATGGAGCGACCACGATCTTCACCACAGGACACGGGGTTGTCAACTGAAACCAAAGTTTTTGACCTTGACCTTTGACCTTGGAAGTTGTACATACATCATGACACACCCTCTGGTGTTGGTTAAAATGGATTTCAAGTATAAACTTTGAAATCATAACGGTTCTCAAGATATAGAGCGGACACAAAGTTAAAGTGTTACGGACGAACGGACGGACGGTAGGACAGACTGATCACTATAGGGTGACCAGCCTTAGGCGGAGCCCTAATTATAAGTTGGACAGGCGGACAAGGTGATTACAATAAAGGACTCATTTTTAGAATGGAGTATAATATGGTGATGAGACATTCCCTGTCATCATACCTTGACCTTATTATATAAATCATAATAACTAGTAGAAACTATACAGGACAGTATGGGCCAGAAACCTACACTGTATGGTTTAAGTGAGATCTGCATGGTGTCTGTGTCAATAGAAATCTTACCTAAGGCTGTATCATTAGCACTGAAGCTGACAACATCCTGGATACATCCAAACTCACTACTGAACTGAGGTATTGGACCTTTGTTTTTGAAATAGTCATCTTTCTCTGCAGGATTCTTTGGTATTCCTTCCAATGTTACCTGAAAATAAATTCAGAGAAACTATCAAGCTTTCTGAAACATCAAATATCAACAATAAACAAAAGTCTTTTCAGACCAGGATTACAAATAAAAGATGATTGACCCCTTAATAATCATTTGTGGTAACAATTATGAAACTATCTAGAAGAAGAATGTGTTCATAGTACACGGATGCCCCAATCGCACTATCATTTTACATGTTCACTTGACCGTAAAATTGGGGTCAATACTTTAATTTGGCATTAAAATTAGAAAGATCATATGAGAGGTAACATGTGTACTAAGTTTCTAGTTGATTGGACTTCAACTTCATCAAAAACTACCTTGACCAAAAACTTTAACCTGAGCTTCACACTATCTTTTTCTTTGTTCAGTGGACCATGAAATTGGGGTCAATACTTTAATTTGACATTAAAATTAGAAAGATCATATCAAAGGGAACATGTGTACTAATTTTCAAGTTGATTGGATTTCAACATCATCAAAAATTACCTTGACTAAAAACTTTAACCTGAGCTTCACACTATCTTTTTCTTTGTTCAGTGGACCCTATAATTGGGGTCATTACTTTAATTAGACATTAAAATTAGAAAGATCATATCATAGGGAACATGTGTACTAAGTTTCAAATTGATTGGACTTCAACTTCATCAAAAACTACCTTGACCAAAAACTTTAACCTGAAGCGGGACGAACGAACAGACGAACGGACAAATGAACGAAAGGAGGCACAGACCAGAAAACATAATGCCCCTCTTCTATCGTAGGTGGGGCATAAAAAGAAATCAATTGTACATATTCAGCAGATCATGGCCCAACAGCAATGGAACTAAAACATTATTTAAAAGCTAAGCTAAATCAAAATGGCCTCTAAAGTGCATGATCTATAATGGTTTACTTTAATGAATTGTGACCTGGATGGAGAGTTGTCTTATTTGCACTCATACTACATCTTCTTATATCTATGTATATAAGTTAAGGCATTGAAAGAACATGGAGAGCTTAAAGTCTTTGATTCCATTTAGAAGACAGCATTGAGAAGATATACAAATTAGCAAATTAAGATGAATCTATTCCTCATTACCTTCGGTTCCACTGGCGTAATTCTACATGTGCCCTGGAATTCTAAAGTTTCCTTTCTGATAAAAAATTTATGTTTGTAAATGAGATCTTTCATAACTTCTCCTTCTTTCTTTCCAAGCTGCACACCTGCATATTTACTCTTGTCTAAGTTACTAGCAGTAATGAAATCAGGATCAACTACCAAGTTTGCTTTACTATCAAACAGGTAACATCTGAAATAGGAGAAACAAAATCAAAATTATTATGTTACGAATTGCTAACTGATTCATTATATACTTTATTATTATTATTACAGACATCTAGTGTTATTTTTAAACTCTATATACAGCTTTAAATACTTTCCTAGTTTAAACTAGAAAAATGAGAAGAGTTTGAATGATTTGAATTTAAAAGAATAATTTGGTGTAAAAATGATACATTTATTTAGTTCTAAATTGGCGCTTTATTTACAACCAAATTTTTATTTTTCAAAAGTGATATAACATGAAAAAGCTTTGAAACTAGCATACTATTAAAAGAACACAAATTAAAAATAAGAAATAACTTGCATACGATCATATAAATAAATTGATAAAACAATAACTAGAGAGTTCCAACGATTCATTTCATGAGGGGTGGGATAAGAACTTTATCGTGACTCCAGTATCAGGTGTTTTTATGCTCAGGATTTCGGGATTGACCCTTTCAGGATGCGGGAAGTCTTTTTTTTTTTTCGACCTCAGGATTTCATATTTTTAACCCCGGGATTTGGGGATTTCGTGTTTTTAAACACGGGATTTCGGGATCAGGACTCCTCCTACCCCCTCCTTCATGCATCAAATCTAAGTATTGCAAATAAAGTAGATTTTTACCTTGTTGTACAGCCTGGTTCTTTATCTGGACAATCATAAATCTGACCACAAGATTTGTTGAAGTTACTAGCCTGCATACTCTCCATGATCTTATTATGGAAATCATCATATAAAATATCAAGGCCAGTAACTCCTTCTACTCTAACAGTGGCACAACGTCTATGATCAGCTAATTTTGTAGCTTTACTCAGATAACACTTTCCTGAAATTTTCATACATGAATTTTTATGTCTCTCTGATTTAAAAAAAAAACTATTAGTTCAGGAATAATAAGCCAACAGAGTTTACAATTTCAATTACATCATGAATTGACAAACTGTCAAGATGAAGCGCAGTAATAAAAGCATTGTTTCTTTAAAAATTTTGTTATTTGCTAAGACTTTTGTCATCCCTTTTCCTTCTTTTCCTATCAAAATATAATTGATTTAGATTAAAGCATGGTTTTCATTAGCACTGTCATCACAATATAACTTTGACATTAGGTCTACAATGTAAAGTTTCAAAACAATTAAATAAGAACATTACCTTTAGATTACAAATGTATCAGAATATTCAAAATACAAATATGAATAAACATTTATATAGACCTAGAGCTGCTCAATGTCATTTAGACTGATGTTTTTTATTATCAAGTATTGTTCCAAAGTGTATTTAGCTTTCATATCATAGCTTACACCAAATAGTAATACATTTAATCAATGTTTGGTGTTTGTATAAAACCTATATGTTATCATGCTGTATATGTTTTTTAATTATTACATACTGCTACTACAATCAGTATCTAGATCACATCTACATCCACCAGGAAGTGGTACCCCATTTTGTGATGCATTAGCACATTCATCATTACTTATAACTGGCATCCCTTCAAAAACTGCCTGAGATATAGTGTTGATTTTACCAACTCCTGCAGCATCCATATAGGGTGTAGATATAGATGTTTTCCAGGGGCACTGCTGGTTCTTTTATACCATGGTCTCCTATAAATTTCATGAATATAAATAAATGTATGATGATCAAAAGCATACATTTTTCTGACGGGATTGCTTCCCTTCATTAGAAGATACTTATTCAGTCAGAAATGGTTGATCTAAGGAAGTACTTAGTTCAGTCGGTTAACACACTGATTTGTATCACAGAGTTTATCAATATCTTATGAATAAAAATCTAAATGAATAAGACTGACTGTTTGAAGATAGCAACAAAGATGATCATATCAAGACAGCTACGATTTAAAGTGGCTAGTTTCTCTTTTGTTTAGTAATAATGAGTATAGTTTACTTTTTTTTGGGATTGGCATTTACACCACTTAGAATTTTAAATATGAGAGCTTATAAAGGAGGACATCCAACTAATATAAGAAAAGACAGTAAGCCTAGTTTATCATTTCATAACTTAACCCTTTACATGACAAACTTGGTTGACATTTGTCTCATTGGCAATAACTCTATACCTCCTTATTTCTATATACATACTGTGTAGGATCATATGCTCTGGTTGACCTGTGACCTGGAAAAGTTCTAAATACTCCACTTCTTAGACCAATATTTGTCCATTTTACTTGATCAAGAGATTCAAATGCTCTCTTTTTCCACATTTCTTCTATTGGTTGTGTTATCAAAACATCAGCTCTGAAATAAAAAAATAAAAAGTTGAGGTGTGTGCTATTGCTCCCAAAGGATAACACTGCTACTAGTAAGCAAGATCATTGATGGATGTGAAAACAAACTATACAGTATAACACGCTTTCATAAAGCTTGATGCCAAATTTCAGGCAGATCTAATTTGTCATTACTGAGAAAATTAGGAAGACTTTTTTTTCCTATGGATCAATGGACGGTCTTACGTAAACAAGTATACAAAACATTCTCATGGACCTTCACTAAAATGCTTAATTTAAAAAAAAATCATAGATGATAGAGTTATGAATATATAAATCTTATCAATTTGCAACCTACTTTCAGAGTCAGGACAGCGTAAAGTCTCATCCATCAATAGCCATTAATAATTATATAATGGTAAACAAAAATTTGTACACATGAACAAAATATTTTTAAGTTATTCAGGAATATTTTTCATTTTAATTAAACATGCTTCCTGCAACAAATATTTTGTAATAATTACCTAATCCCTTTATGAAATTTCTGTCCAGCTTCACAGCCACGATCTGTTTCAAAACTGTTAATCCATTTATGTGCTGTTAAAGTCTTTTTAGCCAAATTATCATCATATATATATTGTGTTGGATCACAATGACTTTTGGGAGGAAGAAAAATAGTAGAGTATTTGTAGGTAATTGTAAGTCCTGGATACCGTTGTTCATTTTCCCTGATATCTAGATTTTTCACTGCATCAGGTAATTCTTTCATTAAGTTTTTATATTCCTGAAGAAGGTTATAATAGCTCTTTGTATAACTTGATCTGTCTTCTGGCTCCTGAGATCTCCTGACAAACTAAAATATATATAAAATCTTACTTGTTTATTGTATATTATCATTTATATAAGATATGAGCTGCAAGCAGACAAACATGCATCCCTGAAAGAAACAACATATTAGTTCTAAGCGTGAGTTATTTAAGTGCCAGTCTTTGTAAGAATCAGGCAATTTAGGTAATCAAAGCGTGAAAGCGCTGTAAAGGCAGTTAATTACAGGTTGTGTGTATTTCTAGTCCAGTTATATCATTATCTTCCATAGAACAGAGGTGGTTTGTAGTATTTAAGATTTAGAGTTCTCTTGTACCTAGTTCACCTATATCTATAGTCTACTGTTTACAGTATATTTTCTGTACCTCGCCATGAAATGCATTTTTAAGACATAAGAACTTTTCCTTTTTAATGTAAATAAAACTATTTTTAATTATTGATTATATACACATATTCAATTACTCCTATCCTATGAAAAATAATTCACAAAGATTGACTAGTCTCCGTACTGTGTGTATTGCTAGAACATCAAGTAACATAATGGTAAATGTACATAGTAACATGTCAACTCTTTGAAGACAGAACTTTTTTGAAATTCTCCCTCCAAGCAAAATTGTTTTTCAGTATGAACATGATAAAGTTATCTAACTGTATTAATGACCTAGAGACTCTCAAGAGCCTGTGTCGCTCACCTTGGACGGTCTATGTGCATATTAAACAACGGACACATATATAAATGACAAAATTGTGTTTTTGATGATGGGGATGTATTTGTAGATCTTTCTTTACTGAACATTCTTGGTGCTACAATTATCTCTATCTATAATAAACATGGCCCAGTATTTACAGTTGAAAATATATTTTAACCAGATGCTCCGCAGGGCGTAGCTTTATACGACCGCAGAGGTTGAACCCTGAACGGTTGGGGCAAGTATGGACACAACATTCAAGCTGGATTCCGCTCTAAATTTGGATTGTGATTAAATAGTTGACACAGCATAGGTTTCTGACACAGAATGAATGTATTCAAATGAACTTAAAATTTTTGTTTTCTCTTAGAGCAATTCACTATGCTGTTGAATATTAATCCTCTCAAAAAAATGTTTGAAGAAATTTTCTTTTTATTTATGAAATTTCAAATGAGAAAAATTGAACCCAATTTTTTAATCACATCCCCCTTTCCCTTATTCCAAAACTAATTTCAATTAAAATATTCTAATGGAGTTTGCAACAATTACTACTCATTTAAATACATCATAAAATATTAAGATGTAAAAAAACTGCTTGTTATCACTGAATGGTAAAGATTATTTAAATTTATCAGTTGGTAGTAAAAAGTGAATATACATTGTATATTGTATATAACAAAGATTTAAGTTGATTCTGGACAAAGAAAGATAACTCCAATTAAAAAAAAATCTTGCAGATATTTCTTGCTTACTATACTGGACAAAGAAAGATAACTCTTAATTAAAAAAAAATTTGCTATTTCACAATATTGTGAAATTAGATATTTCTTGCCATTGCACAATACTGTGCAATTGAAAAGACTTGCTATTGCACAATACTTAATATAATAATTTTAGATCCTGATTTGGACCAACTTGAAAACTGGGCGCATAATCAAAAATCTAAGTACATGTTTAGATTCAGCATATCAAAGAGGCCCAAGAATTTAATTTTTGTTAAAATCAAACTTAGTTTAATTTTGGACCCTTTGCACTTTAATTTAGACCAATTTTAAAACTGGACCAAAAATTAAGAATCTACATACACTGTTAGATTTGGCATATCAAAGAACCCCAATTATTCAATTTTTGATAAAATCAAACAATGTTTAATTTTGGACCTCGATTTGGGCCAACTTGAAAACTGGGCCAATAATCAAAAATCTAAGTACATTTTTAGATTCAGCATATTAAAGAACCCCAAGGTTTCAATTTTTGTTAAAATCAAACTAAGTTTAATTTTGGACCCTTTGGACCTTTATGTAGACCAATTTGAAAACGGGACCAAAAATTAAGAATCTACATACACAGTTAGATTCGGCATATTAAAGAACCCCAATTATTCAATTTTGATGAAATCAAACAAAGTTTAATTTTGGACCCTTTGGGCCCCTTTTTCCTTAACTGTTGGGACCAAAACTCCCAAAATCAATACCAACCTTCCTTTTATAGTCATAAACCTTGTGTTTAAATTTCATAGATTTCTATTTACTTATACTAACGCTATGGTGGGAAAACCAAGAAAAATGCTTATTTGGGTCCCTTTTTGGCCCCTAATTCCTAAACTGTTGGGACCGAAACTCCCAAAATCAATACCAACCTTCCTTTTGTGGTCATAAACATTGTGTTTAAATTTCATTGATTTCTATTTACTTTAACTAAAGTTATTGTGCGAAAACCAAGAATAATGCTTATTTGGGCCCTTTTTTGGCCCCTAATTCCTAAACTGTTGAAACCAAAACTCCCAAAATCAATCCCAACCTTTCTTTTGTGGTCATAAACCTTGTGTCAAAATTTCATAGATTTCTATTAACTTAAACTAAAGTTATAGTGCGAAAACCAAGAAAATGCTTATTTGGGCCCTTTTTGGCCCCTAATTCCTAAAATGTTGGGACCAAAACTCCCAAAATCAATACCAGCCTTCCTTTTATGGTCATAAACCTTGTGTTAAAATTTCATAGATTTCTATTCACTTTTACTAAAGTTAGAGTGCGAAAACTAAAAGTATTCGGACGACGACGACGACGACAACGACGACGACGACGACGACGCCAACGTGATAGCAATATACGACGAAAATTTTTTCAAAATTTGCGGTCGTATAAAAATTAACAAAAAATACAAAAATTTATGAAAATTGTTAAAAATTGACTATAAAGGGCAATAACTCTTTAAGGGGTCAACTTAAAATTTTGGTCATATTGACTTATTTGTAGATCTTACTTTGCAGAACATTATTGCTGTCTACAGTTTATCTCTATCTATAATAATATTTAAGATAATAACCAAACTCTGCAAAATTTCCTTCAAATTACTAATTTGGGGGCAGCAATCCATCAACGGGTTGTCAGATTTGTCTGAAAATTCCTGGGCAGATAGATCTTCACTGAAGAGACAATTTCACCCTATGTCAGATTTGCTCTAAATGCTTTTGTTTCAGAGTTATAAGCCAAAATCTATATTTTACCTGTATGTTCTATTTTTGGCCATAGTGGCCATCTCGGTTGGTTGACCGGGTCAAACCACTCATTTTTTAAATTAGATACCGTTTGGTTAAATTTGGCACAGTAGTTTCAAAGAAGATTTTTTGTAAAAGTTTATGGATGCCGAAACCAAGTGATGAGTCAGGTCAGGTGAACTAAAAAGGAGTTTTTAATTAAGGTAACAATGACATCTGGTGGCCATAAAAGCTGTCTCATTAGCATTTTAACCACTTCCCGTATTCGCTTTTAAGACAATAGAAGAAAATTATTCAATGCAAAAACAAAACTTACTTGTAAATATGAAATTCTCTTTACAGTATGAGTTTTTCTCATTGTTGGAGATTGTACAGTAGTACAGTCCTGTAACTGCTTATACACATTTCTTATCCCCTTTAGTTTGATAAACTCACAGAATATCATATATTTACATTGTGCAACATCTCCTTATTTTTATATGCATTACAAGAACATGAACAATTGTAATTCAAATCTATATATCAAAGCAAAATGAATTTCACTACTTTCATTCATGCATCCTTTGACAAAAAAACAAGTTCTAAAATGACACAATATATGTTTATTTACATAAAAATAAATTTTAGTTTTCGACTCTTAACAGGTATAAAAACTGCACAGCTGTGTCATGATTTGTGAAATCTGTGCTGAAAACATAGGCATTGATGGTGTTTGAGTAATTCCATCTGTGAAGCTCAACATTAGCTCGTCAGTTGGTGGTGGACAGTTATAAATCTTTCCTGCAGGATGAATGTCTGTTCAGGAAAACCAATTTCACAAATCAAAACTTTCCTCTAGATTTCTCCTACAATATTCATCCAGTTTAGTTCTTTTGGTTTAACGGGACACCGTCCTGATTTTTAATTTTGTAAACCATTCAGTCTCTTGCTTACAAATGGTGAATGAAAATAGGATGGGAATGGCAGTAGACAAGTCTCTTTAAAGTGGGTTTGTGCCCTGAAAAAAGTTTTATAACATTAGCTTTTTTGAAACTTGTGAAAGACTTGTGCAACACACATACCGAAATAACTATAACATATGTGGAGAGCATCATTCATGTCAATGTTTTGTTCCTGTTTACATTGTCATTGATATTTTTCAAGAAAGCCCGAGGCATACATTTGTAGCTCATGAATTCTTGTCATTACAACCTAAATTAACATAATTACTGCTAAAATAATTATCAGTATAATATATCTCTTGTAGAAAAACCATACAATTGTATTATTAACCAAAAAATGTCAAACAGATGATATTGAATCGTAATCCCAAAAGTTATGACGTCTTGAATTCACCCCCTTTTTATTCTAAAACGATAATTGCGGTTGCAAACAGACTTTGGTTTACTTGCATGGCGATTTTATAAATAACAGTATATATTTCTTAAAGAAAATAAAGTTTTACCATGAATAGTTTCCTGAACGTAGTCGTTTTCAGTAAAATGTGCCTTGCAAACAACAGCTGATTGATATGGGTTCTACGATTGCATCGCACGTGACAATCTACGTTTGAGCCATGGCGTTGATCCAATTTTTCCTTTTTATTAAGTCATTTAGAAATGCAAGTCCTCCTCTTAAATGACACTCAGGTACACACCAACAAGGACTAGGCATTGTTAAATTGTATGATTGTTTTGCAGTGCAAAAACCGAAATTAAGGACGGAACTGACTGGTCTCACTAATGAGACAAGAAGAATTTTAGAGACAAACAGCGACGAGAAGATTAATTTAATGAAGAAGCGACAATAACTAACAAGGGACAAGCGAATCGTAATTCTCTCACGAGGATATTCTCATTTGATGTGATAGGGTGAAGCTACACCTATCAAATATGTCCCTATGAAAAAGAAGAATTTCACTATTAGAAAGGAAATGATATTGCATGGTTTTGATTCAATAAATTCTTTAAAAGAATATTGGAAATTTGTTGTTTTGATGGCCAATTTTTAGCATGAGCATAAAACATATTTTTTTTTTTATATCTAATAAAAACTAGACAATACCTTTCTTCTTAATAAAAACATATTTTTATCTATCAATGTACAATAATATAAAAAATGTTTTATAACCGCCCCTATAATAAAAAATAATGCATGTTTTTTTTTAATATCTATTGCGAATAAGTTGTTGCAATGAAATTTTTTTTGTTTATGTATAGTCGCTATATAGTCTTCTTGACGCTTCTTCTCGCTAAATTAATTATATTGTCGCTTCTTATCGCTATTTTAATTTTATTGTCGTTTCTTATCACTTTTTGACGCTTCTTGTCTTTAATTAGTGGAACCCTATTCAGGAACGATAATTTCATATTTTACATAACTGAAACCGAAATAACTATAACGTCATACGACTTCACGTACAGAAATACTTTAAATTGAATTCGCATTTTAATTGTAATATCATGTTATATCAACGAGTGAAATGATTTTTAAATATCTTTAGATTGCATATAGTACTCGAAATTGAATGGACCTCTTTCCACACGGAATTCGAATAATGCTAGTTTGTAATCAGATTGACTGCTTATAATGAAAAAGACACATTAATAAACAGATTTTTAAAACGAATAATACACACTGATCGTTTCTTTATTTCCCAATGTAAATGAAAATAACAAAAACCATTTCATACAACAAAAAGTAGAGGAGAAATTTAAACATTTCCGGATCTATTTCTTGCAAAATGACCCCCAGCAAAGATTTGCGTAAGGAAAGATGAACCTCATGACTTTAAAGTCAGGCCTTAAGGCACTGCCTTTAAAAAATGAAACCTGATTAGAAACAAGTGAAACTGCGAGCTACTGCTCACTGATGGTACTCCAGCCGCAAGTGGATAATATTAATAGTGTAAAAATATGCAAGTGGATTCATTAATATTCGCTGGATACCAATTTTCGTGGATTTCGTGGGTACAGGAGAACCACGAATTCAAATGTTCAACGAAATACAAATTTTGTACAGGAATGAGTGTAGACTTTGCCAAAACCACGAAATTAAATATCAACGAATATGCAAGTTTTCCTCAAACCACGAAAATTGGAACCCACGAAAATAAATGAATCCACAGTAGTGTAAAAATATGCAAGTGTTCAGTAAACAGGAAGTTGTCCAGTGATGAATCTGAAAACCCATCACACGGTATAGCTGACTTATATAAATCCTGAATCCAAATTTCAGAAATCCTTGTATT